>OX422216.1:183208939-183808939 GCA_949130495.1 Sambucus nigra
TTGATAAAAAAAAAAGATTTCGTATTGTGTCGCATTTTAATTGTGTTTGTATTTGGTAAAAAAAATTACCAAAAAATTATTATTTATGTTTGGAAAAAAAATCATGTTGTAACGCTTTTACTTGGCCATATTTGTGTTTTGTAAAAATCATATTTCGTATTGTATCGCATTTTTATTCCGTCGTGTTTCTGTTTTTATAAATAAATTAAAATAATATTTCGTGTCATTTCGTCTTTTTTACTTGGATTGTGTTTGTGTTAGGTTAAAATATTATTTCGTGTTCGTTTAAGATTAAAAAAAGAAAGATTTCGTGTCGTGTCACTTTTATTTGATTTGTGTTTTTATTAGATAAAGAATAAGATTTTGTGTTTTGTCGCATTTTAACTGAATCGTGTTCAGATTTAGTAAAAAAAATAAGTAAGCACTAAAATATAAGTCAATTGATACTTAAGTTGTTAATAATTGTTATTTAAAGTTTAAAAAAAATTCTTTGCTTAAATTGTATTTAATTATTAATTGGGATGGGATTTGATGTAAGGGTAAACAATAAAGGATAGAGGGTAGTATTGTCCATTGAAATTTTGTTGAAGTGTATGAAGAATTTTTGGGGTGTTTTTAGCTCTATCCTTTATAGAAAAGTCTTCAACAGTAAAAAAAAAAAAGAAAAAAAAGTACTGGTAAAATAAACAAATGCTATTCGACCCAATGTCGAGATACATAATTTAAAATGAGATCAGAGCTTGGGTACATTTCATAAAACAAATTTCTTTATAACAATTGTAAATGTCAAACAATTTAAAAATATTTTTTCTACGCCAGCGCGCGCGCGCGTGCACACACACACACACATATATATATACAGTCCTGCTCATGTGCGGACTAGTCCGCATTTTAAGAATGCGAACCGGACATGTGTCACCTAACGGTGCCCCTCGAAATTATCGCCTAAATTATAGTCTCTCTCTCTCTCTCTCTCTCTCTATATATATATATATATATATATATAGGCAGGTTCCTGTGCACACTAAGTTTGCACATTACCTTTTTAAAGTAGTAAAAAAAATATTTTTGAGTTGATTTTTTTTGTGTGATATTTAAACATTTCAAGGAACCCATATAAAAAAAATCAGCTCAAAAAAACTTTTTTTGCTAGTTTTAAAAAATCGGTCAAACTTTCTATGCTTTTAACCCTTTAAAAACTGCGAAAGTTTGACCGATTTTTAAAAAATAGCAAAAAAAGTTTTTTTGAGCTAATTTTTTTTATGTGAGTCCGTTAAAATGTTCAATTATCACATAAAAAAATTGGTGTGCGCCAGCACTCAAAAATATTTTTTTACTACTTTAAAAATTTAATGTGCAAATTTAGTGTGTACAAGAACCTGTCTATATATATATATATATATATATATATATATATATATATGCTCTTTTGGGGGATTTCCGTTTAAAATATGGTGCGGATTGTGATGTGTCAAAAAAAAAATCCGCTTCCTTCTCCAATATCTTCTTGATAAAAAAATCTCGGAAGTGTTCTCTACTAGATCTTGCCTTATATCCTATCCATCTCCCATGCTCTCTTTAAGCTCTCCCTTTATTTGTCACAAGATAAAAGCTAAAGTTGAACGAAATTGTTGAATCTCTGTGCGAAAAAAAAAAAAAAAACGGGCATTGTAAATTTAGGAGATATTATAATTTGTATTTTGTAAATAGAACAATAAATATTTTATTTATAGTTTTAGTCCCTATTTTTTAATAAAATAGCTGGCGCGGACCTATATTCATAAAACGCCAACCAATTACAGCATGTCACGTGTCCCTTTAATTTGAAAGTAGAGTCTAAAAATGGAAACGAAATGTTTGTTGTTCTATATCCATAATCAATATTATTTTAAGTCCTAAAATTACATAATCTAAAAAAATAATGTTTAACTACATATATTCACTTTCATACCCATCAAATAAGACAAAAACAATAAAACTATTTTGACGGGATCCACAATAATAAAAGATAAGATTTTAATGCATTGAATATGAAAATGCGTACACATAATTTTATTAAAAAAAATAGTTGAATCTCACAAAAAAAATCAACCATAAATTTACAGGCCAAACGCAATTATCTATGTTCCTCAAAACAGCACACCGAAAGGTTTATCAGTTCACCCCCAAAACATCAAGAAGTTGCGTGGAGAATATAGGGAGAGAGAAGAAATAATATATAAAAGTGTCCTAATAATATGTGTTTTAAGAGCACACATTAAGATCCCAAAAATAATAGAGACGGAGTTTCAATATATATTCAGTGGCGGATCCAGGATTTTGTGTGAGCTGGGGCGAAAGTTTCCGGGGGTTCGGGGGCGGGAGCCCCCGAGGCGATTTTTTTTTGGGGGGGGGGGTCGATTTTTTTCGAGCATTTTTTGGGCTGGTTTTACTTTTTTGGGCATTATATTCATTTTCAACACTGATTGAAGTGGGAGATGATTGAACCTCAGCTTCAGATACGGTTGGTGCATTATCTTCTCTTTTTCGTTTAAAAAATTTCTCTATTAATTCCCAATATTTACAAATTTAATTTAATTTCACATATAAATTTATATAAATTTACACAAAAATAAATAAACAGACACATATAAACAATACACAAAATAAATTTATAAATTCACATTATAAATTTAATTTCATTTTAGTATAAATAATTTTAGTATAATTTCAGTAGTATAAATATAATTTCACATATAAACAGACACATAAACAAATATACACAAAATAAATAAATGATGAAATAGGTTTCAACACACATAGATGCAAAATTTTTATGGAGAGCAGGACAGCGGGTGGAAAGCAGCAAGGCAGCGAGTGGAGAGTAGCAGGGCGGTGGTGGAGAGAGCGGCGGGTGGAGGGAAACGGGTGGAGAGAGCGGCAGACTCTTTAGAAAATAGGGTTTTTCTGTTACTTTGGTACGAGAGGAGAGAGCGCACCTTTTTAAGTTATGTTTTTTTTTTGTTTATTACAGATTTTTCCCTGAACTTTTAATATAATTACAAGTCACCTCCAAATTTAATTTTTTACCCAAAAAAAATTTTTTTTTTTTTTTTTTTTTGAAAAATGAACTGGGGCGGCCGCCCCGCTTCGGCCCGCGCTGGATCCGCCCCTGCATATATTTAACACGATTGAATGGTCATATAAAACTCTAATACATATTATTTTGACACTCAAAACATGTGCTCTAACATCTCAATAACATCACAATTTATCATTTTTTCTATATAAAAAAACTCGGGAGAGAGATTACCAACTTCGGACTCAAAAGCATTGGAGACGGTGAGAAGGGAATGGAGAAGGATGAAAGAAGTGAAGAGATGAGAGATGATATTTGGGTTCATCATTATAGATTGGAATACAAATGTGGTAGTTTGAGGTGCATGAGAGCTATACATATAGCCAGCTATGGGAGCAAAGGGAACTAATCGTCCTTGCATTACCCAAAAACTCACTCAAAGAATTTCTATCGCTCTTTCATTTAGTTTGTGCCTTTATAAGCTTCCGCCACTTTCTTTTTTTCCTTCTCAAAATCTCATAATTTTTTATTTGACCCTCATAATTTTTTTCGGGTTTAGTATACAGTTGTCTTTTTAATGAAACTCGTGTATACAGTACAAGTGATTATACAAAAAAATTTATAATTTACACATGATTTTTGTAATGAATATGCAAATTTTTGTCACCAATTTTATAATGTATACATAATTTTGTGAATGTATTCATACTAAATTTGTGTATAATGTAATATATAGCGTAACATTAATGGATAACAAATTTTAACGCTGAAAAGATATGAGAGGGAGTAGAGTCAAAAAAATATTATTTGTCACGGTACTACATTTGGAAAATTCCTAAGCCCCGTTTGGTTGTCCCAAAATTATAAATTGGATCATTAATAAATTGATCCATTTACAAATTAACCCATTAATTGTGTTTGGTATCATTAATGAAATGATTCATTAATTGCCTCATTATAGCTCATGTACAAAATCTGAAATTGGATCATTTCACAAAAAAGTTAAAAATGAATCTATTTAAAATAGAAGTCACATAAAGTGCATGTCCCATCTCTTTCTTCCTCACCCCCTTCTCCTCTCCCTCTCTCTTTCCCTCCCCCTCCTTCTCTTGATTTGTTTTTATTTATTTTTCATAGAACCTTAACATCAATTTTAAATTACCAAACATTGTGTAAAATTGGATTTAACTCATTTCAAATTCACTCATTTACAATTCACTAATTCACTATGAACCAATTTATATAATCAAACAATTTGCGCAACCAAACTGGGCCGAATTCTTGTTAAGCTTTTCAATATTTAATTTTGGGTCTTACCCCATTTATTTTTAATTATTGAATCAAACATTCATTACATTTTATTCCTAACATTTGTCTCCAAACTAACATTTTTCGCTAGTTGACCATTAACTGGGTCTTATTGACACTTGTTTTTTTTTTCAAAATGATCATCATAAAGTGTCAAACCACCAATAAATAATATGTATAGATATATTATTCAAAATTAAACATTCTTTTTATAAAACATAGCAATTATTTTTAATCACAACTATTTTACAAATATTAAAAACCTGTTTTTTATATAAAATAAATTATTTTGTCAATATATTTTTTCTTTTTTTTTTGTATTCAAATGTACATTATTAGATTGGTTTTTCAGACACCTATAAAAGTAGTGGACAATTTAAAAATTAAACGTTGTCAATTACACAAGTCAATTTTTTGAGTACAAGTTTAAATTTAAATTTTATGTCCTCACCATTTTAGTTACAACAGTTAATTTATATAAAACAATGTAATGTGGTTTCAAAAAATTGTACTACATTTATAAATAAAAAAGAAATCTATAAATTAAAACTGGGAAAAATTGCGTTGACATTTTTTTAAGTAGTTAAAAAATCGTTTAAACCTTTTTATTGTTATTAACAGTTTTTTAAACAGTCTCTTACAAAAAAGCAGTTCTTTTATCAAAAAATATATTTCTTTATAAGAAAAAATATAATTTTTTTGTACTGGTGTAACGGTTTTATAAGAATGAAAAATTATTTGTTAAAATAATAAATAAAGAACGATTTTTTTAAATATCAAAATTAAAAAGAAAGTCCAATAATGTACATTTCTTTACAATAAAATCAAATTTTATATAAAAATAGTTTTCTATGAAAAACATCATTTTATGAAAAACGGTTTTTTATATAGACAAAATAGTTTATATATATAGACAAAATAGTTTATATATATATATATATAACAACTTTTTAAAATTTTGAAAATAGATTGTTTAATAAAAGATGCTTTATAATTTTGGATTTATTAAAATTTTCCCCTAAACTTTACCTCATTTTCACTTTATCACCTGAACTTTCAATTTTGGCATTAACCCCATGAACTTCATAAACGACAACAAGCAACCCCGTATTGTTAAGACCATTAGGATCCATTTGGATTGGTACATGCGATGGCAAATATTGCCATGACAATATTTACCATGGTAAAATTTGCCATAGACAAAATTTGCTAAGGCAAATATTGTTTTTCTTACATTAGGGTATCAAACGACCAAATGTGGTAAAATAAGTATTTTAGGCAAAATATTTTAATAACACATTTTTAAAACAGATTTTTTATTACATTTTCTTAAAAGAGTTTTATAAAACACTAAAAGAGTTTTTAAAGTAATTTTTAAAAACAGTTTTAAAAAACAGATTTCAAATCAGTTTTCAAAACAGATTTTTCAAAAAAACAGTTTTTCAAAATATTAAAACATTTTTATAATATATTCAAAATAGTTTTAAAAAATGTTAAAAACAATTTTTACAATATTTTTATAATACAGTTTTTTAAAAGAAAAATTTACAATATTCGAAACAGTTTTTAAACCTTTTAAAACGATGTTTTTAACTGTTTTTTTATAAAACATTTTTTTATTTAGAGCATTTAAAAAAAAAAATTAAAACAGTTTTTTTAACGGATTTAAAACATTTTAAAAACAGTTTTAGTACAATTTTTAAAACAGTGTTTTTTAACAGTTTTAAAACTGTTTTTTTATAAAAACATTTTTTTATTTAAAACAATTTTTAAATTGTTTCTAAAACAGTTTTAAAACTTTAACGATTTAAAAATAGTTTTAAAACGTTTTTTTTATTTAAAACAGATTTATAAAATAGTTTATAAAACAGTTTTTATTTAAAACAGTTTTTGAACAGTTTATAAAACATTTTAGTATAGAAAAATAAAAAAAAGCACTTGTAAGAAGTGGCAAATTTGTATGTCAAATATTTCTCACTCAAATAGCAAAGCAAAGTTTGCCAACATTTGTGGTAATTTTATGCATAAGAGATGTTGTACATTGACAAATAATTTGTCGGCAAACTTTTGTACCAAACGCAACAAATTATTGGGATATACCCCATTTACTAACTTATTTGTCATTTGCCATAGACAATTAGTTGAATCAAACAGACCCTTAATTTTTTGACGGGTAAATAGGTCATGTGCATGGCACATGACAACAAATGATGGTACTTTTATCCATTCCAAAATAACAAATCCACTCAAAACCATTTAAGAAAATAATACGAGATGAAAACCCATTCACATTCAAAACCATCTGTGGGTGGGGTGGCGTTGTCACGGGGGAAAGAGAGAGAAAGAGAAATAGAGTGATGAAGACTATGGTTTTATTTTTAGAGGTTAAACGACTAAAATACCATTTAAAAAAGTTGCATGTCATCGAAATGCATATTTTTCGTCCAAAAAATTTACGATGTTAACGTTAGGAGGCAATTTGATGTCATTTATAAAGTTTCGGGGGTTAAATGCCTAAATTAAAAGTTCATGTGGTAAAGTGAAAATGGGGTAAAGTTAAGGGGGGAATTGTAATTAACCCTTTACTTTTTGTAAAATAATTGTGTTTTGAAATCATTTGTTTTTTAATAGAAAAAGAGTGCTTAATTATGAATAATGTATACGTACATATTTTTTTATCAGTGATTGACACTCTATGAGGGTCATTTTGGGAAAAACAAGTGATAATAAGGATGAGTTAACGATCAACTAGCGAAAAGTGTTAGTTTGGGGGCCCAACTTCAAGAATAAAAAATAGTGAGTGCTCGACTCAATAACCTATAATAATTGGGAGTCAAAATAAAATAACCCTTTAATTTCTTAAATGTACTTTTTACCTCGTAAGCAATTGCAATAATGAAGATATTCCTAATATTGTAGATGCCGTCACGCATACAATCATACTCAATTCAATGGAATTGTTTAATCTGTGAATCATTGCACTACTTGATTCACGTGATTCTCTTAAAGACCAAGCATATCATGTTCAAATTCATTTTTATGAAGGTTGGTCGAGTAGTTGACCATGTTAGTTCGTTCTTCCAAAGGGCCTAGTCAATCTGTTTTTTAACTAAGATTTCCTCCGCTTAATGGATAACAATTAGTTGAAATTTGATAAGTTTTTTTCTCGAGATTGGAATAATATTTACAATTTTAGATGTTTAATTTTATTAATGAAGTTCGAAATCGGAAATCAATTTGAAATTCCTATTTTCTAATACATTATTTTGATATTTAAAAAAATCCCCATCCAAAACTATTTTATTTTGAAATTTTATATTATCGGCCAATGATGATTTTCCCTCAAATATTTCCTAAATTATTTTGAATTTTTCAAATTGATTCAGTTTTCCAAAATGATCCCCATTTCCAATTATAATTTGCAAAAAATTGAGATTTTGATTTTTTAAAACTTTTAATGTACTCTCACCACGTTTGTAATGGTAAAAATTCTTAATATATGCTCTGATACCACTTGTTGGAGTTGAAAAATACCAATTTTCAATTTCAAAGGGATGGTTCACCGAATATTTCGATTTATATAAATTCTGTCAAAATTAAATTACACATCCTAAACAAGACTTCAATTCAAGTTCTAAATTATGAAAATCAAGCCAAACATGAATTTTGCCAAATTAATGATTCCGACTTGAATTAAAGTAAACAAAAAATTATCAATTTAATCAAGCATCAATTAAACAACCTTTTGTGATTAAACCAAAATTTATTTTGTTAAACCTAAGCATGCATCTAGATGAATTTGCAAGATAAAATAAACACAACCACAATGCCATGATTTACGAGGAAAATCAATAATGGGAAAAACCTCGGACCGCCCAACAACAAGTCCACTAAATACGAAATTACAAAAGGACACGATAGAATACTTACACAACGACTCGACTGTGACACCCCGCCTAATTAAATACCGGGTGATCAGTCCTTTATTAAATTATAACCAAGGTGAATGGTTGGTTCATTCTTAGCATCACTGTCGCAAAAATAACTTTTTCAATTAAACACCCTAAATAATTAAGGTAAGTGACAAAACTATTTTTTTAAAATTTAAATTTTCAAGTTTAATTTAAAACCAATATTAAAAACCTTACATAATCCATGTTTTTAAAAAAAAATCACACAACAATCTGACTGGAAAATATAATCCAAGCAATTTAAACATTCAACTAAATAAGTCCAACATTAAAACTTAAAGGAAAAACATCCTGACAATAACCATTCCAAAATGTAAATACTGGAACTCAACAATTAACAATCTCTGATAAAAACAACTGAATAATGGAAAAGGGCTACACATGCCCAATTGGATAAAATAGAACGAGAAGTGGAATCAATAATGAGGTCGTCTAAACAAAAGGCCTGCAACTCCCACCTAAGCTGCATCACGTTCCATTCAAAGAACCCTATGCAAGACGCCCCTGTGGCTAGGCACCTGTAATATATACATATATATACTAGAGAGAAGAGAAAATAGGAAACGGGTCAGAGCCCGATTGTAAAACAGTTTAAAATTCAGTTTAACAAGTATTTAAAATGCTTACCGGCTAATGCAACAATCATATTAGTGCGACACTCCCTTGAGAAATTCTCACATCTCTTCTAATGTGCATACCTATCGCACTAATACTCCAAACAGTTTGACTTATCTTAAATTTCTCATAAGGTTTCATGCCGACAATTTCTAATGTTGAGAAAGTTAATTTTATTTAAAAGCAAAGTTCTCACAAAATCCCTCATTTGATTATAAAGTTTCCCAGTGACGTAATCAAACTTTTCAAACACTAAATCCCAAGTTGAAATAATTATTCATTTCTTACTTACCATAGTCATAGTAGATAGTTCCCAAATTCTAGGTTTAAATATATATATCAAATAATCATATAATATATATATTCTACGGCACCCCACACAAATTTATGGTGAGAGCATACTCTACTATCCAGTCCCCACATCACTCGTACTAAGGGGAAATACTAGTTCAGAATCCTGTATTAGCACAAAACACATACAAATTGAGGCGAAGCATAGATCCAAGTCACTAAGAGGTCAGCACATACACTCACGTCTCTTAGGACCGTCTGACTATCGATCCGATAGCCTGTACCAAGGATTCCTATGTTCTAGTGTACGAGTCAATATCCCCCATAAAGGTCCCATCGAGATAAGACTGTCCCAGCGCGGGCATGATTTTCACACGTATATAGTATATGCATAAACACAGTCATATATGTATACTACTATTCCCATATCAAATTTAGGTACACTCTCACGACCCATAATTATGATATTTATCCCTATTACACATTACCAGGTTATCACGTATAACGGTTTGTCTCAAATTCTTAATTATGAAATTATTCCGACTTACTACGTAACACTCGTGAATTCTTATCTCCCCAAGTGTAATTTCAGTAGGTACTTATTTATTTTACAACGAAACTTCTTTACGAGTCTCACCCTTTAACACATGTTCCCATTGTCCCTTATATGTAAAACACCCCCATGAAATGTTAATCTCGTCTTACATTAATGGTTCCATATATTTCTAAAGTCCTACTGGTCTTCTTTATATCCCAAAATGTTTTAATAGAAATGACCAAAGATGACTATTCGCTTAAATTGAAATTGATCATTTAAAAAGGAAAATATAAGTCTTCCAGGAGGGATCGATCGATCTATGGCAGGTGTTAGATCGATCGATCCATCGATCGATCGATCCATCGATCGATCGATGATATGGGTTCGATCGATCGATCGATGATATGGGTTCGATCGATCGATCAAGCAGGTATGGCAAATCTGCAGAATTTCCAGTTACGGGTTTCTTCTTCCAAACTCATCCAAATCAATATATTTGATTACCAAACTCCCAATAATTTATACTACAAGTGTTATATCCCCAAATAAGTGATATTCTACGTCAGGCATGCGGATTTTCATCATGAAGAACGAATTAAATGGGGCATAATCCATAGAAATATTAAGAACCCTAATACTTTCTTTGTTTAGTTTCTTCCCATTATTTTACCAGATTTCATACTCTTAATTTACTGAAATTTCATGGTTCAACCTCTACATATTAGTTTGGTTTCCAGAATACATCTCTAACCTATACATCATGCAAATCCAAGTCTCCAAAATAGGCTTTTCTTTCACAAAAATAGTCCCAATCAATCCTAGACTAATATTAATGAAGCATTAACTGAAATAGAGAAATATAGATACTTGCTTGGGAATTTTAGGTTCAGATTTTGTGGAGAGATTGGTGTGGTGGTGTTCCTCGTTGCGCGATCTAACGTTTGGCGACGACGGCGGTGCAAACGGTGGAGTTCTTGGCCTAGAACTCCTTGGAAAGCTTCTCCTCTTCCTCTCCAATGGCCGTCTTTGGTTTATGTTTGTTCTAACCCTAGAAGATGACTCCTACCATTTGATATACTCTTAGAATTTTCGTGGGTTTTCATGCTCAAAAATGTAAAATGTCCAAAACGCCCTCCCGGGATGTTAATTAGGCCTAAAAATGCCCCGAGATCCAAACTAAACCCCCGGGTACATTATTTTGACTATCTCGACCCTATCGGACACATTGACGCACTCAAAATGACCATACGGGTGACTTATAATTTATTCATTTTTAATAGTCCAAATTTAATCCCGACACGACACAAGCGCGTCCCGATAAATTTCTAAAATTATCAATTTAAATTCTCGTGATAATTTTACTAAATTTAAATACACCTCTTACTTTACTCATAAAGTAACTTACAACAAAATTCCAATAATTACTAACTCTCGTCACGCTAGTAAGTATTTAAATGATTTTCCGGATTAATATTAAATTAATATTTCTAATTAAATTTAATAAATCCCCAAAATTAAAAGTCATAAAAATATGGGGTATTACATACTTCCCCCCTAATAACGGAATTTTGTCCCGAAATTCAAAAAATAAGGTGTACCTGGCAAGAATAGCTCTGGGTACTTCTCACGCATGTCTGCCTCACGCTCCCAAGTGGATTCCTTCACATTATGATGCTCCCACTGGACCCGAACAAGTGGGACTACCTTTGACCTCAATCTCCTTTCGCTATGGTCTAGGATAGCCACTGGTCTCTCCTCATAAGAGCTGTCAGGTTGTAAGTCAATCTCCTCAATCGCGATGTGGGTGTGGGCCATGTCATCCTGAAGGTATCGTCTCAACGACGAGATGTGGAATACATCGTGAATGCGATGTAAGTGCTCTGGAAGTCCCAATATATATGTTACCGGCCCAATCCTCTCGATAATGGGAAACGGTCATGCGTACCTCGGGGCCAATTTTCCTTTCTTCCCGAACCTCATCACTCCTTTCATAAGAGATACACGTAGTAATACTTTTCCCCCATATTAAATTCTCGGAAGAACCATTTTGCATCGGCGTAGCTTTTCTACTTGTCCTGGGCTACCTGAATGCGACTCCTGATAATTTCAATCCTAGCGGAGGTTTCCTGAATCACCTCTGGTCCGAGAAACTTGTTATCCCCCATCTCTAGCCAACAAGTTGGGGAACGACAGGGCCTGCCGTACAATGCCTCAAATGGATCCATGTCAATCGTGAACTGATAAGAGCTATTATAAGCAAACTCTACCAGTGACAGATGTGGCTCCCAACCTCCCCCAAAATTAAGGACACACATGTGTAGCATATCCTCCAACATCTGATTGGTACGCTCTATCTGTCCATCTGTCCATCTGTCTGTGGGTGATAAGCTGAACTCAACCTCAACTCGATACCCATGGCCTCCTGAAAACTCTCCCAGAAAAGCGACACGAAAATTTTGTCTCTATCTGACACAATATCTAGGGGCACCCCATGTAATCTAATAACCTCACCAATGAACAACTCAGTCTACTGAACCGTGGTATAGTCTGTCCGCACTGACAGAAAATGAGCCACCTTAGTCAAACGGTCCACAATCACCCAAATGGAGTCGTGGCCCCGTTGTGATGTAGGCAACCCAGTAATAAAATCCATGGAAATACTCTCCCACTTCCACGCGGGTATTTCCAACGGTTGAAGCAACCCCTACGATTTCTGGTGGTCCACCTTTACCAGCTAGCAAGTAGGACATTTGGACACGAATTCAACAATGTCCTTTTTCATCCCACTCCACCAGTATTGTCGCCTCATATCCTGGTACATCTTATCTCCCTCAGGATGCACTACAAATCGGGACCCGTGAGACTGGGTCATTATTACATGAAGTAAGTCTGCTCCTTCAGGAACCACCAATCTCCCATTAAACCTCAAACCCCCTTCGGAACTAACAGAATAGGACTCAACACCCTCAGCTAAAAGTCATATAATCTGCTCCTGGCAAAATGGGTCTGCTGTCTGTGCCTGTATTAACCTCGTAACAATCTCGGGTGTCACTGTTATGGCAGATATGAAGGAATGGGCTATCGCGTCCTGGTGACCCAACTCTTTCCACTTTTCTTTCCTAATGTCCGCTACATCGTCAACCGGCCTACGGTTCAACGCATCAGCAAGTACGTTAGCCTTCCCCGGATGGTACTGTATGTCGAACTGATAGTCTTTCACAAACTCTAACCACCTGCGCTGACGCATATTCACCTCTCGCTAAGTGAACAGATACTGTAGTGACTTGTGGTCTGTGAACAAACATAATTTCTCCCCCAATAAGTAGTGTCTCCATATCCTCAATGCAAAGATGATCGCTGCTAACTCTAGGTCGTGTGTGGGGTAGTTCTTCTCGTGCGTCTTAAGCTTGCGAGAGGCAAAAGCTATAGCCTTCTCTTCCTGCTG
The DNA here is from genome assembly GCA_949130495.1 of Sambucus nigra. Classification (NCBI taxonomy): domain Eukaryota; kingdom Viridiplantae; phylum Streptophyta; class Magnoliopsida; order Dipsacales; family Adoxaceae; genus Sambucus; species Sambucus nigra. Next base: position 183,222,166 of record OX422216.1, read on the forward strand.
AAGTACTCCTCCAAGTCTCCATAAGGAGGCGTCGGTGTAAACCAGATATTCCATGCCCGGCTTGGGTAAAGCAAGGACTGGTGTCGAAGTCATCTTGTCTTTTAGCTCATCGAAAGCCAATTGACAAGTATCGTCCCAGACATATGGTACCCCTTTGCGAGTCAGGTTCGTCAATGGACCCGCTATCTTGGAGAACCCTTGAATGAATCTCCTCTAATACCCGACTAACCTCAAGAGACTACGCACTTCCGTCGGTGTCTTAGGCTGTCCCCACTCCCTCACTGCTGACACTTTACTTGGGTCAACCGCTATCCCCAGTTCAGAAACAACATGCCCCAAGAACTGTACTGCCCGTAACTAGAACCCACACTTCTCGTACTTAGCATATAGTTGATGCTCTCGTAGATTCTGAAGAACCTGCCTTAAGTGCTCAGCATGCTCTTCCTCAGTATGTGAATATATCAGGATGTCATCCATGAAGACGATGACAAACTGATCCAAGAACTCTCTGAACACTCGGTTCATCAAGTCCATGAATACAGCTGGGGCATTTGTGAGTCCAAATGGCATCACTCTGAACTCGTAGGACCCATATCTTGTCAAGAAAGCAGTCTTCGAAACATCCTGCTCCCTAATACGTAGCTAATGGTATCCTAATCTCAAATCTATCTTCAAAAAGAAAGTTGCTCCCCTCAGCTAGTCGAACAGATCATCGATTCGAGGCAATGGATATTTGTTCTGTATCGTGACCTTGTTCAGCTCTCGTTAGTCCACACATAGCCTCAGTGAACCATCTCTCTTCTTCACAAATAACACTGGAGCGCCTCAAGGTGAGGTACTCCTACGAATGAAGCCCTGACCTAACAACTGCTCTATCTGATCTCGTAACTCTCGCATTTTCACCGAAGCCATACGGTATGGAGCGCGTGCTATCGGTTGAGTATCCGGTAATAAATCTATGATAAAATCTATCTCTCGACTGGGGGGTAGGCCTGGTATCTCCTGAAATACATCAGAATACTCATGAACAACTGGGATCGAGTCTAAGGGAATCACAACCTCCTTAGAGGTATCCTCCCTTATGTAATACAAATGAGCGGTAGAGCCTCCCTCTGGGTGAGGCATCGCCACTACAAACATCTCTTGCCCTGGAATGGAAAAAATAATACTCCCACCAAAATAATCTATCATGGCTCTGTATGATGCGAGCCAATCCATACCAATAATAACGTCGTTCTCATGCATATCTAAGACTAACACGTCTGCTGGTAAGATCAAGCTACCAATCACTACTCCCACACCCCGACATATAAAGAAAATTAATGATCTATTTCCCAGTGGCGAGTCTACACATGTTACAGTGCTCTCTGTTGTGGCTAATAACCCTAAGGCCTTTGCAAAATGAGTAACTATAAAACAGTGTGTCGCCCCAGTATCAAATAAAATCTGACCCATAGTACCATGGATAGAAAATGTACCCTCAATCGCGGGTGGTGCCTGTGGAGCTGCTGCCTGGTGGACGTTATAGACACGTTCGTACTGTAACTGTCCCTGCTGCACTGGAGCGGCTGGAATGGCTGGTAGGGCTGGTACTTGAGCTGGTGTTGGGAGGGAGGCTGGAAAAAGTGGCCTCTGTGGCTCATTACGGGTACCCTGTTACTGTGGGGCCCTATCACCCTCTGGGAAATCCTGGCGCCTGTGGCCATTCTTACCACACCCGAAGCATCGGTACCCTGAAATTTCCTCCCCTTTATCACTGCTGATTACGGCCCTAATGGCCGTTACCACCCCGCCATTGGTCCTGCTGAAAACGCTGTTGGCCCTGCTAATTAGGCTAGCCCTGCTGACCCTGCCTAAATCCCACAAATCCCTGCCTGGAGTCACCTGATCGAAACCACTTGGTAGGGTCCCCCTGATGGGAACTCTGCTCGTGCTGACGAGTCTTCCCCTGAGATGTTGGTGCCCCACTAGCACTACTACCCCTATCCTGCCCTGCTGACTGGACTCTCCTGCTCGCTTGCTCCCCTGCAGATGGAAGGGGTGATCCTGACAGTGTAGTAGAGCAGCATTGAGTACGTCCGTGTAGGTACTCAGTGGCAGATTACCTATGAGATGCTGACGGATCCTCCAAGCCAATCCATTTACAAACAACAGTATCTTCTTCCCCTCAGTGGGTGCCTCATCTGGCACTGTATTGAAAAGTCTAGTGAACTCCTCTTCATACTCAGCAATAGTTGAATTCTCCTGTTTCAAACTCAGTAACTTCCTCCTCATCTCATTCTGCACGGCGGATGGGAAGTATTTGCTGTCAAACCGCGTCCAAAATGACTGAATAGTGATAACTTCCCTCTCCTCCAAGGTGGTAGTGGATTCCCACCAATGTAAAGCGGCCCCCACTAGCTTAAAGGAAGCCAACAGCTGTTTCTGCACGTACGTGCATTCATACATACGCATATGCCTATGGATATCTTTCTTCCATTGGTTGGATAAAATAATATCCGAACTGCCCACAAACTCTAGGGGATGCGCCTTCTGGAAGGCATCCCTAACTCGCTCTCCCATTCAGATGGAAGCTGTGCCAGTACTGGAGCCACTGCCTGAACCTGGGGTAGAGCCTGTGTGACACCCTGCCTAATTTAATACCGGGTGATCAATCCTATATCCAATTAAAACAGGTTTCTCATTTGGTTCATTCTTAGCACCACTGTCGAAAACTTTTTAAAACATTACTAACCACCTAGTATTCAAAAAGCCGATGTCAAAATTTTAATCTTTTTATTAAACAATCAACAACAAAACATTATTACATAAATACATCTCATGCAAAAGTAATATAAATCCATCCACAATATAAAATACTGGAATGAAATAATACCGAATAAACCATCGGTTACAAAATCCAACATATAGTCCAACCTGAATAAGAGTCTGAATACAAGGTCTGACTATCATAAATGAAATAACTGTGGGCAACATGCCCGAATAAAGTACTTCCCTGCACCCTACACTAGGAGTGAAGTAACTGAATCGTCTAAGTCAAAATCCTGCAAGCATCCACAAGTGCTGCAGCTACGCATCCCTAGAATAGATCATCCTGCTTGGCGTCCCTGTGGATGGACACCTAAAAGGTATTGAAAAAAGGTTTTGCAAGTACGGGTCAGAGCCCAAATAAAAATCATTTAAAAATAATTAGCAAGTACTTAAATAACAATTTAAATGAACAGTTATTAGATACACATGTTAGGTTGCGAACACTCCCTTGAGTTCCTCATCTCTCATCTATAATGCGCACCTAACGTTTGCTACTTAACCCCACCTAGTCAATTCTAGCCAATCTAACTAGGCAACCATTATCTAATAAACCCAAATCAATATAGCTCCTCCGTACCGCCCATACATTACGCTATCGAATACCCTTAATAATTATCATATCTCTTATGTTATTATTAAACCCCAGTTACCCTTTCTATGTAGGTTATTGTTCAAACTTTACCATTTAAGTTTCTCTACTTAAACTTTATTTTAGATATTCACTAACTATCTTCCTACTATTCACACACTAGTAGCTTCATCATTATATGGTTATACCCTATCTAAGCTCCCTACTAATTACTCTTTAGTAGATTAATCGTTCTTTAGATACATACTATCTCGTCTCTCTACTAGCACACATAAGTAGATTATTCATGTAGTATATATATTTTACACACCATATATAATGTAAGTACACGCTCTGCTATTATATCCTTATATCACACATCAAGGGATATTGGTTCGTAATGTTACCCCGACCCCAATAGTTATTCCATATGTATTGGTCCGGAATGTTACCTCGACCCCAATATTCAGATTACTTTTAGTTTAGATACACACAACTAACTGGTTTGAAATCATAAGTCTGCTACCCATAACTCATAGCGTCTACCCGTATTTCCATGCAAATACATTTATTAAATATATATCCATTTCTCTTTAATATGAGCAAGGCTTTTCAAATTTTAGGATTTAGTGTTCACATACTTAAGTCAAATAAGATTTCACTATCTTTCTCATCCATTAATTTTACACAGTAGATAACATAACAAGTAAATATATATATGCACACTATTTTTTATATATAAATAACACGGCACCTCCCAGACCTAGCTGCGGTTCATACTGTAAAACATCTCAAAGGTATATATATTTATCATCCATTATATCTATACTAGTAAGGCACCCCTAGGCACAGCTGCGGTGCATGCATACTCTGCAATCATGCACGGGTACATCTCTTGTTGTACAAGGGACTATTGATTCGTCTTCTCTCACGAACCATATATATCAAATCACACATATTGGAGGCGAACATAATTCACATATCCATGGGTCACGCACATACCTACGCTCCCACAGTCAGCAGACTTATCGACTCACAGATAAGCCATTCACAGTCTTATGTTCTTGAGGTACCAAATCTAAAATCCCCCCGAAGGCAACACATGATAAGATTGTCCTCTTTCGAACGCCAACCTCCCGTGATAGCAAGTATGGTAGGTATGTCATACACATAATAAACAATAATATAGGTACACATTCCACTTATATAAATATAACATCAACGAGGTATTCACACAACCATATAATAACGATAGGTATTCACTACACCTATATATATATATTTATAATAACAATAGGGCACACACACATCCCATATCACAAGCCTCATATATAGTATATTTATATCCCGAATATTCTACGTATTCCATAATTTATAACTTCGCTTATTACCATACATTTTCGACTATTTCTCACCACTATAAGGGTATCCTTTATTCCACATACAATATCGTAAGGTAAACTCTCTAACCCCTAATGGTCTAAGTCCCCGTTCCTCTCAAATTCCCTTAACTCAAACTATCCTTCAAGTTAGATTTTTGCTCTCTATTAATCCAAATTAATTTAGCCCTTAAACTTCCCTCGTAGGCAACGCCTAAAACCCAAACTAGGAATACTGGTGTTTCAATATAATTCCCTTATATTAGAAATTAAATCCCACAAATTAATTCCAAACGATTTCCAAAGGTCCTAAAGAAAAGGAAATTTTTTGGCCAAAACTGAGTAACCGAATCGATTAGAAAATTTTCTGGCAGATTAAACACCCTATAGTAAAATATCGATTACTCCCTCTACAGAACTCTGATTGACCTGATTCAAAGATCATTTGAAAGATAAGACATAGATCTTTAAAAGAATGTATGGATCTCACTCTAATTCAAAGTATAATTTAAATTGCATACGTTTAAAGTTACGTCAAAAATTCTGGCAGTTACTATGCTGGCAGATCAAACACCCTACAGTAAAACATCGATTTCTCCCTCTACGGGACTCCGATTGACCTGATTCAAACCTCATTAGAAAGCCAAGACATAGACCTTTCGAAACATATATGGATATCACTTTAATTCTAAGTAAAACTAAAATGGAATACGTTTAAAGTTACATAAAAAATTCTGGCAGATTGACATCTTGTGTTCATCAATTAAACCCTAAGTCATTCAAGATTCATGTTCTTCAATCAAGAACCCATCAAGATTCAATCTTAATTTTCAAATATACTCTAATATCAGTTTATCTTCATATAGAGATAAATTTCCAATGAAAATTTACACAAAACATCAAAGATTCGACCTAAAAATCAAATTCTCATTTAATTAACATAAAACCCCAATTTTTTTCTCATATTAATCAACTTTATAAATCAAGAACTCAAATTTCTCTCTTATTAATCAAACCAAACCCACTAATTTCATATTATCATCATTAAGGAACATCTCTACATGCATTCCCACTCTAGTTTATGAATTAAACCCTCCCAAATTCATATAAAACATCCAAAAGCATGAAATCAAACCCTAATCTACATGGGTAGTATAGCATGCTTAATATAAATTGCTATTTAAATACTTGCCTCTCAATAGAAGGTCTGAATTTCATTAATATGATGGTGTGGTTGTTCTCCCCTCGCTCCGATCTCGATTCCGTTGCGTTCGGGGCGAAAAACTGTGTAGGAAGCTTTGGCTTTCTCTTCCTCTTTCTCTTCAATCGCCTCTCTTCTATTGTGATTGTGTTAACCCTAGCCCCTTATCTCTAATGGAAGATATACACTTAATATTTTCAGAGTTCTCTAAACCTCCAACTCCCGAATGACCGAAATACCCTTAAACGATGCCGGGTTGGTCCAAAATCATCCCGGGACCCAAACTGTACACCCGAGTACACTTTTTCGACTATTTTGACCCTTTCGGAACCAACCGTAACCTCAAAATCACCATCCGAGTCACTTTAAAAAAAATTATTTTAATTCCACCTCAAAATATCGAACGCGTGAAATTAAACTTAAATTGAACTGATTTACTCTCAATCACTGAATTATATAATTTCTCTAAATTAAATAAATTCCAAATCATCGAATCAATTAAATTCCAAATCATCGATTTAATTAAATCCTAGATCACCAATTTAATTTAATTAAATATCCTCAGAAATATGGGGTATTACATACTTTTCCCCTTATAAAGGAATTTCGTCCTCGAAATTCGAATAAGTCTAGAACTCCTAGGTTTCGACACTACCTTGAACATAGAGTCTAAAGATCACTACATATATTTCTACCCCTCCCAATTGCGGGTTATATTAACATCTCCACCAACCAGGGCGCCCAAGGAACCTATAAATATGCATAACTTCATCGATGCTACCTGGCTCCACTAGCCTCTCATTATCGTATAGTTACTATCCTTTAGATATCACTTTATAAATAAAAAAATACTCAAGGTAATAAACCCATGTCTTAGTGGCTAATCGTCTCCCCACGTCCCAACATTGTGCTAAGCTTCATGCGTGGGATGTCTCGCAAAGCGAAATCCAAACAAGGAACCCTCCCGATACACTACTACCTAGCATTATCGGTCATTGAGATCTGTTAAGCCTTCAGTCCATATTACGTACCCTCAAATATCCGTCTTTTGACATAAAAGTATAATCGTCCACTCGCATGCTACACGAGATAACATATATCACGATGCCTTTACTATCACTAGTTTCTTAGTGCTAAAAAGTCACGAGCTATATCTCTCCGCTCGACAATAAGCCTTTCTACCCTGAATCACATCAGTAACAGTCCCTGCGCACCGGGATTAATTATTACTAGACAACATACACACAAAAGTCTACTACACAATATATATAATATATATACGCATATATATAGGATCAACCCTCTTTCAGGTGATACCTCACAAAATAAATCATACTCTGGGACAACGAACACGAGATCTCACTATCACAATCTATGATCGCTCAACCCATTGCTAACCAGTCAACTCTCGTAAGTAGTCTACCCTATTTTCATAACTCTCAAAAGCCGTAAACTAATACATAATATAAATGTCCTCTTAGTGCATTCTCTTAGCCCAATTACTCTATCAAAAATCTCACTCAGACGATTTTTGTGCCTTATTGACACCATTCCTATATACTTTTCCAGTCCGAGTAGTCTCACTTTCTCACTATGGACAAGTTCAATATAGGTGGTCGAACTCTTCACACATAAGACACCTTTCTATACCATACCCTATCTCTAGCACCACTGACCATACCGGTGTGTCCTTCTCTCAGACCTGATAATCTTAGCCTTATTTGCTACCCCCGTAGTCCCTTTAGCTCCGCTGGCCCTATAGACTCATTGCTAGCCTTGAAGGGCCTAATGGAATCCACCGTCACTCAGCAGGAATTCAGCAGATCCGAATCATATAAATGGGTCCCCTAATGGGTGTACCCTCCCGTGGTGTTTCAATATCACCGTTAAATCCAATCTTACTCTTCGTGTAGATTCTCTAACCCTCTTAGCTCCCTTCTTATGGAAGCGTTAATGGAAACTCGTAAACATACGACTTTTGACGACCTCAAAACTATTCATCTTAACCGGATTTCTCATCCATCCTTTTGTATTCTACTCATGAGTCCATTATCAACATAAAGAACCTTTATTTTCTTCCTATTCCCGTTCGTCGAGTAAAAGTTCCCTTAAAAAGTCATCTCCTTTCTCACAATCGGCCTATAACTCGCTCACTTGTGATAAGTTTTAAAACTTAATTCGCATCTATGTTTAAATAGCAGATGGAATATCTATCAATCAAATCTCACTTAAATTTCTCTTTTAATCCTATATACTCCTTATATGTGGTGACTAACTCTCGTCACTTTATACTGCCCCTAAGAGCTCAAAACTTTCCGCTCGAAATTTTAATCTCGGGTGTTGCTACACTCCTCCCTACACAATTGCCTTTGGATTTTATCCTTCCATTGGCCTATTACTCTCCCCCTTTTTTTTATAGATGACTCTCCCAAAGAGTCCCTCTATTTTTTCCCCACCTCTTATCGACAACACTGGATGAGTCTAAAATTTTCACCAACATTATCTATAAAAGTTCTTGGGAAAACTTCTCCTCCCGAGTGATTTTCCTATTGTCACCATCCTGAACAATAATCATACTGACTTCCATCTCAATCACCATTCCCAGAATACTATAGGTCTTTCTGCTGAGCCTCTCCTCATGCAGTCCTTTTAACGGACCTCACTAGTCATCTTATAATGTTTAGTGTATGAAGCCCAACCGAGCTCGTATACGAATCACATCAACTATATATAACGGCAGGAGAACGTAATCTCATACGTCGAGAAATACAACAATCCTAACATAAGGCTCTATATCAAATAACGCTATGCTGAAACGTGAAAAGTCGCACAGATCCTAAGGACACTAGAACCTGATGCTCTGATACCATCTGTGACACCCTGCCTAATTTAATACCGGGTGATCAGTCCTATATCCAATTAAAATAGGTTTCTCATTTGGTTCATTCTTAACACCACTATCGAAAACTTTTTAAAACATTACTAACCACCTAGTATTCAAAAAGCCGATGTCAAAATTTTAATCTTTTTATTAAACAATCAACAACAAAACATTATTACATAAATACATCTCATGCAAAAGTAATATAAATCCATCCATAATATAAAATACTGGAATGAAATAATACCGAATAAACCATCGGTTACAAAATCCAACATATAGTCCAACCTGAATAAGAGTCTGAATACAAGGTCTGACTATCATAAATGAAATAACTGTGGGCAACATGCCCGAATAAAGTACTTCCCTGCACCCTACACTAGGAGTGAAGTAACTGAATCGTCTAAGTCAAAATCCTGCAAGCATCCACAAGTGCTGCAGCTACGCATCCCTAGAATAGATCATCCTGCTTGGCGTCCCTGTGGCTGGACACCTAAAAGGTTTTGAAAAAAGGTTTTACAAGTACGGGTCAGAGCCCAAATAAAAATCATTTAAAAATAATTAGCAAGTACTTAAATAACAATTTAAATGAATAGTTATTAGATACACATGTTAGGTTGCGAACACTCCCTTGAGTTCCTCATCTCTCATCTATAATACGCACCTAACGTTTGCTACTTAACCCCACCTAGTCAATTCTAGCCAATCTAACTAGGCAACCATTATCTAATAAACCCAAATCAATATAGCTCCTCCGTACCGCCCATACAGTACGCTATCGAATACCCTTAATAATTAGCATATCTCTTATGTTATTATTAAACCCCAGTTACCCTTTCTATGTAGGTTGTTGTTCAAACTTTACCATTTAAGTTTCTCTACTTAAACTTTATTTTAGATATTCACTAACTATCTTCCTACTATTCACACATTAGTAGCTTCATCATTATATGGTTATACCCTATCTAAGCTCCCTACTAATTACTCTTTAGTAGATTAATCGTTCTTTAGATACATACTATCTCGTCTCTCTACTAGCACACATAAGTAGATTATTCATGTAGTATATATATTTTACACACCATATATAATGTAAGTACACGCTCTGCTATTATATCCTTGTATCACACATCAAGGGCTATTGGTTCGTAATGTTACCCCGACCCCAATAGTTATTCCATATGTATTGGTCCGAAATGTTACCTCGACCCCAATATTCAGATTACTTTTAGTTTAGATACACACAACTAACTAGTTTGAAATCATAAGTCTGCTACCCATAACTCATAGCGTCTACCCGTATTTCCATGCAAATACATTTATTAAATATATATCCATTTCTCTTTAATATGAGCAAGGCTTTTCAAATTTTAGGATTTAGTGTTCACATACTTAAGTCAAATAAGATTTCACTAGCTTTCTCATCCATTAATTTTACACAGTAGATAACATAACAAGTAAATATATATATGCACACTTTTAATATATATAAATAACACGGCACCTCCCAGACCTAGCTGCGGTGCGTACTGTAAAACATCTCAAAGGTATATATATTTATCATCCATTATATCTATACTAGTAAGGCACCCCTAGGCACAACTGCGGTGCATGCATACTCTGCTATCATGTCTGGGTACATATCTTGTTGTACAAGGGACTATTGATTCGTCTTCTCTCACGAACCATATATATCAAATCACACATATTGGAGGCGAACATAGTTCACATATCCATGGGTCACGCACATACCTACGCTCCCACAGTCAGCAGACTTATCGACTCACAGATAAGCCATTCACAGTCCTATGTTCTTGAGGTACCAAATCTAAAATCACCCCGAAGGCAACACAGGATAAGATTGTCCTCTTTCGAACGCCAACCTCCCGTGATAGCAAGTATGGTAGGTATGTCATACACATAATAAACAATAATATAGGTACACATTCCACTTATATAAATATAACATCAACGAGGTATTCACACAACCATATAATAACGATAGGTATTCACTACACCTATATATATATTTATAATAACAATAGGGCACACACACATCCCATATCACAAGCCTCATATATAGTATATTTATATCCCGAATCTTCTACGTATTCCATAATTTATAACTTCGCTTATTACCATACATTTCTGAGTATTTCTCACCACTCTAAGGGTATCCTTTATTCCACATACAATATCGTAAGGTAAACTCTCTAACCCCTAATGGTCTAAGTCCCCGTTCCTCTCAAATTCCCTTAACTCAAACTATCCTTCAATTTAGATTTTTGCTCTCTATTAATCCAAATTAATTTAGCCCTTAAACTTCCCTCGTAGGCAACGCCTAAAACCCAAAATAGGACTACTGGTGTTTCAATATAATTCCCTTATATTAGAAATTAAATCCCACAAATTAATTCCAAACAATTTCCAAAGTTCCTAAAGAAAAGGAAATTTTTTGGCCAAAACTGAGCAACCGAATCGATTAGAAAATTTTCTGGCAGATTAAACACCCTGTAGTAAAATATCGATTACTCCCTCTACAGAACTCCGATTGACCTGATTAAAAGCTCATTTGAAAGATAAGACATAGATATTTCCAAGCATGTATGGATCTCACTCTAATTCTAAGTATAATTTAAATTGCATACGTTTAAAGTTACATAAAAAATTCTGGCAGTTACTATGCTGGCAGATCAAACACCCTACAGTAAAACATCGATTTCTCCCTCTACGGGACTCCGATTGACCTGATTCAAACCTCATTAGAAAGTCAAGACATAGACCTTTCGAAACATATATGGATATAACTTTAATTCTAAGTAAAACTAAAATGGCATACGTTTAAAGTTACATCAAAAATTCTGGCAGATTGACGTCTTGTGTTCATCAATTAAACCCTAAGTCATTCAAGATTCATGTTCTTCAATCAAGAACCCATCAAGATTCAATCTTAATCATCAAATATACTCTAATATCAGTTTATCTTCATATAGAGATAAATTTCCAATGAAAATTTACACAAAACATTAAAGATTCGACCTAAAAATCAAATTCTCATTTAATTAACATAAAACCCCAATTTTTTTTCTCATATTCATCAACTTTATAAATCAAGAACTCAGATTTCTCTCTTATTAATCAACCCAAACCCACTAATTTCATATTATCATCATTAAGGAACATCTCTACATGCATTCCCACTCTAGTTTATGAATTAAACCCTCCCAAATTCATATAAAACATCCAAAAGCATGAAATCAAACCCTAATCTACATGGGTAGTATAACATGCTTAATATAAATTGCTATTTAAATACTTGCCTCTCAATAGCAGGTCTGAATTTCATTAATATGATGGTGTGGTTGTTCTCCCCTCGCTCCGATCTCGATTCCGTTGCGTTCGGGGCGAAAAACTGTGTAGGAAGCTTTGACTTTCTCTTCCTCTTTCTCTTCAATGGCCTCTCTTCTATTGTGATTGTGTTAACCCTAGCCCCTTATCTCTAATGGAAGATATACACTTAATATTTTCGGAGTTCTCTGAACCTCCAACTCCCGAATGACCGAAATACCCTTAAACGATGCCGGGTTGGTCCAAAATCATTCCGGGACCCAAACTGTACACCCGAGTACACTTTTTCGACTATTTTGACCCTTTCGGAACCAACTGTAACCTCAAAATCACCATTCGACTCACTTTAAAAAAAATATTTTAATTCCACCTCAAAATATCGAACGCGTGAAATTAAACTTAAATTGAACTGATTTACTCTCAATCACTGAATTATATAATTTCTCTAAATTAAATAAATTCCAAATCACCGAATCAAATAAATTCCAAATCATCGATTTAATTAAATCCTAGATCACCAATTTAATTTAATTAAATATCCTCAGAAATATGGGGTATTACAGCCTGCTGCACTACCGCTAGCGCGGCATTTACCGCCTGAGCAACGATAGCGGCTACTTTGGTTGCGTTCATCGTTCCCTAAGCCAGAGCTACTGGATGCTCGACTTAGGCACGCCTATCCTTAAGTGCGCATCTCGGAGGCATCTGAAATGTAAACAAATTTATTAGTCTACAGTTATTATCAAATCTCAAATAGTTGAAGACATAATCGTAAAAGCAAGAATACAACAATCCTAAAATAGGGAGCTATAGCAAGAACGCTAAGCTGAAAGCGAAATAAGCCGTACAGATCCTAAAGGACACTAGAACCTGATGCTCTGATACCACCTATGACACCCCGCCTAATTAAATACCGAGTGATCAGTCCTTTATTAAATTATAACCAAGGTGAACGGTTGGTTCATTCTTAGCATCACTGTCGCAAAAATAACTTTTCCAATTAAACACCCTAAAAATTAAGCTAAGTGACAAAACCATTTTTTTTTAAATTTAAATTTCCAAGTTTAATTTAAAACCAATATTAAAAACCTTGCATAATCCATATTTTTTTATAAAAAAAATCACACAACAATCTGACTGGAAAATATAATCCAAGCAATTTAAACATTCAACTAAATAAGTCCAACATTAAAACTTAAAGGAAAAACATCCTGACAAAAAACCATTCCAAAATGTAAATATTGCAACTAAACAATTAACAATCTCTGATAAAAATAACGGAATAATGGAAAAGGGCTACGCATGCCCAACTGGATAAAATAGAACCAGAAGTGGAATAAATAATGAGGTCGTCTAAACAAAAGGCCTGCAACTCCTACCTAAGCTGCAGCACGTTCCATTCAAAGAACCCTATGCAAGATGCCCCTGTGGCTGGGCACCTGTAATATATACATATATATATACAAGAGATATTACAGGTGCCCCTGTGGCTGGGCACCTGTAATATCTTGCATACATATATATATGCAAGATAGATACTTTCCTGGTAATTTTAGGCTCAGATTTTGTGGAGAGATTGGTGTGGTGGTGTTCCTCGTTGATTGATCTAACGTTTGGCGGCGACGGCGGTGCAAACGGTGGAGTTCTTGGCCTAAAATTCCTTGGAAAGCTTCTCCTCTTCCTCTCCAATGGGCGTCTTTGGTTTATGTTTGTTCTAACCCTAGAAGATGACTCCTATCATCTGATATACTCTTAGAATTTTCGTGGGTTTTCATGCCCAAAAATGTAAAATGTCCAAAACGCCCTCCCGGGATGTTAATTAGGCTTAAAAATGCCCCGAGACCCAAACTAATCCACCAGGTACATTATTTTGACTATTTCGACCCTATCGGACACATTGAAGCACTCAAAATGACCATACGGGTGACTTATAATTTATTCATTTTTAATAGTCCAAATTTAATCCCGACATGACACAAGCGCGTCCCGATAAATTTCCAAAATTATCAATTTAAATTCTCGTGATAATTTTACTAAATTTAAATACACCTCTTACTTTACTCATAAAGTAACTTACAATAAAATTCCAATAATTACTAACTCTCGTCACGCTAGTAAGTATTTAAATGATTTTCTGGATTAATATTAAATTAATATTTCCAATTAAATTTAATAAATCCCCAAAATTAAAAGTCATAAAAATACGGGGTATTACATCGATGTCCTCGCAAGCCTTAACCCTCTTTGTTCCTTCAACATCTGCCTAGTGATAATGTAGGTGTCCACCTACATCTCGGAGTCCACCGATGGGGCAATGCTATCCTCAAACAGACGGAGTTCAACATATGTAAACCACGAGTACAGAATCCACCATAAGAAACAATATTTAGAAATGTATGGAACAAACACGGTGCCAAAACTATGATCTCAAAACATATATTATGTAGAAGATTGAATCATGAAAATAATTTGGGTGCAAACTTCTGTTTTTTTTTTAAAGTTAAAGCTTTAGAGATTAGAAAAACACAAGGGATTTTTTGGAAGATTGTATTCTCTCTAAAGTTTGGAAAAAGTCTTGCAAAAATGTTAACTCCTGCACTACATAAATGGGTGGGAAATTAGTGGGAAGTTACAAAAGAAAAACTGCCATTTTTGCATAAAAAAATGTTCGGTCGTTCAAACGACATTCCAAGGTCATTTGAACGACAAATAGAACGAGAAAACAAGATAAAAAAATCATCTCGTTTGAAGGGTCGTTCGAGCGACATTTGAATCCCGTTTGAACGAGGTTGTTTGAACGAGAAAACATCGATAAAAAAAGCATTTCGTTTGAAGGGTCATTCAAACGAAATTCGTATCACGTTTGAATGGGGTTGTTCGAATGAGATATAGGCCATGAATCTAAATGATTTCGATACTAACGCGTGGCCGCCACATTCGCATTTTTCTGATTTTTTTAATTAGTTATGATTTTTTTACTGAAAGGTGTCCGAGAACAAAATCTTTAGATAGTATGATTCAGAAAAAAATTAACAAAAATTCTAAAACCCAATAATAAGTTTCTAATCTCAACATAATATAAGCATTTATACTTAAGAGATCCTTGGACTGTTGATGATGAACACGAGGCACAAAACACGACATAATATGCGATATTCTTTGACTTGGTCTCTACGTCTTCAACAATAATGTCATTGGCTTGAAAGGTCACAAACTTTACTTCTGTCCTATGACCTAAAGAGTTTTGTCTGGAGTTAAGCCAGTAGATACAAATTGACTATATTGAAAATTTATTCTTACAAATCTCTCACTTTGGCTATTCTGGGACACAACAAAAATTAAAAACATATGGGCTGTCAAGCTCATCTAAAAGACACATTCCCAACCCAAAATAAAAATACAGACGCTTGACCGACACATATGTTGAGAAGCTTTGCATTAAAAATTATGTCGTATGGATGAAAACATACACACTTAAATACACCATTAAACGCATATGGAATATAACAATATTAAATCCCCCCCCCCCCCTTTATCTAACATTTTCTACCTAAGAAAGACGTCTTCCCCTGAGATAGATTTTCCCAAATTAAAAGGTTTAGATATCATTTCTCACACTTTTGTTCAGGAATAAGCAAAGATTAAGGAACATAAAGTAACCCATTTCTCCCCGATTAATTCAAATCTCCATCTAAATGAAACAAGGGATAAGCATAATGGAAAAAATAAGTATATCATGCAATGATATATAGTGATACAAGAGACAACAAAGCAATTTGGCAATACAAGAACAACTAATCCATATAAAGAATAATATATACCATTTATGATGCGATAGAAAAATGGTATCAACTAGAATGATCTAATATGAGCATCGAATACCAATGAAAAATCGCAACAAGATAGATATTGATATAAATAAATAGTGTACAAGGATTAGATGTAAAAGCAAAGACTCAAAAATATACTTCACTTTTCTTTTTTGGATATAATCATTAATCAAATTTTACGATGGTAAAGAATTATTAATCTTGGTCATTGATTGATTTTATTCTTAATCCATATAAAGAGGGGGGGGGGGGGGGGGGGGGGGGAAGAATTTACAATTACATCCCTTGTTGATAATTTTTAAACATTTAAGGAAAATTTACTATTAAAGTTCACTTATTATGCCACTAGCATGGACTTCTACAATAAGAGAATTAGTGGGCCTAAATGTTTAAAATTTGTCAATATTCCTTTAGTGTTAAAATTTGTTTGCGAGGAACCGAAGATTACTTTTCCTCCCCCCCCCCCCCCCAAAAAAAAAAAAGCTATGAATGAGAATCTAATATATCTCTATATACTATAAAATGCAAAACAAGGCATTTATGAGTATTTAAAACTCTTCCTCATTGAGAGTGTCCACGTGACACTCTATATTTTATACTTTTATATTTAAAACTCCTCCTCATTGAGAGTGTCCACGTGGCACTCTATATTTTATACTTTTATAAAATACTATACAAGAAATTTAATAGATGCATTGAACTATTGAGTTTTCTCTCTCTCTCCTTCAATTTAATCCATCTACGAAACCAAGTCAAAAGCAATTAAGAATGATACATTTCTTTCGTCCCAATATATAAACATTATTTTTAATTGCTGCCAATCACCATGGTCATCACCATAGACTTCCCCAAAGACCCCAAACCCTCTCCTGAACAAAGGGTTGCACATATGTTAAATCGCCGCCAAAGTTCTCGGCAGGTAATTTCCTTATGTTCTTTCGTTGATTAATTTGTTAGTTAAGATTAGTAGGGTTTGGAGGTTCCCCACTATTAATAAACCATTTGCTTTCTTTCTTTTTTGGGTTATTTCTTTAACACTGTTTTATTATAACCATTAAATTATATAAAAACAATATTTTTCTAAAAAAAACAGTTTATAATTGTTAAAATGTTGTTTATAAACTGTTTTTTTAACTTTTCTATAAAATTAATTTTTTACATAAAACGTTAAAAACATTAAAAAAAAAGTTGATATAAAAACGTTGAAAACACTATATTTAGCTGCTTTTTTTATAAACGTTAAAAAATAGTTTTATAAACCACTATTTTTTTTTAAAAACACTGCTTTTAAAAACGTTACAAAACACTGATTTTTTAATTGCTTTTTATAAACGGTCAAAAACATTTTATATAAAAATGCTTCTTTTAAAAAAAAAAACACTGTTTACTAAAAACATTAAAAACACTCTTTTTAATAAACTTAAAAAAATATTTTATATAAAAACACTTTTTAAAAAAAAAACAGTTTATATAAAAATAATGTTTTTAATTTTTTTTTTATAAACGTGAAATGGTTTTTTATAAAACTTTTTTAACGTTTTTTTTATAAATCAATTTTTTTTATAAACATGTTAAAAAATAGTTTATATAATAACGTTGAAAAATACTGTTTTTTAACGTTTTTAACATTTTATATGAAAACTGTTCATATAAAAAGTTGTTTTTAATAGTTTATAAAAAAAAAATTAACATTTTTGATGTCTTTTTATAAAAAAAATTGATTTTATAAAAACCGTTAAAAAGTGTTTATTAGAAAACCTTTTGATGTTTATAACTATTTAAAAAAAAAGGGTTTTGTATAAGCAGTTTTTTAACGTATATAAAAAATAGTAAAAAAATAGTGTTCTTTTAACTTTTTAAAAAAACAGTGTTTTTAACAAAAAGTGTTTTTATATAAACTATAAGAGCTTTTCTCTCTCTTATCTCTCTTATTCTTACTCTCTCTCTTTTTTGGATTATTTTTTTAACACTTTTTTTAAACCATAAAAAAATACTGTTTTTTATAAACATCAAAAAACAATTTATATAAAATCAATGTTTTTAAAAAAAATCAGTTTATAATCGTTAAACGGTTTTTTTATAAAAATTTTTTTTAACTTTTTTTATTAAATTATTTTTTTATGTAAAACATTCAAAAACAGTTGATATAAAAATGTTAAAAACACTATTTTTTATAAATGTTAAAAAACTGTTTATATAAACCACTATTTTTTTTAAGGAGAAAACACTGTTTTTAAAAAACACTGAATTTTTAACTGTTTTTTATAAACATTCAAAAACAGTATTATAATTCTCTTTAAAAAAAAATTGTTTTTATATAAACCATTTTTTAATATTTTTTTAAAAGAGTTCTTTTTTTTAAGAACCGTGTTTTTACATAATTTTTTTTAACGTTTATACAAAAAACTGTTAAAAAAACAGTATTTTTAATGTTTTTATATTAAGTGTTTTTGACGTTTTTAATTTATTCATATAAGGAATTGGTTTTATGAAAAAAGTTGAAAACAATTTACAAAAAAACTTTTGACATTCATAAACTGTTTTTTTATAAGATTGTTTTTATATAATGTTTTTTCAACGTTTATAAAAACAGTTAAAAACAATATTTTTTAATGTTTGTAAAAAAAAGTGCTAAAAAAAGTTTATAAAAAAACCTTTTGATTTTGTAAAACTTTTTGATTTAAAAAAAAATACTTAATAAAAAAGTGTATAAAACTTTCTCATTTTATAAAACTTTCTCATTTTATAAAAAAGTGTTAGTAAAATTTATTTTACTATTTAAAACTATAAGATATAATGTAAAATTTGTTTTAATACACTAATAAATACTTATACTAATGGGTAAAATAGTCTTTTTAATTGAAAAATGAGTCAACTGACCATCAAACTAGCTAACTAACTTTTTTTGTCGATTTTGGATCCCAAACGAGTAGAATGTAAACAAATGGAATAAAACTCTAAATAACTATTGGACCCCAAATAGTAAAAGATCCTTACAAAATTGACGACGAGCCATAAAATAGACTATGATTTTGTTTAAGTAGAATGTGTTATGTGAAGATTGAAATAGTGTTCTTCTTAAGATAATTTCGATTGAATCTTTATATAGAAATGTGAGTTTAATTAGTTAGAAGCATATGATGTGAATTTAATTAGTTAGAAGCATATGGTGTATGTTGCTCTATTTTAAAGAAAGTGAGGTATGCTTCCATGTTTAATAACATTGTTTTTTAAATAAAATATATAATATTCCTTTTTGGATTTTTCTCTTTTTATATTGTGATTGCACAATTATTTTTGTGCTTTGTTATAAGGTTTGATATTTTTATTTTGACTCATTTTCACATTTTTTTTATACAAATTATACTTTTTATGCTTTATTTTCTTAACACACAAGTTCTAATTGCTTGTCATTTTTGTCTATCATGTCCATGATACTATTCATTATATTTTTCAAAAATTAGGGATTAAAGTATAATTTATGTAAAGTTGATTAAGTGCCTAAGTAAAATATTTTGAAATATATATATATATATATATATATATATATATATATATATATATATATATGATAGTAATTGTTGATGTAAAAAATTAGATTACTCTAATTATTCAATCACAGATAAATAAATGAGACAAAAGATTTTAAAGTGGTTCAGCCTTATTTGAATGGCCTACATCCACTGTTATGTTATTGCTGAGTGTTTGGGAATTCTCGATTACAAGTTCTATCCAGAAATTTCGGTCCCTTTGAATGAGGGTCATACAAGGTATTTATAGCCCTTAGGCTGTACATGAAAGGGTGATACATTAAATGATATACATATGAAAGGGTAACTCATTTAATGCTCTTCAAGCGTGTGCGTCAAGATGATAAGCATTCAATGAATAGTTGAATTGTTGATTATCTGGCAATCAATGCTGTGGTCGCGATGCAGCTCGAACCGCCTTAGTTGCTAGTCGTTTAAGAGTTCCTCGGAGAGCTGGTATTCCTCGGAGTACACCTGTTGCTCGGAATGAGTATGACTAGGTCGGGGGAATGAACTTCCTCGTTGCTATTGTGCCACGTAGATTGACACGCGTCTTCTTATTATTCGTCCACATCAGCATACTAATTTTGGTATCAACAGAAGCCCCCAATGTTTCATATTTCAAACTTTGAGGAGTATGGAACATTCTTTCTCGGTATATGTCAATATTAAATGACCTTCCTGGGTTTTAGGAGCCTTTTCTTCGTATTTGAATTTCCTTCCAAATTCGCAGAATCCGCCTTTTTGCATTTTTATAAGCGCTTCGATCTTCGTGCACTTTTTGTCCTTTTAGCCGCCGATAGCGTAATAGTTTCCTTTTTGTAATCATTTTTTTCGCCGTTTCCCAAGGTAAAGTATTTAAACTTCTTAGGCAATCATACCGTCTTCTACCTTTCCCAATTTTCTGCTTTCGAGTTTTCCATAGCCTTTCTTTCTCTTGTACGTTCATCCTTGTTTTCGTTCGTTGTCAACAGATCTCCCTTTTTCCTGTAAGATCTTCTTTCTTCTTCTTCATTTCTTTTATTCACCATGGTTTATATTATTGAATCTCTTGAGAAATTCCGTTCTAACTTTTCCATTCCATCTTGGGTAACCTTGGAAAATCTTTCTGAGCCTTTAGATTATTTTCGTTTGGCTGAAGGACATTGGTTCCCCAGTCTCTTTATTGCTGAATGTGGATTTTCTTTTCCACCAAACCCTCTGTGCTTAGAGTTCTGTCAATATTTCGATGTCGTCCCTGCAACAATAGCCCCCAACACATGGAGAATAGTTAATGGGGGGTATAGGTTAAATCAAACTCATGGAACTCGTATAGGAATTCCTGAGATTATGTACTGTTATAGATGGGCTATTTTAGATAATGTTTATTATCTAAAAACTAGATTTTTGAATAGGGCTTTAGTAGTCAATCTCCATGATGCAAATAGGGATTATTTTGAACATGGGGTAGTTATAAAAAATTGGCAACATGCCCCTTTGGTTGGATATGCAGTATATGAGGGTCCCAAATGCCCTCCATATGGCAATGGGATAGGTTATTTTCATTTTATTTCATTTCTGAAATTATGATTTCATTATGTTTGAATAAATGCATGATTGACATTTCAATATGTTTTTGTTTGCAGTTGACAGCAAGAGAAAAACTCCCAAAGAATCAGAAGTTAATATAAAGCATTTGAAACATATCTGGAGTTTGCATCAGAAAGTTGCAGACGAGCACGTCAGGTCTGCCTCATACTTGTTGCAGTATAGGAGCTATACATCGTCCTTTACTGCTCGTCCTATGGTTAGCATTAGTGAACCATTGCCAACTTCCGAGGATTCTTCACCAGACTCTTACATTCCTCTGAGTCAAAAAATGGGCAAAAGAAGAGTTCCTGCTCTCTTTGAAGAGACTACTTCTGCTGGAGATGGTAAAAGAAATAAGGCTGATGTCCAGAAGGGGATAAAGAAAGTAGATGCCACCTCTTCTGTTGCTCCTCAGAAGGCCGCCGAGAAGCCCCCAGTGGCTCCTATGCAGAAGGATGCACCTATGGAAGTAATCACCATCTCTCCAACCAAAAGTTCTTCTTTGGTTGAGATTGTTGAGAAGACACCGAGGAGACTGAAGAAATCCTCCTCGGTCAGTTTTTTTGAAGCCATTCCCCAGCTCCAAGCTAGTGGAGTTGGTGTTCCAACCATTATTCCCCCGAGTTCTGCAATGAGCTCGGTAAAGACTTGGACCATTCCTGAAGTCCAAGGAATCGAGGAAAACATGTCTAGGGATATGCTGACATCCCTAGCTACTCGTCACATTGCTTCAGTAAGTTTCTCTTATCCTGGATTTTTCTTTCTTTTCATCAATATATGTATCTCGGCACTGACTTATCATTACCTTCTTTTTCAGCTGGTGAGTTGCTTTAACACCATAGTGAAGAAAGATGAGGCAATCATGGCTTCTAGCTCCTCGTCTGGAGTAGAGGATGCTTTACAGGGCTTGGCCCAATCTTTGAAGGAATCCCGTCAAAAATACGACGAGGATAGAGGTGAATGGGAGAAGAAGTTGGCTGCATCTGAGGCAGAGAAGGTGCAGTTGGGAAGTAAAGTGAAGGATTTGGAGAGAGAGAATAAAAAATATGCCGAGAAGCTCACAAGCTTTGGGGAGCTTGAGAATAAGTTGAAATCGGCCGAGGAAGAGCTGACCCTTCTACGAGAAGTAAATCGCCAGATGGAGGAGGTGGAGGCCAAGTTGAAAGCCTCCGAGGATCTTCTATCCGAGAAGCTCTCCTCGGAGAAAATGAAAAGAAAAATGGCTGCGAAAAAATCATTTCGAACCGGTTGGGATAAAGGATGGGACAAGGGGGTAGCAACAATGATGGCCCAGGTGCAGTATGGAAGTTTGAAATACTTCCGAGATGGTTGGGTTGCTGCCCTGCAGGAACTGAAGGTGAACGAGGACTCTGAACTATTTCAACAACATCTTCCTGGCCCCCCTCCTGTAATTGAAGATGAGGAAGAAGAAGAAGCTGCGTCCGAGGATTCTTCAATGATAGGAGGTGATCAAGTCCTTGCTCCACAACCCAACTAGACGGCCACCGAGGAGATCTCGTCTTTGCCTCCTCCTGAACAAGTCTCAACTTCTGCCAATCAACTCATTGTTCCCACCGAGCAACCAAGCTCCTCGTCCCAGCCTCCCGAGAAAGTCTTGGGAGACAAGGAAAAGGTGTGAAGTTATTCGGTATTCTCTTTTTGTTTTTCTTTTACTTGTACTATGTATTCTGAACGCTGTACTCCTTTTGATGATGTAATAAAATCACCTTTTTTGCTCCTCTGCGTTGTTGATGTTCTGTCTTCTTCTTTTATTAACTTTTGCCTTCTCTTCTTTACTAGTTCATGGCTAGAATGGATATGCTATCTGATAATGATACAAAGTTGATGCAGCAATGCCACGAATATTATAAAGCTGGTCACACAGACCTAAGTGCATCTGAAGTTGTTGATATCCTTGGTCATGATGCTTCCGAGCAAGCAGTTGAGGCCTATCAGTACCTGAAGGGTTTACTTGACCGGGCTGTGGCCAATAATGTGGCCTATTACGAAATGATCGAGGATCTTCAATGTACCTTAGAGGACCTTCAAAATCAGTATAAGGAATCAAATGCCCTGTTGCACGAGGGGTATGAGAAGAGGTATCAGCAGCTTTCTGCCGAGAAGGGCTACGACAAACTCCTGGCTGGGTACGATGTCAGAGAGAGAACCCTAAAGGGTAAAGTTGAAGCCTGTAGACAGATTGCCGAACTGCTAGAATAAGAAAATAACAATTTACAGAAAGAGCTGGCACAGTATAAGTCTGCAGCATCTTCTTCAACAGCTGTAATCCCAGTGACTGACGAGGGATTTTCCTTTCTAGAGGTTGAGAATGCCAAATTAAGGCAAGAGTTGGATACCTTGAGAAGGTCGGGTA
Organism: Sambucus nigra; assembly: GCA_949130495.1. NCBI lineage: Eukaryota > Viridiplantae > Streptophyta > Magnoliopsida > Dipsacales > Adoxaceae > Sambucus > Sambucus nigra. The sequence continues at coordinate 183,245,657 of OX422216.1, forward strand.
CTCTTACTGCTACTCGGGGACGAGGAAGAGGTTCTCGTGGATGAGGAAGAGTTGCTCAGGATGTACCCGAGGAACAGAGTACTCCACCTACTCAGGGACGAGGAAGAACTCTTCGTCGTTCTGTTGAAGAAGCTCGTACTCAGTCAACATTGGAAACTCAAGCGTTCCAATTGAATGCAAAAGATCGGGCTTTGTCTGAAATGTCCAAGAAAATCCAAACTCTGGAGGATCAACTTGCATCGACAAAGTCTGCTCTGGATAATAAGGATGTTCTTGCCAGAAACCTTCATGAGAAGCTTGAAAAGTTGACATTTCAATTTAATAAACAGCCCAGGGAGTTCTGGATGGCTGGATACAATGAAGCGTTATTCCACTTAGATAATCGTATCCAGAATGCCAATAACGAGGGTTACAAGCAAGGTTGGCTGAATGCCTTGGGCGTGCTGAAGCTCGAACAGGGGCACTACCTATGGGATTATTACGATCCCGGGGTTCTTGACTTTCCAGTGCCACCATATAACTTGGACATGGAATGGATCCCAGCTCGTTCCATTCCTCGGAGCTTAATTGCAAAATACCTTGGCGACTATAATCTTCACTCTCAGATCGAAGTATCTCGTCCCGAGCATCTATTGGACACTCCTTAAGTAATGAACGTCAGAATGCTCCGAGATATTAACTTCATTAATTCTCCTCTTTGCCTGGAAGATCCTCCTGCTGGCGAGGAGCCTGTTTCAAAAGCTAAGGGAAAGAAACCAATAGAGTAGGGATCTCAATGCAATAGTTAGTACACATATGTAATTTGTAATTCGTTTTGAATTTTAATGAAAGACTTTCATTTTCTGTTTGCAAATTTGTATTGCTATTGTCTTGTGCTTGTTAAACACTTTATATTTGTGCTTTCATAACAATATTGTATGGTTCATCGACCAACTTAGTAATAAAAAGTTACAAGTATCAGTAATGTTGCTCAATCACTTGATAATAAAGTAATGAGTAAAAAAAAATGTTAAAATTTTTTTTCCAACCAACCAAGGTTGTTAAATTGTGCTCGTCGACCAATTATAGTTAGTGAGAGTTTTTATCCCCGACTAATTATACTTGGTAAATTTTGTCTTTTTCGTAAAATGTGCCCGACCAACCAAGGTCGATGATTTTTCCTCATCGACCAACTACAGTTAGTGGGTTTTTATCCCCGACCAACTATAGTTGGTTCAGTTTGGAATATTTGTTCTCCGAGGAACTTTTATGTAATAAACTTACTTCCCGACCAACATAAGTTGGCATTTGAGAGCATATTTTGTTTCCTAACCAACTGAGATTGGCCTTTTTAGGAGTCTCGTGTTCTCGTTCTTTTACCAACCAGAGTTGGTCTGAGTTCCAACTATCATGTCCACTAGCTCTTTTACCAATCTAAGTTGGTCACGCTAGTGTACGCCTCCTAACCAAAGGAGTATAATTTGTTCTCGCCCTTTACCAACCGGAGTTGGTTGTGGGTTTGAACTATCATGTCCACTAGCTCTTTTACCAACCTGAGTTGGTCACGTTAGTGTACGCCTCCTAACCAAAGGAGTATAGTTTGTTCTCGCCCTTTTACCAACCGTAGTTGGTCGTGGGTTTGAACTATCATGTCCACTAGCTCTTTTACCAACCTGAGTTGGTCACGCTAGTGTACGCCTCCTAACCAAAGGAGTATAGTTTGTTCTCGCCCTTTTACCAACCGGAGTTGGTCATGGGTTTGAACTATCAGTGTTGCTGAACAGCGTAGTGTTGTACACTAGTATTCCCCAAAAAAATTTCGATAAAAAGAGAGAAGATAGAGAAACATCATCGTTTTATTCATATTGATGGAACTGGTTTACATTTTACATCACTGATAATACTTGCGTAGGTGTTCAGCATTCCATGCATTCTTAAACTCCTCTCCTTCTAGAGTTGCTATGCGATAAGTTCCTGGTCGAATAACTTCTGTAACTCAGTAAGGTCCATGCCAGTTTGCTTCCAATTTATTGTGCTTCTGAATGACCTTCTTTAGCACATAGTATCCTTCTTTTAAGTCGCATTTCTTCACCCTCTTGTTGTAGAATAGAGCTGTTCGTTGTTGGTATGCAACATTCCTAATGGCTGCCTCTTCTCTAACCTCCTCGAGCATATCCAAATCCAATCTTCTCATTAAGTCGCTGACTGGGGAATTGAAATTCAGCACTCTATGTGTTGGAAGATCCAACTCGGCAGGTATTACAGCTTCACTTCCAAATGCCAGTATATATGGTGATTCTTCAGTTGCTTCTCGGGGAGTTGTTCGGTAAGCCCACAATACTGACTGTAGCTCATTAATCCAATTAGCTTTAGCCTCACTTAGCCTCTTCTTCAAACCATTTAGTAATGTTCTGTTCGTCACTTCAGTCTGCCCATTGCTTTGAGGATGGCCTTGTGCTGAATGAACCTTCAAAATGTTTGACTGATGACAATAGGCGGCAAACTCCTCGTTATCAAATTGTGTTCCATGGTCTGTGATGAAGGCATGAGGGAGACCATATCGGCAGATGATGTTCTTCCAAACGAATTGGTACACCTTCTCGTATGTCATATCAATCAGAGGCTCAGCTTCTACCCACTTAGTAAAATAATCCACTGCGACGACGAGGTACTTGAATCTTCCTCGGGTCGTTGGCAGTGGTCCAACCAGATCCATTCCCCATATGGCGAAAGGCCAAGGGGAAGTTATGGGTGTCAACAATGCTTGTGGAGTTCGTCGGATGGAGGAAAAACGTTGGCATTTATCACATCTCTTAGCATAGGCTATACATTCAGCCCTCATCGTTGGCCGGTAGTATCCTTGTGTCATCACCCTTTGCAAAAGTGTCCGACCTGCTACATGGGCTCCACAGGACCCTTCATGGATCTCTTCAATCAATTCCTTCACCTCGGAGGGATGCACACATCTTTGCAAACCTGCCATAATTCCTCGTCTATACAAAACACCATTAGTTAGTACATACCGAGCAGCTTTAAACTTCAATATCTTGGCAACGATCTTATCCTCCGGCAATTCTCCCTCCTCAATATATGCCCTGATGGGATCCATCCAAGATGGTCCTGAATCAAGGGTAATAACATTCATCGTCAGGTCTTCATCTATGCTCCGAGCTTCTAATACTTCAATTGGTATCGTTCTTCGCAGCTTGGTACGAGTAGCTGATGCTAATCGGGCCAATGCGTCTGCTTGTGCATTCTCCATTCTTGGTATTCTGATCAACTGAATGGCATCAAATTCTGCCAATAATTCCATCACCTTTGCATGATACCTAACCATTAATTCTCCTTTAACAGCATATATTCCTATCATCTGATTTACAATTAATTGAGAATCACTGAATACCATCACTTGTTGCGCTTCCATAATCTTTGCTAAATTAAGACCTGCTATCATCGCCTCATATTCAGCCTCATTATTGGAAGCTTTGAATTGGAATCGCAGGGCGTATTCCACGTCGATCTCATCTGGAGTGCTCAGAACTATTCCCGCGCCACATCCTGCAGTGCAAGATGAGCCATCTACATATAACCTCCATATAGGTAACTCGTCTTCAAATTTCTTATCTGACAAAGTTCCTCGGTGAAATATTTATTGCTTCCTTTTATCCTCTCCTGATATTTCTCGCTCCTCGTCGATCATCTCTTCTCGTCCTTTTACCAACCGAAGTTGGTCTGGGCTCGAATTTGATGATCCTTCAATATCTACAAGACCTTTTACCAACCGGAGTTGGTCTGGGCTTGTGTCTGATGATCCTGTAACATCCATAAGTTGATCAGCGAGCAACTTTTGTTCCTCGGGAGTATCAGGATATGTAAACTCTGCGATAAAATCTACTACAGCTTGCCCTTTTAATGATGATCTGGGTTCATACACAATATCATATTCACCGAGCTCTATTGCCCAGTACATCAGTCTCCCTGATTTTTCTGGCTTATGAAGGGCTTGTCTCAATGGCATGTCGGTATACACAACGATGGTATGGGCCTGGAAATAAGGCCTCATTCTTCTACTTGCTTCAATTAATGCCAATGCCAATTTTTCTAGCTTTGGGTACCTGATCTCTGCACCTCGGAAAGCCTTACTTGTGTAATAAATTGGCTTCTAGACTCCATTCTCCATTCTGATCAATGCCGAGCTGACTGCATTCTCTGATACTGCCAGGTACAAGTACAATTTTTCTCCCATTACTGGCCTGGACAACAGTGGAGGTGCTCCCAGATATTTCTTCAAGTCTTGAAAGGCTTTTTCACATTCATCATTCCACTCGAAAGTTTTTCGAACTGTTTTGAAGAATGGGAGGCATCTATCAGTTGCTCGGGATACAAATCTGTTGAGCACTGCAACTCGTCCTGTAAGACTGTGCACCTCTTTCTTCGTCGTTGGAGATCGCAACCCTAAAAGAGCTTTGATCTTTGCTGGATTTGCCTCAATGCCTCGCTGGTTGACGATGTACCCGAGGAACATTCCTTCTCGTACTCCAAATGTGCACTTCGTCGGATTGAGTTTCATTTGATATTTATCCAGTTGGTCAAAGGTCTGACCTAAGTCAATTAGATGATCAGCAACTTTCTTGCTCTTTGTTAGCATATCATCGACATAGACTTCCATATTGCAACTGATTTATTCGGCAAAAACCTTGTTCATCAGCAGCTGGTATGTTGCTCCTGCATTTTTCAAACCAAAAGGCATAACATTATAACAATAAGTTCCCCTAGGGGTAATGAAAGAAGTACTTTCCCTGTCTTCAGGTTTCATTTTGATCTGGTTGTAACCAGAGTAAGCATCCATGAAGCTGAGCAACTCGTGTCCCGAGGTGGCGTCCACTAGTTGATCAATTCTGGGCAGTGGAAAGTGATCTTTTGGGCATGCCTTGTTGAGATCGGTGAAATCAACACACATTCTCCATTTATTGTTTTTCTTCTTCACCATCACCACATTTGCCAACCAGTCTGGATACTTCACATCTTCAATGAATTGGGCTTTCTAGAGCTCCTCAACCTCCTCTTGTATAGCTTGATTCTTCTCGGGACTAAATACTCTTCTTCTTTGCTTTACATGATTGATCTCCTTATTCACATTGAGCTCGTGACATAAGAAGTTTGGATCTATTTCTGGCATGTCTTCATGACTCCACGCAAAAGTTTTCTTCCTGTTTCTCAAGAAAGTTATCAACTCCTGTTTTATTGAAGCATCTAACGACGAACCTATCTGGGTTACTCGTTCAGGATGCTCGTCGTCCAGAATAACATTTTCTGTAGATTCCACCACCTGTCCTTTTACAAGTTGGGATTCATCTCTAGGATCGAGTGTTTCGATTTCTGTACCCTCCTCGACCTGGTAGGTAGTAGTCTTTTTCCTTGACTCTTCAAGTTCCTCTTGCTCAGCAGATGAATAATAGCATTCCCGAGCTACTTTTTGATCACCTTTCACAACTCCCACTCCGAAATTTGTTGGTAATTTTAAGCATTGATGTACTGTAGATGGAACTGCTTCGAACTTCTTCAAACCAACTCTTCCCATGATGATGTTGTAAGCTGATTGCACATTCTTATCCATCATAAAGAAGCGTATTCTCTCTGTTCGACAAGCAGGCCAAGTTCCAATGAATATATCCAACTTGATCGTCCCAAGTGGAAAAACTTTCTCGCCAGCAAAACCCAATAGAGGTCTGTGATAAGGTTCCAATTGAGATAATTTCAAATTTAAACTGTCAAAGCATGAATAGTACATGATGTCTGCCGAACTACCATTATCTACCAGAACCCTTGAAATCACTACTTCTTTCATCCTCATTTTGATCACCAAAGGGTCTTCGTGAGGGTAAAGAACACCTGCCAGGTCGTTTTTTGAAAAGCCAATGACGAGCTTCTCTTTGTTTACCTTCCTCGGACGATCCTCCTCGGCCAAATTTATTCGTTGAATGTATGAGCAAGCTTGGGCCTCTCCGAGGTAAGCCTTTCTTTCTGCAGTAAGGTCTCCTCCTCCTGCACCTCCTCCTGTAATAACATTACAATCAAATGAACCAAAACGTATGGAAAATACCTCTCATTCTGGCTGCCTCGGTTTCTTGGGAAGATCGGGGTCATCATCTGGATCATCTTCATAATTTCTCTTCTTTTGCTCCTCTGTTCGACGAGGAGATCTAGACATCTCTCTAGTTCGATCATTATTTCTTCTTTCCCCTCCCCGATCAACATACTTTGCTAGCTTTCCTCATCGGATGAGTGTTTCAATCTCGTTCTGAAGAGCTATGCAATTTTTGGTCATATGACCATGATCCTTATGAAACTCGCAATATTTATCCCTGTTCCTCGTATCAGGGTCTGACCTCAATTTCTTCGGCCACTTTACCTCCTCGCTATTCTTGATTTCTTCCAAGACATGATTAATACCCATTTTCAAAGGAGTATAATTATCGAATTTCTTCAGGACTTCCCATGATGTTTTATTACTCTTGGAATGCCTGTCACCGCCATTGCCCTTATGTTCTTTCTTCTTAGATTTGTCGACTTCCACCTTGGTTTCTTTATCCATGTTCTTCTTCCCAGTCATAGCCTCCTCGGCATTCATGATTTTGGCCGCTTTTGCCATCAACTCTGACATAGTTGTAGGTGGATCTTTGGCCAAAGTGTAGTACAACTTGTTAGGCAACAACCCACTCATCAAGGCGGTGATTGTTGTCTTTTCTTCATAATCTATGACTTCTAGCTTCTCGTTATTGAAACGAGTTATGTAATCTCTAGTACTTTCGCCAGATTTTTGTCTAACACTTAACAAGTGTGCTACTCGTTTTACTGGTTTTTCCCCAAAACAGAAATTGCCAATGAACAACTCGGCCAACTGAAAGAAAGTTAAAATCTTTCCCCGAGGAAGATTGTTGTACCATATTTGGGCAGATCCAGTAAGAGTTCCAGAGAATGCTCTACATCTCATCTCGTCGGGGACAACATAGATGTCGGCAGCAGCCTGATATTGCTCTATGTGTAGAACAGGATCTGTCTTTCCATTATACTTGGGGGTCACCACGGGCGCTTTAAATTTCGACGGTGTAGGAAAATCCACAATGGCCTGTACAAAAGGTGTCCCTCGAACAAAAGTTCGTTGTAGGGGATTCTTTGCCTTAGCCATTTCTCCCAATCTATCCTCCAACCGCTGAATGGAACCTTTCCATGCATCATTTCCCTCCTCGGGCCTATTAGTTCGAGCAATTGATTGTTTTGAAGTAGCCTCCTGAGATCTATCTTGACGAACAACTGGTCATGATTGTGCTGATCCTTCTCTGAGATCTGATGGTTGTCGAAAACTCCTCGACATGGTCTTAGGTGGATTCCTATTCCTCCTAGGGCCTAATCGACTGAAAGGAGACACCCTACTCAGTCTTTCCAAGGCACTGGGTCTCTCCGGAGAGAGAGTGATACGTTGATCAGTATCTGTAGCCCTTATTGATGAAGTTCGCCCAGGTTGATAAGAGAAATCATCAGATTCCTCATTACGATATGACTCAGTACGCCTGGATCGTGAAGAAAGTAAATAGGTTTGCCTTTGACCACTTCGCTGTCCCGATCGTGCAGGTGTACCGCCATGAAGGGTCTGTATGAGTTGTCGCATTATTTCTTGCATGGCGGTTTGTCCTTGAGCCAGATTCTTCATAATCCCAGCCAGATCTGGAGGTGCAGAGGGATTTGGAGGATTTCCAGCATTTCCAGCGTTTCGATTGCTAGATTCTAGATTGTCTGCCATTGATGATGAATAATTCTTGGTGAAAAACGATAACAACAGTCGTTTCCCACAGACGACGCTAATCTGTTGATGTAAAAAATTAGATTACTCTAATTATTCAATCACGTATAAATAAATGAGACAAAAGATTTTAAAGTGGTTCAGCCTTATTGGAATGGCCTACATCCACTATTATGTTATTGCTGAGTGTTTGGGAATTCTCGATTACAAGTTCTATCCAGAAATTCCGGTCCCTTTGAATGAGGGTCATACTAGGTATTTATAGCCCTTAGGCTGTACATGAAAGGGTGATACATTAAATGATATACATATGAAAGGGTAACTCATTTAATGCTCTTCAAGCGTGTGCGTCAAGATGATAAGCATTCAATGAATAGTTGAACTGTTCATTATCTGGCAATCAATGCTGTGGTCGAGATGCAGCTCGAACCGCCTTAGTTGCTCGTCATTTAAGAGTTCCTCAGAGAGCTGGTGTTCCTCGGAGAGCTGGTATTCCTCGGAGTACACCTGTTGCTCGGAATGAGTATGACTAGGTCGGGGGAATGAACTTCCTCGTTGCTATTGTGCCACGTAGATTGACACGTGTCTTCTTATTATTCGTCCACATCAGCATACTAATTTTGGTATCAACAGTAATTATCGTGATTATATATGAGTGTCCATTTTCTTTCCATCTATTATTAATTAATACTTATATAATGTGTCAAATAGACATAAAAATATAATTATGTCTTAAATAAAAAAAGTATCTTGGTGTTTAGTGTATACTAATCATAAAACTACCATCTCTACTAAAAAATATAAATATGTAGTTGATTTGTAATTTTAAAATAGAGGCATGTTCATATGTCCCAAATTTCTTATTCATTTTTTCATCTCATATTAACATTAGTTTAAATGTAATGATAATATTATTTATGTGGCATATATTTTACGAATAAAATTATACTACGCTGACGCATCGCACGGTGTTTAAAACTAGTAATATAAAAAATGGTGTCTCTCCCAGAATTTATGACACGTGTCACAACATTTATTAGCAGGAGCCCTATTTCACGTGGCTCTATATTAGAGCTATAATTAAGACTAGTTGAAAACCCGCACGATGCGCGAGTTATACGTTTGTGTACGAAAAATATTTTCAAAAATGCAGACAAGGGAAAAATATTACAAAGTTTTTATTTTTATTATAAAAATAATTTTTCTTTATAAAAAAGTTATAAAAAATTAAAATAAAAAAGAACTGTTTTTAAAATATTATGTGTGTAAAACAATTAAATTAAAATTAAAATTAAAATTATACTCCCTCGGCTCATCCAACAATGTTTTGGGCAATTCCAAAACACAAACGAAAGAAGAAGAAAAAAATGACTTTAAAACACTAATCAAAAGTTCGAGACTATTCAATCTTGAACCCAAACAACAACAAAAGGAATCCCATCAGTAAGCCCAAAAAAGAAAAAGAAAAAGAAAACCCCTCATTAATCAATTTGTCTAGCTGATTACAAAAAAATGAGGGGTTTATAAAATCATAGGAAATCACTTATGACGATGTTTATAAAATGATTGAATTTGTTTACAATACTGGAGTGGCTAACAGTCAGGATCAATTATGATGATGATGGAGGCTGAAACAAAATTTTAATCAGCCAAAAAATATGAGTTAAAGAGGCCCCAATAGAGAGAGATGTAAAGTTACCTGGAGAGGTTGGGAGAAAGGGCTGACATTTTTCTTGGACAGGGTCACAGAGCTTGAAGATCTTTATCATGGAAGATACCTCATCTTCCTCATTAGAACATATATTTTATAATAAAAAGTCTATAGAATGGATTTTCAGACTAACTTCGACTACAAAACACTTATACACAATAAAGTTGGAATATTTAAAAATAAAAATACGCACCTGAATTTCATGGATAATTTGAGATAAATCAAAGAATTTCTTCCCTGGAAAATGGCTAAACTCACCGTACTCCCCATCATTATTCTGATTAGTCCGGACCAGGTGCAAAAGCAACGGCCGACCAGTGAATATATCGGATCCTCTGTGCAAGAAAGCTCGGTCAACCAGCGTAAGATGAAAGAGGTAAGAGGTGATTCTATAATCTTTGTTTAAAGGAAGATTAAAGGCTATAAAGAGAGGAAACGACCGAAAATATTAAAGGGAATGCGAGTGGGTAAATGAAGGGCCGACTGTAAAAACGAAGCGATAGAATGACTACAACCGTGATATTCGGTTGCTAATGAAAGAGGAGAGAGAAATGAACATGAATGATGAAGTTCACGTGGATAGGCGGGTTGAATAGAACTCATAAATGCTTGTATGGTATTTTAGAGTATTATAGTGATAAAATATAGAGTGCCACGTGGACACTCTTAATGAGGAGGAGTCTTAAATGCTCATAAATGCCCTGTTTTGCATTTTATAGTATATAGAGATATGCCCATTCCACCCCAAACCCTTTCATTCTCCTTTACCCATCTATCTCCTCTACACAATCCTCATCTTACCTAAAAAAACTTTTGCATCTCCAAAAAACCTTCCATTAACAAGTTACAACTCTTGCAATTAATTTAGCTTTTAAAAAATCCACGACTCCATATCATTTCTCAGCCCCTATATCTCCATCCACTCAATTTACTGCACCAAACCCTTATCTCCATATCAAGCATCCTTTTCTCTCCCTTTTTTCAACGCCCCTCAAGTCACTCATTCATAATCACAAATAAATTAAACGGTTGCATTTTACCTTTCTTAGTTGTTAACCCCTCATTGTTTCAGCATTCAGAAGAAACCTCTTCACTTCAAAAGCATTTCTCTCTGATATACTTCTTATTCTACTTCTTCATCAATGTTTTTGTTATTATGGTACTTTCTTTTGTTTTCAGGATGGAGTTTCCAGCCAGATCTTGGTGTGCTTACTATTTTTTATCAAGGCCTCTGGAGAAAATACATTAATGTTTAAGTAAGCAAAGAAAAAATATACATGATATTTTTCAATGATTTTTGTTACAAAATAGTGTTGTTTTGATTAGTTGCATAACATCAATGGTTTGTAGAAGTTTCTTCACTTTCTTTTGCAACCTTCACAGTGGATATAAATATGATAAATAATAATAGAGGTGTTACAATGAAAGAAACAAAAAAGGTAACGAGGAAGAAATGTCCACATATGTTTGGTAGAATCCTGAATATATATGAGTTCTTTTTTTTTTCCGAAAAGGAAAAAAGTATTGTAGACAAAATAAACATCGAATCTTCAGAATTTGATTTTCAACATTCACATGGACAATCGATTTATGAGACCCAAAACTTTATTGGGTTCGTGAAAAAACAACAAATATATATATATATATATATATATATATATATATATATATATATAGAGAGAGAGAGAGAGAGAGAGAGAGAGGTTGGATTTATCATGGTAGAATCTTTGCTCAGATCAAAAAGTAAAAAAAAAAGAACTCTAAAAAGCCACAGAGTGGGGGCCTTTAATTAATTCTTTCATTTCTTAGTCCTCATTGAATTTATAATTTTTTCCCTTTGAGTTTAATAAATTTTTCATTACAGGTTTGTTAAAATTAGATTGATGTTCTTGCTCATATACTTCTTTTATTACCTTACAATTTAATTTTAGTTATTCAATTGGTTTGAGTTTGTTTTCAAATATCTTATGTATGGAACCATTTGACAGCAACTCACATATTTTTATGTTTTTTCGATGTGATTTACAATCACAATTTATATATTTAGTCTAGGATGTTGTGATAAATTTCAACCCCATTTTTCTCTTTGATTACATAAAAGTTTATAGAGCGCTCGCACATCGCGCGAGGTTACAATCTAGTCTTACATAAAAATGACAAAACTATCAAATTAGGACGAATGAAGTAGTATATTGAGTTTAAATGGAAACACATATAGTTAAGCATTTTAGAAAATAGATAGCTAATACATGTAAAAAAACTACCCACTAAATGCGTTTAAAAAGGAACTACCCAAAAATTAAAACTAACCCATACCCATTAATCACACATGCACACGCACAATGTGTGCAGATGCTCTAGTTAATATTAAAGTTAATGATATTGTAGTCGATAAAAAACATACAAGTGGCATGTTCAGTTGAGAAAACATATAATATACTACTAAATTAGGTTAATTACACTTAGACGCCCTGAACTATACCCGTAATAACACTCCACCTCCACTTCTTTCACTTTTTTCAAATCACCTCCCTAACTTTAAAAAAGTTTACAAGTCTCCTCCTGCCGTCCAACTCCAATAACTTTTGACACAAAACTTCAGTCATGTGTGTGGCAACCGCCTAAATCGCAGCCCATAAATTTCTAAAAAGCCTAAACTTTGGAAAGTAAACTTCAAACTCTAAAATTTGAAACAATAGAGGAGTGAGACATCTTTAAAGCTACATAAAAAATAAGAATCAAAATCCCTGAAATACAAATTGGAGAGAATACAAAAACAACAAAACATAACCTCATAACGTTTCCCCCAAAACTTTGAACCAAACTTTTTTAAGGTCGAACTAAACCCTATTTGAATACACAAAATGAGAGAGAGAGAGAGAGAGAGATTACCTAGATGTCTTTGAAACAAAATTTGTAAAATTAAACAAAGTGTAATATTTTTTTTTGGTAGAATGTAAATGTATTATACCAAAGGCAACAACCCAAACAAAGTGTAATATTAGATCTTTAGAAGATAAACAAATGCAAAACTATAAAAATCAAAACCCTAAAATTATAATGGTTACCTAAATGAGGTTTTAGAGTTGAAGTATGGGTTGAGAATGACGTTTGGTGGGATTTACTATGGGTATCTTTGGGATCATGGGTGGAATAGTACCCATATTTTCACTCTGACGATTTGAGGAGAATGGAGTGAAGATGATGAGTACAAATGAGAGAGAGTGTTTTGGAAAAGTAAAAGGGGACATCTATTAGCATCAAAGAATGTAAAGTTATTCAAATTAAAGGATGCTTTAGATTTGGGCGGAATAACTGAAATGTAGTGTTGGGCAGGATAAATGAAATGTGGTGTTTCATCTCAACCATTAATTTTAAAAGTGATATTGTGGCAAGACCTCACCCTTTAATGTGCTTTTACATTAAAGGGTGATATTGTGGCAAGATCTCTCTCTCTCTCTCTCTCTCTATATATATATATATATATATATATATATATATGATTTTCAGCAATACAAAAATGATTTCAGGAATGTAAAAGTTTTTCCAGCAGATAAAAATGGTTTCCAGCAAATAAAAAGTAATTTAAAAAAAATTGAAAAATAATAGAAAAGACATTCTAAAATTTCAAAAAGTTGATTTTTTTAAATCTAAAAATATTGAAAAAGTCTTTGGAAAAAAAATATATTTTGTGGGAAAAACATTTGTCCAGAAATAAATAACTTATTTTAAGGAAAAAAAATATTTGTAGAAATAAACATATTTTTAAAAAATTAAACCCCTTATTTCCAAGGAAAAATATATTTTGATGAGAAGAACAAATGAATCTTAGGTGTCGTTTGTTTTTACCTATTAAGTCTGAATCTGAACCATTCAGACTTTAGAGCTACCAAAAAGTGTTTGTTTTTTTAAATGATTAAGAGGCTAACGCTTATATATGGTTCTTACGGCTTGTTTGAGAGTTTTATTTTGGAGAGAGGAAAGGAAGGGAAAATATGTTTTCTTTTCGTCGTTTGGGAGTTTACATAGGAGAGAAAGTGTTGTTTCGCCATTTTTCGTTGTTTGGGAGTTTAAAAGGGGAGAAAAGATAGGAGAATTTTAAAAAAAAATTCCCTTCCTTCCTTTCCAAAACTTTCCTTCCAAATCGAAAAGAAATGGAGAGAAAGTAAAGTTTTCTAAAGAATGTACCTTATTTCCCTTAAAAAAATTATTTTCCTTCCAACTCCCAAATGCTAGAAAAGAAAATTAATTTATCTTCCTTCCTATATCCTTTCTCTTCTCTTCCTTTCTTTTCTCTCTTATAAATTATTCTTTCTTTTATTTTCTCTCCTAATAAAACTTTTCTTTCCTTTCCTTCCTCTAAAAAACTCTCAAACAAGTTGTTAATGATTAAGAGGTAGAATACGTCTGAAGTCTGAATGAGTCTAAATACATTCATTTAGAGGTACATTCAGACATAAAAACAAACATATTTTTCAGATTCAGAGTTTAGATCCAGTCTTCAGATTCCGACTTCAGATTCAGATGAAAAAACAAACACAACCTTAATGAAACCCAACAGTGAAATTAAACAGGTTTGAAAAAATAATCATAAAATCTTTGGGGGAAAAAGAATAACAAAAAAAAAAAAGAAATCAAATAGTGAACACACTCTAGCCCTCCACTCATTCAAAAACCAAACCCATTCAAAGCCCTCCCCACCATTCAAATCATCCAGAAACGAAACCCAAATCTTTTTTTTTTTTTGAAAAAGACATCATCTTATCCATTCAAATCCCAACCTCCTCTTATCCAGCCAATCCACCATTAATGAAACCCATACCTATTTTCCTGTGTGGGTTTTTGTGTATTTGAACCCGTGTGAGGAGAATGGATTTTGGGCGAAAACAACGGTGGGGGTGGGTGAGGAGGCTAATAGCCATAGAGGTATCAAGGAGGGATGAGGGTGAGGGTGAGGGGTCGGGGTAGGCGGATGGGGCTAGCAGGGGTGGGGGTAAGCGGAGGATGGGGCGGGGTGGGGGCTGTGTAGGGTGGGGGGAGGCGTGGGCAGGGTGCAGGGGCTGTGTAGGGGGGAGATGTGCAGTGGGACTCTAGGAGGGGTCGGGTGGAGCGGGGAGGGTTGAGGTCTCATCCATGGAGTGAGTGAGAGAGAGAGAGAGAGAGAGAGAGAAAATAAAATTGAAACAGAGTGAGTGAAAAAATAGGGGGGAAAGAAAAAAATGGCTTCGGACAAAAATGCCCTGAATAACGATTTGTGTTAAAAGTTAACGGAGTTGGACGACATTGTATGACTTATAACATTTTTTAAAGTTAGAGAGATTATTTGAAAAAACTGAAAGAAGTGGAGGTGAAACGTTAGTTTGGGTATAGTTCAAGCGGGTTAAGTGTATACATGCTAAATAAAATAGGAAACGAAATTTTTTGAGTTTATAGGCCAAATGACATTACGCCACATACCTAAATTTAATTATATTCACAATGCTAATAAATTCACAACAATTAGTAAATTTTTGAAGAATTACTCCAAATACAAATGGTGTATATGCCACTCATTCCCCTAATATATATATATATATATATATAAGGCGTGTCTAGACAAGAAGTTTGGGAGAACCGCTCCGCCTTAAGATTTTTACTTCTTATTCTTGGTAAACGCTTAAGACGCACATTTTTTAAAAATAAAAATGCTTTAGTGAAATGGTATCGCTTTTTAAAGACTTTTTTTCAAACCAAACCAATATTTCATTCAAAACAATCGAAAGACAAATGGTATGCCAAACCTCTCTGCCTCTCATCCAAAAAAAACTAGCATTGCCGATCGACTTCTGACCGAAAGTTTATATGCTTTATCTGAAAGTTTAAAGGCCAAAAATACATTTTTTATATTGAATCATGTTGTATTGATTATTGATTATTGATTATCGAATATTGAATGATTATTGATATTTTATATATTGATTATGGAGCATGTATATGAGAAAGATGGCTTCCAAACATATGGGTATATTTAAAATTCAAGGTACGTATTATTTTATTATATTACTAGCCTTAAAATAATTTTAAAAAACAGGAAAAACTCTTTTATACGCCTAGGCTCCCAAGGCTTGAGGCTTGCCTCTACCCTGTGACACCCCATCTAATTAAATACCGGGTAACTACTCCTTTATTAAATATATATAGAATATCAAGTTGGTTCAGTCTTAGTAAAATATTTAATTAATTACTAGCCACCTAATATTTAAAAAAATGAGATGCCAAATTTTACTAATTAAATTAACTTACAACGAAGTAATGAATAACCAACCATTCAACATTCACATAAACAATCTCATAGGGATAATTAATACAAAGAAATAACAGAGTCTGAAGTAAACACGACAATAATAGGCTAAATGCCAAAATAATCTCAATACAAGAGTCTGGATAAATAAATCCAACAACTGAAATAAATGAAAGTCTAAAACTGCCATCTCTGAATAAGAGTGGGCAACAAGCCCTGACTAATATTAATGACTCTAGAGGAAGCAAAGATAGATGTGGAGGCGTCTAATACCGAGATCTTGTAACTTTCACAGCAGCTACAATACGTCAACAGACTGGAACTCCTATGCTTGGTGTACCTGTGGCTGAGCACCTAAAAAGTTTACAAAATAAAATAGATTTGGAAGAAAACGGGTCAGAGCCCGAGGTAAAAATATTTTAAAAACAGCAAGTGTTTAAATTGCATTAAACAGTAAATATTATATACATGTTAGTTGTGACACCCCGACTAATTAAATACCGGGTAGCTACTCCTTTATTAAATCAATACAAAATGCCAAGTTGGACCAGTTAATAGCATCACTGTCGAAAACATTTTTAATGATTACTAACCACCTAGTATTTAAAAAGTGAGTTGTCAAATTTTAAATTAAATCTGATTAACATGCAATAAATGAAATATAGAAATGTAACACAACCATTCACGATAAAGTCCAACTGTAATGAATCAACAATTAAAGATGAGTCTCGAGGAAATACTCCTCACAACAATCCCAATATGAAATGAAATAAAACAAGTCTGCATCCAGAATTAATTACAAACCAAACTCTGAATAACTGAAATATAAAATGAAATGTCTCTAAAAGAAATGGGCGACATGCCCTACAACTGATGAAATCTGAATATAGAGTCAAGGCAAATGAAGCGTCTAATAGCAAGGCCCTGTAACTTCCACAACAGCTACAGCTCGTCACCTGACTGGAAATACTATGTATGGTGTCCTTGTGGCTGGGCACCTAAAAATGGTTTTTACAAAAAGATAGATTTGAAAGCAAACGGGTCAGAGCCCGAATGTGGAGAGTATTTTAAAAATAGCAAGTGCTTTAATAACAATTAAAACAATGAATGCAAGATACATGTTAGGACGTGCTCTCACATGAAATACTCACCTCTCGTCTAACAGTGCACTCCTAACGTTCCTGTACCCATTCATGTGTTATTTATCTAACTAAACCATCATAAGTTTTAACCCAACTACTCGATTCACAATATGAGTTCCCAATGTTATTACTTAAATAGATAGCTTTACTTGAACTTGGATTCCCAATTGTTAGCATTACAATTCATGGCATGTTATCCCTTTTTAACTCCACAAGTAGTTACTATAAATTATTCTCGCAATTTAAACATAACAAATTCCTTTTCATTGAACCGTATATTATTCACATCATAAATATACTATACAAGCACCCCGAGGCTAAGCTGTGGTGCACACATACTCTGCTATCCATCCCGGTACATCACGTACATAAGGATTACAAATTCCGAATCTCTCAGGAATTGTTAGAATAAACACCACACACAAAAATGGAGGCGAACATAATTCAACATATCCATGGTCACGTACATACCTACTCTCCATAGTCAGCTGGCTTAATAACTCACAATTAAGTCATTCCCTTGAACTATGTCCTCTAGGTACCAACTAAATCCGGGCACACAAGGATTTGAAGGCCCTAAGCGAACGTAAACCTCCCGTGATAGCAAGTATGGTAGGTATGTCATACACATAAGATCATATACTAAGCATGCACACATCTTAGATATCTCAATATTAATAAAGGTATTTTCTACATCCTTATACCATTATTCCAAATGTATAAATTTTAAGTCTTCCGATAATATATAATGTAGACTGTCGACACATCTCACGTCATAGATTATTATACTTAAAACCTATCTCAAAGGGGTTATTAAGTTTCCTATTATTCCCACATATTACATCATTATTCTTAAGGTCTTTACTTCTGCCCCAAACCTCAATTCATCAATTTATTCAAAATTACTCTTTTAATCATAATATTATCTCACTCATCGAGCTTCAATAACTTTTAGAATAATTCCTCAAATTAAATTCTAATTAAGGTCCGAACTTTATAACCATACCTACTGGTCTTCCTTAAGTCTAAGGATATTCATAAGGTCTCCAATAATATTTTCCAAGGGTTAACATCATTAAAATTTAACTAGGGAAATTTTACTCTTTCTGGGAAGGTCGATCGATCGACCTTGACCTTCGATCGATCGATAGTGGTCGATCGATCGACTGATGAATGTCGATCGATCGAACGCACCAGGTAGGCTGCGGACTGCTTCGTTTTGCAGTTTTAAAAACATCTCAAAACACCATTAACAAGCATGAAACTCCAAGAATACGTTATAATATCATCATACAATCATCCTACAATAGTGTTAACGTTCTAAAACCAATAATTCATCATTCAAGGGCTTTGTTTGGATCAAATCTTCATCAAGAATTCCAGTTTTCTATTTCTTTCAAGAACATTAATAAACTTCTTCTAAAATCCATTTTTAGATCATCAATGGTTCTGTTTTGAATACATAATTCGTCCAGAAAGTTTCTACATGCAATTCCTAACATAGTTCATAGTTTTAAATCCTCAAATTCATGGGTCTAATCAATCTTCCAAGGTAAATTTGATGATAATCCTAAACATGGAAAAGCATAGCATTGAATCAATTATAATTAAACCACTTGCCTTAATCTTTCTCTGAAATTGGAGGTTGAATCTTGAAGATTGAATCTGTCCTCTCTCTCTCTGCAGAATTCTCCTCTTTCTCTCTCTCTCTACAAGTTCTTCTCAAGGTGATAATGGAGGTGGGGTTGGTTTTTGCCAAGTTTTAAAGTTTCTAACTTCTCCCGTAGCCCACTACCTAAATTGGGGTTGGAAATGGCTTAGTGGGTTAAGACTAAGTCAGATTTTTAACTCTAATTTTCGTGGGTTTTAATTACCCAATTTTCGAAATTACCAAACTACCCTTTTGGGTTGCCGGTATGGCCTAAAAATGCCCCGGAACCCAAACTAAACTCCCGGCTAGTGTTTTCTGACTATTTCGACCCTTCCGGACTCGTTGGCGCACTCAAAATGACCATACGGGTGATAAAAATAAAATTCAAATTTTAATTCAAATAATTATATTCCTGACGCGACTGTCACGCGCGTCCCAACAAAATTTCCCAAATTGCCGTATTTCAATCTCGCGATAATTTCAATAGTTCCAATATTCATATATTGCCATATATACACATTATAATCAAATACTAACTCACATCTCGTTAATATTTTATCCGGATTAATTTTCAATTAATACACATTTAATTCAATAAATCCCCAAAAATAAATATCACGAAAATACGGAGTATTACATTAGTCACATGCTCTCACTTGAGATTCTCACCCCTCAACTATTGTGCACACCTAACGCATTCTTTTAAACCAATCTAATTATGTCACTGCCTAACCATTCTGTACCTAATCTGTCTATACGAAACTTCTTTACAATGTCTACCCGTGCTACACAATTAAGACATAATTACATTCCAAATACTCTTTAATTGAATCAATTATCTCATGTATTATATAAGTTTACACATCTTTAAGTCATTGAAGTATCTTAGCCATTCTCATATACTAAGCAATAGTGAACAATCACAAGTATCACTACTACTTGAAAAGAGTGAAGTTGCTTTTTAACTCTCAAAATACCAAAAAACCCTCAAATAATATTCAAACCCAATCATACCCTTTATTCCTGCAACCCAACCATCTCTCCTCTCGCCCTTCCCTCTTTCCCCTGCTCATTCTTTTAATTTTTCCCATCCAAACCGACTCTTGTAGGTGTTATACCTGCATATTTGTCAACATTCACCCCCTAAAAACCTATTTTAACTCACAAATCCGATCGTTTGTCCTTCACATCTAAACTTGAAGTTTTGCAAAAGGTGTTTGTGAATTTCTTAATTCTGTACTTTTGTACATGTTTATGTATATATGTATGCATAGAATTGGTTGCCATATGATATCTTGTTTACTTTTTGTTTTTAACCTTTCATTCAATCTGACAAGGCATGTGGATTATTCACTGGTGTATTTAGGCTTTGAGTTTTAGTGATTAGTAACCAGAAAAGAACCATTTCTGGAGAGAGAGAGCGAGTGAGCGAGCGAGAGAGAGAGAGAGAGAGGGAGAGAGAGAGAGAGAGAGAGAGGATTGTAGTGATTCAACAATAAAGGTACCGCATTAAAAGTTAATAATTTATGTCTTGCAAACCATTAACATATAATAATGCATTTTTCCTTATCACGAGAGTACCCTCTTGAAAGCTTTTAATCGCAACCTTCTTTTGCCTTTGGATCTATGTTGTTCATATCCATTTCGATTCTTATTGTATTTTGATGCGTACTGCCTACATCCTCATCATCTTTGTTTGAATTCTTATCGTATTTTGAAAGTTGTAGTGACTCATTTTGTCCAGTAGCCTACTAATTTCTCCCAATAAAAATGATAAAGATCAAACTAATATATAAAACATTTAACTAAGATATATGGTGTTGATTTGAATTCTCCCACGGTTAATGGTGAAATATGCCAATGTGGATGTGGTTTGGTAATTAAAAATGAGTAAAGTACTAAGAAAAAACGTATAAAAGTTTTGTGGGATTATGGGTTGTGTCTATATTTTTACGCAATTGGTTGGAAACAGGGGTTACTGAGAAAGGAATACACTAATGTAGTATCACATCAACATTTGATAATAAACTAAATATTTAGGTATTAAGAAAGGAATACACTAATGTAGTATCACATCCACATTTGATAATAAACATACTTGAAATTTTTTAAACATGGGTAATTATTGAACATAATATCCATTTTACAAAAAAATTTCAATTTTTTTTTATACAAAACTAGTTTTAAATGATCACACTTTATGAGAATAATTTTTTTAATTATTTCTATTATAATAATTATTTTATTTCATAATTCTTGAAGTTTGTCAAGAAATTATTTATTTTGTAAGGTGCTTTGGTTGATTTTTCACATGCAAAAAAGGGTTTCATGCATTAAAGTCCATATATCCCATTGTTTCATGGGGCGATAATTTGCTGATTAATAAATCAAGTTGGATTATCAATATTTTTACCAATGAAAATTTGATGTTTAGTGTCTTTCTAAGTTTATTTATACATATAAAATTATGGATAAAGAGATTGTGCTGATTTATAATGCCCTTGTATTGAAGTGAGAATGGAGAATCTCGCTTAGGATTTAAGATTTTCAAATAATTTTTATTTATTTGTAAATTTTGTTTTATTCTTTATGTTATATTATTTGATTTTATTTTGGAAAAAATATGAAAAACTAAAATAGGGCAATCAAAGAATACAAACTATATCACTCCAATCATAGTTTGTTTTCATTTGCATCATTTGTAGTGTAATTTTCTTCACTATACATCCTTTTATATTGTGGCATGTATTCCATTACTTTGAAAATTTAATTAGAATTATTAACTTTTTTCTTTTTGGTGGCTTGACTTTGTGGTGCAAAAGAAATTTTAACGGCAACATTGTTTAAGTTGAAATTCGAGTCATTTTCCTTTCACGGTACTTGCATATATATCCCTTACAAATTGCAAAATATACTTTCGAGATTGGTATATTTTGGAAATTTAATTTAGTTATGCCTTTCCAATATAGAAGGAATTGTTCATTTTGCTAACCATTATCAATATGGTGTAGATATAGCCCGTTATCATCAGGGATGTTAATAAGTCTGTAGAGAATTGACTTTTTTCTTAAATTTATATTTATTCTCCTCATAAATAAGAACCATATTTACATTATAACCAAACAATTCAAGTCAAATATTGTTAAAAGTTTTTTATGTGATGAACTACATATTCTCATCTCCATCTTATATATAGTTTGTATGTGTATGAATATTTCTATATAGATATGATTTATACTTTTACAATATCGAATGAGATAGTTTACTTTTATTTTTATATTCAAATTTGGGTTGCCAAGGGAAGGTAGTTCTTAACAAATTTTGTAAGGGTTTTGAGTTATGGGTAGTTTTTTTTTAGATAACATAATACCTCATATTTTGATTTGACAAAATAGGAGCTGGCCCCCAAAAGAGTTATGGGTATTGACTAGGTGTTTCATTGGCTGTTTGGTGGTCGATGTACAATGGCGATGATTTACTCGTGTGTTGTTTGTTGTGTGTGCGTTGGTCAGTTTGTGGTGTTGTGAGTCATTTTTCTTTCTAATTTAAATTTGGTGAGCTTTTCTAATTTAAATTTGGTAAGCTTTTTAAATCTCATGGTGGCACTATCTTTTATTAATGAGGTTATTGTGTTTTATGCATAAATTTATTATGTATAAATCACACCTAAGGCCTTTTGCAATGATGATGTACATAAGCATGGACATGACACATGAGTGTGTTAAAGAAGAATGTGTTTAAATTTATTGTTTGGTAAGGTTTTGGGTTGTATTTAATTGTACTGTGAAACTTGGTATTTTCATTTTTTTTGACTTTTTTTATGTCTTTATCATATGTTCACGAGACAATTAAAAAAATACATGTTTATGATGAGACACGAATTTACTATAATGCTGAATCTCATCATAAGATGTTTCAAATGTTCAGAATTAGGTAGTGTGACTAATGTAAAATCATTCCGTAAACTTCAGCAATGGATAGTCATGAACCAATTAAAACTCACAGATCTCCCATTAAGCGATCATATTTCTCTAAATTTTAAAACCATTAAGGGCAAAACAATAGGTACATGGTCATAGACACTAGCTTGTCATGTAGAGTCGCGTCGTATGCACGTCGGAGTTTTTATCACATTCAGAAAAGTGTTCGTACTTCTTCCACTTCTATACCAAGAACAATTAGACTAGACTGCTGCCATAACATAGTAGGAACATGCCACACGCTTCATAAAGATTGCTTTGATGCCTTAATGAATCCTACACTCTCGCCTATATCTATAAATGTTGTATGCATTTGGCCTAAAATCTCATGCTATGAAAAATGGCCTTATCATGTGCCTTTCATAGGTTCACAAAAACAACATATTTGATGCTTACAGTTTCATATTTTTTCATTACACTGTGTTATCATCTTCTTTCTTCCCTAAATAATTTATCTCTTCCACTGCATTTTACATTTTTAATAACTCGGACTCATTGACATTGATTTTTGCTATTTTATCATATTTCATTTGTTCTTATGTCATTTTCGCTACATTGTCTTCCACACATTTATTTCCTTCAATTCATTACATGTACACACGTTTTTTAATTTCCTTCAATTCATTACATGTACAACTAATATTTTTCCGTGCCTCAAATACACCCATACTGACCTTCCCTAAGTCCCAATATATACATATAGTCCGCACCAATAATTCTCAAAAGTCAGGATTTTCTTAAACCTTAAAAGGAAATTATAACACCAATTCAGGAGGAGTCGATCGATCGAAGCAAATGATCGATCGTTCGACATTCTTTAGTCGATCGATCGATTTATTAGATATTGGCTACGATTTCTGCATATTTTAGCCTACGGGTTTCATCAATTTTAACTCTTAAATCCTCTATTTTAATGTCCCAAAATCCCAAATATTTTTACCAAACGTTATACCTTCATAAATACATAATTTCTAACGTCTTAGAATCATCAAAACATTATGGGTTGTCAGTTTCTTGGATCAAATCATGGATATTTCATAAAACCCTATTTCTTCTACTTCTTCAAGTATCATTATATATCTCAACAAAACTTCTTAATTCTCTACGCATGGATCATGATTTCATGGCTACTAATTTTCCCAGAGGTTAATCTACATGCAAAACCTACCAAGATTAAGATTTAAATCTCCAAATCCATTAATTTATCATTTTTCAAGGTTTTTTTTCTCCAATTCTAAACTATCATGGATAATATATAAACTGAATTATTGCAAGTTAAATCACTTGCTTGGAAATAGAAGTTCTGATCCTTTGGAGAAGATAATATGGTGGTGATATACATTTTTCGTTCACAAATTCGACGGTGGTGGTGGTGCAAGATGGTTGTTTGGCTCTAGCAACCCTTGGAAACCCTTCATTTCTCTCTACTTCTCTCTCTCAAGTTTGTAGCAGCCAATAAACCTAATTACACTAAGGGTTGGATGATATAGTAATTCCAAATTTCGTACGTCACTATTTATCAAATAAAAAAAATGACTAAAATACCCTCCCGAGTTGTCGGTTTGACCTAAAACTGTCCCGGGACTCAAACTAAATCACCGGGTAAACTTTTTTGACTATCTCGATACTCCTGAACACATTGACGCACTCAAAATAACCATAATAATGACATAAAAATAAATTACTTTATAATCCATAAAATTGGTCTCGACACAACTGACGCGCACAACCCAACTTTATTTTCAAAACTGTCGTATTTTCCACTCGTGATAATTTTTAATAAAGTAAATTCATAATCATATATTACTATACTCGCTCAGTAATGTTCAACATGATTATCACAATCAATTACTAACTCTCGTCTCGCTAGTATTTAAATCCAGATTAATTACCAATCAATTCACATTTTTAATTCAATTAATCCCATAATTAAAATCAGTAAAAACGCGGGGTATTACATACTTCCCCCTAATAATGGAATTTCATACCGAAATTCAGAAATAAAGGTATTACCTAGTAAAAATAACTCGGGATATTTATCGCGCATCTCATCCTCGTGCTCCCAGGGAGACTCCTAGGCATTATGATGCCGCCACTAAACACGTACTAACGGTACTACCTTCGATCTCAATTTTCTCTCGCTGCGGTCTAGGATAGCAACTGGACCCTCCTTGTAGGAACTATCGGACTGCAAATCGATCTCCTCCAACGCAATGTGAGTATGGGCCAACTCATCTCGAAGATATCTCCTCAGCGAAGAAATATGGAACACATTATGAATCCTATGCAAGTGCTCCGGTAACCCAAGTCTATAAGGAGCTGGCCCAATTCGCTCGATGATAGGGAATGGACCCACACATCTCGGTGCCAACTTCCTTTTCTTACCAAAATGCATTACCCCCTTCATAGGAGATACTCTCAGAAACACCCGATCTCCTACATTGAGCTCCCAAAATAACCTCTTGGCATCGGCGTAGCTCTTCTGTCGATCCTGAGCAACCCGAATATGACTCTGAATCATCTCTATCTTGGACAAAGTATCATGGATCACCTCTGACCCAAGTAGATTATTGTCCCCCACCTCTAACCAATACACTGGAGAACGATAAGGTCTACTGTATAACTCCTCGAATGGAGCCATGCCAATCGAAAACTGGTAGGAATTATTATAAGCAAACTCCATTAGTGGAAGATACTACTCCCATCCCTCGCCAAAATCTAGGATACACATCTGTAACATATCCTCTAACATCTAATTCATCTGCTCAGTCTGCCCATTGGTCTGTGGGTGATAGGTCGAACTGAATCGTAACTCCGTACCCATGGCCTCCTGAAAGCTCTCCAAAAATTTAGACATAAAAATCTTGTCCTGATCGAACACTATATCAAGGGTCACCCCGTGAAGTCTCGCTACCTCCGTAATTAAGATTTGAGCATACTGCCCCGTAGTATAATCGGTCCGAACTGGCAGAAAATTGGCTACTTTGGTCAAATGATCCACAACCACCCATATAAAATTGTGACCTCGCTGAGATGTAGGCAACCCCGTGATGAAATCCATCGAAATGCTCTCCTATTTCCATATAGGGATCTCTAACGGTTGTAGGAGCCCTGACGGCCTCTGGTGGTCCAATTTTACCAACTGACAAGTGTCACATTTGGAAACAAACTTGGCAATATTCTTATTCATTCCACTCCACCAGTATTATCGCATCATGTCTTAGTACATCTTATCCTCATCGGGATGTACCGTAAAACATGAACCGTGCGACTCTATCATCACCTCATGTCTCGATTCCTCCTCCTCAGGAATAACCAGTCTCCCATTGAAGCACAACCCTCCATCCGAACCAACAGTATAAGACTCGCCCCCTGTTCTAAAAGTTGTACTATCCGATCTTGGCAGAATGGATCTGTTGCCTGAGCCTGTACCACCTTCGTAATAATCTGAGGCACAACTGTCATAACAGATATAAATGATAGGGCCAAGACATCTTGGTGTCCTAACTCCTTCCATTTCGCTTTCCACACCCCGACCACCTCACCTACTGGCATACGGCTTAACGCATCTGCTATAAACAATCTCATAGGGATAATTAATATAAATAAATAACAGAGTCTGGAGTAAACACTCCAATAATAGACTAAATGACAAAATAATCCCAATACAAGAGTTTGAATAAATAAATCCAACAACTGAAATAAACGAAAGTCTAAAATTGCTGTCTCTGAATAAGAATGGGCAACAAGCCTTAGTTGAAATGAATGACTCCGAAGGAAACAAAGATAGATGTGTAGGCGTCTAATACCGAGATTCTATAACTTCCACAACAGCTATAGCACGTCAACAAAATGGAACTCCTATGCTTGACGTCCCCGTGGGTGGGCACCTAAAAGGTTTAAAAAACAAAATAGATTTGGAAGAAAACGGGTCAGAGCTCGAGGTGAAAATATTTTAAAAACAGCAAGTGTTTAAATTGCATTAAACAGTAAATATTATATACATGTTAGTCACGTTCTCTCACTTAAGATTCTCACCCCTCAACTATTGTGCATGCCTAACGCATTCTTTTAAACCAATCTAATTATACCACTACCTAACCAGTCTGTACCTAGTCTATCTATACGGAACTTCTTTATGATGTCTACCCGTGCTACCCAATTAAGACATAATTATATTCCAAATACTCTTTAATTGAATCAATTATCTCATGTATTATATAAGTTCCAACATCTTTAAGTCATTTAAGTATATAAGCCATTCTCATATACTAAGAAACAGTGAAAAATTGCAAGTATATATATAAGCCACTCTCAGTACATATATACACATATGACACCCTTAGTCTAACCTACGGTGCATGCATACTCAGCTATTGAATCCAGGTACATCACGCACATAAGGATTAGGAGTTCTGAATCACTCAGGAACCATATCAATACAAATCACACATATTAGAGGCGAACATAGTTAACATACCCATAGGTCACTCACGTTCCTACGCTCCCATGGTCAGTTGACTTATCAACGCACAAATAAGTCTTCACAGTCCTATGTTCTTGAGGTACCAAATTTAAATCCCCCTGAAGGCACACAAGATAAGATTGTCCTCTTCCTACAACCTTCCTTGATAGCAAGTATGTCAGGTGTGTCATACACATAAAAGAATCCATATACTAGGTAATCACACAACCTAAGTAATCATCATATCAGTATGAGTATACTCTTATCCTATATTGCAAGTGTCATACGTAGTATAGTTTTATCACGATTATCCTACGTAATATAATTAGCACGACAACTCTCTCCGTATAAGTCCATGTATTTAAACCTATCCCAAAAGGTCACAAAGTCCCCCACTTGTCTCCAAGGTTAATTCGGTGATTTAAAGTCCCCCTACTATTGCCTCTAACCTTAACTTAATATTTATCCGAAATAAATTCAAGTTCCCACAATTTCCAACCGTAACTCGCTCGTCGGACACTCCTAAGTTTATCATTAAATCTCAAACCAAACTAATATTTTTTCGTGCCTCAAATACACCCATACTGACCTTCCCTAAGTCCCAATATATACAAATAGTCCACACCAATAATTCTTAAAAGTCGGGATTTGCTTAAACCTTAAAAGGAAATTATAACACTAATTCAGGAGGAGTCGATCAATCAAAGTAAAGGGTCGATCGATCGACCCAATCGATCGATCGACATTCTTTAGTTAATCAATCGATCTATTAGATATTGGCTACGGTTTCTGCATATTTTAGCCTATGGGTTTCATTAATTTTAACCATTAAATCCTCTATTTTAATGTCCCAAACTCCCAAATATTTTTACCAAACATTATACCATCATAAATACATAATTTCTAACGTCTTAGAATCATCAAAACATTATGGGTTGTTAGTTTCTTGGATCAAATCACGGATATTTCATAAAACCCTATTTCTTCTACTTCTTCAAGAATCATTATATATCTCAACAACATTTCGTAATTCTCTACACATGGATCATGATTTCGTGGCTACTAATTTTCCCAGAGGTTAATCTACATGCAAAACCTACCAAGATTAAGATTTAAATCTCCAAATCTATTAATTTATCATTTTTCAAGGTTTTTTTCTCCAATTCTAAACTATCATGGATAATATATACACTGAATTATTGTAAGTTAAATCACTTGCCTGGAAATAGAAGTTCTGATCCTTTAGAGAAGATAATATGGTGGTGATATACATTTTCCGGTCACAAATTCGACGGTGGTGGTAGTGGTGGTGCAAGATGGTTGTTTGGCTCTAGCAACCCTTGGAAACCCTTAATTTCTCTCTACTTCTCTCTCTAAAGTTTGTAGCAGCCAATGAACCTAATTACTTTAAGGGTTGGCTGATATAGCAATTCCAAATTTCGTAGGTCACTATTCATCAAATAATAAAATGACTAAAATACCCTTCCGGGTTGCCGATTTGGCCTAAAACTGTCCCGGAACCCAAACTAAACCCCCGGGTAGACTTTTCTGACAATCTCTATACTCCCCGACATATTGGCGCAGTCAAAATGACCATAAGGATGACATAAAAATAAATTACTTTGTAATCCATAAAATTGGTCTCAGTACGACTGACACGCGCGTCCCAATTTAATTTTCAAAATTGTCGTATTTTCCACTCATAACAATTTTTAATAAATTAAATTCATAATCATATATTACTATAATCGCTCAGTAATATTCAACATAATTATCATAATCAAATACTAACTCTCGTCTCGCTAGTATTGAAATCCGGATTAATTATCAATTAATTCACATTTTTAATTCAATTAATGCCATAATTAAAATCAGTAAAAGTATGGGGTATTACATACGCCTCGACCACGCCTCAAGCCTTTTAGAATCGTGATATATATATATATATATATATATATATATATATATATATATATATATATATATATATATGTGTGTGTGTGTGTGTGTGTGTGTGTGTGTGTGTGTGTGTGTGTGTGTGGACGGCTCCAGACATACGCCAACTCGGATATCGTTTAAGGCTCTCGATATTAAAAAAAATTACTATAAAAAAATTGTTTAAAAAATGTAATTATGTAAAAAAATTAGAATTTACCATTTAAAAAGGCATCCCAAAAAATAAACTCACTCTCATATTAAATATTTTTATTACTGAAAAAGAGCTCCCAAAAAAGTTCAAACACATTAACACATTGAGTCACTCACAACCCTAAAAAGCAATTACTCTCTATCCGGTTCTCAGTCTTATATCTATTTTTTCTTCCACTCTCTCTCTTCCCTCACACTTAAAGACACAAGAGCAAAGCAAGACAACAAAAAAAAATCGACAGTTTTCTCCCATCTCCTATCCTTTTTCTCACACCATTTTTCATCCCATCTCCCATTTTTTAACACAATTTTCACTCTATTTTAATGAGAATTCTAGTAATGTGATTAAACAATCATGGGAATAAGAGTTTAGAGTTAATTATTTCTTACATGTAATAGATTAATTGCTTATGTCACCTAGAACCAGATTTGAATAATTTAAAAAATATGAGGATACTTTTGAATTTTTATTTGAATTGAATAAGTTAAAAACTTTTGATGATGATATTTTAAATAGTTATTGTATTAAGTTTGAGGAGTAGTTAACACATGACAATAATGGTGATACTGATGGAAATCAATTGTTTTGTAAAATAAAGTTTATTAAAAAATCAATTGAGGTGTTAGACTATCTTAAAAAAATGAATTGTTTTTTCTAAATGCTTGGATTGCCTATAGAATAATTTTGACAATTTCCATTACGATTACCTTGATCGAAAGAATTTTTTCAAAGTTAAAATTAATAAAATCTAACCTTCGTTTTTATATGTCATATGAAAGATTAAATGAATTAGTGATGTTATCAATTGAAAAATATTTGTTAAAAACCAATTAATTTTAATGATTTAATTGATAATTTTATATTGAAAAACGCAAAAAATACATTTTTTGTAATTTGATTTTTTTTTAATATAAAAAGAACTTGATTTTAGTTTTTTGGGTAGGCCCGAAAACTATGGAGCCGCCTTGATAATGAGCGAGCGTGACCCGTTCCTGCCCTAATGTAGTTTAGTTTTTTGCTCATTCTCGTATTATCAGAAATGAATAATGTTTGGCTACCTGGGTGTTAACCCCAGGTTAGCACAGGGATGCTCTTTACATTTTTTTTTTATTTTTTTATTTTTTATTTTTCATGTAAAATGAGTTAAAAACAATTATAAAAAATAATTTTTTATTAGAATAGTTTACTTGTTTTTTTCAATTATTTTTTTTAAACTCATTTTATCCATCAGACACCCATTTACTCAATATTCTTTTATTTTTAAAGGTCTGTGCTGGCGGCACCCATTATTTTTAAACATTTTTTTTATTTTACAACATTGGAAATAATTTTTGTATTTCTGCATTAAAAAACTAATATAATAATTTTTTTTAACTCATTTAGTTCCTCAAACACCCATTTACCCAATATTCTCTTATTTTTAAAGGTCCGCGCCAGCGGCACTCGTTATTTTTAAACTTTTTTTTTAATTTTACAACATTTAAAATAATTGTTGTATTTTTGCATTAAAAAACTAATATAATAAAAAATTATGTTTTTAATTATTTTCAACCTATTTAGTCCCTGAAACACCCATTTACCCAATATTCTCTTATTTTTAAAGGTCCGCGCCAGCGGCACTCGTTATTTTTAAACTTTTTTTTTTTAATTTTACAACATTTAAAATAATTTTTGTATTTTTGCATTAAAAAACTAATCTAATAAAAAATTATGTTTTTAATTATTTTCAACCTATTTAGTCCCTCAAACACCCATTTACCCAATATTCTCTTATTTTTAAAGGTCCGCGCCAGCGGCACTCGTTATTTTTAAACTTTTTTTTTAATTTTACAACATTTAAAATAATTTTTGTATTTTTGCATTAAAAAACTAATCTAATAAAAAATTATGTTTTTAATTATTTTCAACCTATTTAGTCCCTCAAACACCTATTTACCCAATATTCTCTTATTTTTAAAGGTCCGCGCCAGCGGCACTCGTTATTTTTAACCTTTTTTTTTAATTTTACAACATTTAAAATATTTTTTGTATTTTTGCATTAAAAAACTAATCTAATAAAAATTATGTTTTTAATTATTTTCAACTTATTTAGTCCCTCAAACACCCATTTACCCAATATTCTCTTGTTTTTAAAGGTCCGCGCCAGCGACACCCCTTATTTTTAAACTTTTTTTTTTAATTTTACAACATTTAAAATAATTTTTATATTTTTGCATTAAAAAACTAATTTAATAAAAATTATGTTTTTAATTATTTTCAACTTATTTAGTCCCTCAAACACCCATTTACCCAATATTCTCTTGTTTTTAAAGGTCCGCGCCAGCGACACCCCTTATTTTTAAAATTTAAAACAATTTAAAATTGTAAAGAAAAAGTTTTTTTTTATATTAAACTAACTTTTATTTTTTTAAACAGTTTTTTCAAAAAAAAAATATTAAAATAGTGTTTTTTAACAATACAATTTTTCTAATTTATAAAAAAAAAAATTATAAAAAAGTTTTTTTTTCTAAATAAAAAAAAAAGTTAAGTAACCTTATTAAAAACTATACCATAGTTTAAAAAAAAAAAAAAACAGCCAATAAAAAAATGACAACAAGGCACCTGGTATTAGCTTGGTGCAAGCTTGGTGCTAGTACCCGGTAAGCCTATCACTACTCATCAGAAATAGATGCATGGCGGTTGTATAGGGAAAATAACAATATTTTAATACTTTAATCCACTTTTTTTTTTTTTTTTTATGAATCTAGACTGGAATGGTACAAATGAAGAACTGATTTCAGATTTGATTTCATTTTTAAGACCGAAAGGTGATAGTAGTCAATTATACTATATATGTTGAAAAGAAAAAGTTCTAAATTCCTTTCTTAATTTCCAAGCCAAAAGAGCCTAAACATGCGACAAGAACAAAACATATTCATGTCTGGTCAGCGCTATTAGCACTCTCCTTAATTCTTATGGCACTCCAAATCCAAGATAAATGACAATATTATCCTTCGTAGTTCATTGCCCAAACAACTTTTCCCTTATGTAGACTAACTCAAAGGCAGATAATAAGCATTGAAGGCCCTTAGCGATTGATTTTTATTGAA
Organism: Sambucus nigra; assembly: GCA_949130495.1. Lineage (NCBI taxonomy): Eukaryota > Viridiplantae > Streptophyta > Magnoliopsida > Dipsacales > Adoxaceae > Sambucus > Sambucus nigra. The sequence goes on from OX422216.1 coordinate 183,277,904, forward strand.
TTTATTTAATTATAAAAAAAAAAATAATAAGCGTTGAAGGTTTAGAAGTAAGGAATGAAATTTACATTTTACATCTACTCATTTTTTTGTTTTATCTTTTTAAATCAACATCAAGGCTTAATTAAAACAAAACACGACACAAAACGATACAAAATCTTATATTTTTACTTAACTCGAAAACAATCCAAAAAAAAGCGACACAACATGACATAATATAAAGTATATTTTTCTAACCAAAAACAAAAAAGAAAAGTGACACGATGGTACGACATGACGTGATATATTTTTTTCACTCGCACGAACACGATCCAATTAAAAACGACACAACAAAAATTGCTATTTTGTAAACAAAAAATGAACCCAACCAAAATAAAATGACACGACATAACATGAAATATTTTTTTTACTTATCACGAACACGACCAAAGTAAAAACAACACAACACAAATGTTATTTTTTAAATAAAAAACGAACCAGACCAAAATAAAAATGACACGATACGACATTGCACGAAATATTTTTTTTACCTATCATAAAGACGATCCAAGTAAAAATGACACGACCAAAAAATTGACACAACCCAAAAAAAAATGACACGACAAAAAAAATCATATTGTGTCGCATTTTAATTCAGATGTGTTATGAAATTCTTTTTTTTACAAAAACTGAAACACGATCAAATTAAAATGCCACACAATACGAAATCAATTTTTTTTTACCAAAATGGCCAAGTTAAAGCGACACAACACGATTTTTTTTATTTTTTCAACAAACAAAAACACGATCCGATGTGGTGTTTATGCTTTAAATAAATTAAAATAATAGTTTGCGCCATTTAATTCGGTCGTGTTTGTATTCTATTTTTGTAAATAAATTAAAACAAATATTCGGTCGCATAATTATTTGTTGTTGAAAAAAAATCATGTTGTATTGCTTTTACTTGGCCATATTTGTGTTTCTTAAAAAAAAAAAAGATTTCGTATTGTGTCGCATTTTAATTCAGTCGTGTTTCTATTTCACGAACACGAACCAATTAAAAGCGACACAACAAAAAGTGTTATTTAAAAATGATCCCGACCAAGATAAAATGACACGACGTGACACGACACGAACAAACATGAAATAGTATTGGTCACATTTTAATTCGATCGTGTTTGTGTTTGTGGGTTAAAAATAAATTATATTTTATCATTTTCTTTAATATTTGTACAAGTTCATTCAATGAATTGTTTGAGTTGCATTTTCTTTAACACTTGTCGAGTTGCATTTTAATTAGATCGTGTTCAGGTTAGATAAAAAAATGAATTCCAGTCGTGTCACTTTTATTTGAGTTATGTTCTTGTTAGATAAAAAAAAAAGATTTCGTATAATGTTGTGTCATGTCGCATTTTAATTTGATCGTGTTTATATTTGGTAAAAAAATAAGTAAGTACTAAGTATAAATTAATTAATGATTAAGTTGTTAATAATTTTTATTCAAAGTTAAAAAAAAATTCTTTCCTTAAATTGTATTTAATTATTAAAATAAAAAAATAATTTTTATCAACATTTTATGACTTTTCTTTCAAGTGGTTAGTTCACATAAAAGGAAAAGTATTCACCCAAAATCTCAATCGGAAGGGTTATGATGTTAAGGGACTTTATTGTCATTTATCAAATTTATGTTTCAAAATGGAGTGCTAGAAGATCTAATGGGAGTGCCGATAGTGCTGTCCCCTCTATCCTGTGTAAACTATTCAATATACGATCAATTAGATGAATATAAATAGGACAATAGAAATTGAGAGTTTCAATTCTAATTTTATTATTTTGGTGTAAACAAAAGTTTATGAATTTAAAACTGATTTATAATTATATTGGGTCCAATTCTATAATCTTAGTTTCATAGAAATTGAGAGTTTCAATTCTAATTTTATTATTTTGGTGTAAACAAAAGTTTATGAATTTAAAACTGATTTATAATTATATTGGGTCCAATTCTATAATCTTAGTTTCATAGAAATTGAGAGTTTCAATTCTAATTTTATTATTTTGGTGTAAACAAAAGTTTATGAATTTAAAACTGATTTATAATTATATTGGGTCCAATTCTATAATCTTAGTTTCATAGAAATTGAGAGTTTCAATTCTAATTTTATTATTTTGGTGTAAACAAAAGTTTATGAATTTAAAGCTGATTTATAATTATATTGGGTCCAATTCTATAATCTTAGTTTCATAGAAATTGAGAGTTTCAATTCTAATTTTATTATTTTGGTGTAAACAAAAGTTTATGAATTTAAAGCTGATTTATAATTATATTGGGTCCAATTCTATAATCTTCGTTTCATAACTTTGGTAGATGATTTGAAAATCAAATCTCAATGAAATTATAACTGAGCCACGCAATTTCTCTAAGTGAGAGAGAGAGAGAGAGAAGAAAAGAAGAAGAAGTTGCGGGACCCGTTTGTGAAATATTGTTTTTGAAAGATTAAAAATTGACAAGTTTTTTTTTTGCGTGGATTTTAAACACCTAAAGGAACTCCTAAAAAACCTCAGCTAAAAATGATTTTTTTTTATATTTTAAAAACATGGTTAATAATTGACAATCTTATAAGGTCAAAGTGTGAAATATTGACCATTTTTTAAAACATTTTGAACTGATTTTTTAAGGGACCATTGAAATGTTAAAAATTCTCACAAAGAAATTATTTTTTATTTTAAAAAAAATACTACACAAACGGTCTCCAAAGTTATTCCACTCTTGAGTGGGACTCTCTCTCTCTCTGAGAGAAAGAGAGAGAGAGACTCACATACATCACACTTTATATATCACACATACTTTTAAGTCTTAAGAAATATTTTTTTCCAAAATTTTTATTTTCTCTTGAAATTAACCTTTTAATCAACCAATTTTCAAAAAATTAAGTCAAAATATATTTTCTAGCTATTTTCAAAAAATTCACAAAATTCTATTGGTGCAGACCCTTATAAAAAAGGTATTTTCAGTAGTTTTTTGTTGAATTTTGAAAAAATCGCTAGAAATTTTATTTTGACTTTCTTTTGAACATGGGTTGATTGGAAGGTTAACACCATGAGTAAAATAAAAAAAATAAAAAAATTAAGACCTAAAACTAGGTGTGATGTATGTAAGCCTTTTCATATATGTATATATACTAGAATTCTAAATGAACTCTATACTTGAACCAGACAATTGAGTTCTAACAATAAGGAGTTGGAAACCGTTGAAGAATTAGAATTCCAATCCAATTCTAATTTCGTGTGTGCAAGCGGACCTTTAGTAGCCAATTTGGCCAAAAAGCGGAGACCAAGGATTAAACACGAATTGATTTTGATCCCACAAATAAGGAGGTATGTTTTGAATTCAATATCTTTACTAATATTTGAATGCAATATATTTATTAATTTTTTTCTACCATCACATGATATTTTACATGAATTTCAATTTTAAAATAACAAGTGAACAAGTTCATTTTATAGTATAATTGTGAAAATATGGCTCTATCACAATGAGACATGTTAATATTTGTCAATATAAATATTTCCAACGTGGACAATTTTTAGATGCATAAATTGAGATACGATGAATTGAGAATCGAGAATGAAATAACTATTAATTAAGTTAATATCAACTTTAAATGTGGGAGAAAAATAATTCTTAAATACACCGTTTGATTCATATCGTTGACCACATGCCAAAATAAGTTTTGACATTTTTCTCAATCCAAATTTGGAACCATTTCGCACCAAATTTTGGGTCCATTGGTTATAATATGATTAGGCGTCGATTTTCAAACTACGCAAACATTAGGGAAAAAGTAGTCATGCCATCGAGCTTATAATATTGTTATTTTTTTCTTCGCCGTTTTAGCCAAAAACATTAGTTTCACTAAATTTTTTTGAATAATTTGTAATTAGTAAATTCAAATAATCTATAATTAAATTAAATAAATGTAACATAAAATAGTTAAACAAATATTTTTATTAATTAATATAGTTTACGAGTACAACCACATAACTATGAGACATTATCTTGACTGCTATGAGGGTCAGTGTGCGCTTTACACTTGTGACCTTGGCTGGAAGACTCACAAACTTCGACATTGATAAAATCGATGTTTGTACTCTCCCCACCCCTCATAGCATCTCGGGATTAAATGTAAGTGTCTATGTCTCCTCTAGTTTAATCACAACTTATCTCTCAATGAAAGTTTCGGCCTTTGAATGATTGTACCATGTACGTCGAAATATCTAATCATGTCGGGCAGCATAAGCTTACCTCGCTCACAGCTCACAGATATCAATGTCATTTCGATTGGTAAGATCTACATTAAAAGGTCACTACGCCATATAACGATAATGGTCACGTTTTTTGGACCGTGATAAAGCCCAGGTAATGATTTGGATTAGTGATCATTTGAAAGATGACTTGGTTTGAAACCGTGACCATATGTGGTGGTCATGGATCCATTAGTAACATCATATTTGGGGCTTCGTCAGGGATTCAGACCATGACTCAGTGGTCATGAATTTTAACCATTACCCAAGTCGTGATAGTAATAAGTGGACTTTTGTTGGTCACAGTCCTCAATCGTGAGCATCCCCGATGAAATTTTATTGCTAGTCATGGTCCGTAACCATGACCATCACGGTTGTGGTCACAGAGATATAAATTTAATAAAAAATAATGTTTTTTAATTTTTTGCCTCTAAAAAAACATGTTCATTTTTTCAAACTTGTAAACATTTCTACGATAGAACTAACTAATCCATGAATAAAAAATAATAATAAAACACGAATTAACTAACTATTAAACCGTTAAATTGGTCGACACAAATAATAATACAACACGATCTATATACATTTCTACAAATAATAATACAACACAACCTGTACACATTTCCATAAATAACAATTTAATTCTATCACGTGTTCCTTCCTCAAAACACCTGCAATATGTTCATAGTTTTCCTTCTCCAAGTAGTCCTATAAATATTTCAAAATGTTTCAAATGGTAATAAAGAACTTGAAAGCCAAAATGACTTTGGGACGCCTACGTAACCAAAGGCATCGAAGTCCACATAGTTTATAAAATGAACAAGGTTGGATCTAACTCATAATCGAATCTAGGGTGTCACTTTTATTTTATGAAAATAGATATCAAATGTGTTGAAATGTAGAAAATTATTTGAAATCTTTAAATTGGGAATTGTGGTATAAGCCATTTTTTTTGGGATTTTTGATATATGGAAATAGATTTGAATGTATCACATTATTATAAATAATTTAGAATTGGAATAAGAACACAAAAATATGGAAAATAACACTTATAGGACTTGTAAAACATAAAGGATATTACAACGCATCAACAATTTTGAATAAGTATCCTTGATTAGATTCTTGGAGATCTAACCGGTCTAACGAATCTGTAATTCCTAGCTTCATTACAAGACTATAATATAACCTTGTTAGTCATGAAATCTCCGATGAATTCGATTGGTTAAACCCCTAATAAACTATACAAGGGTACTCATACGAAACAAAGTAGTGTTAGTGATCAAAAGAAAATGAGAAAATTGGATTAGTATAACTAATAAGAGACTTTGATATCTTGTGTCTTAAGGAACATCATATAACACAAACCACTAATAGAGGCTACCACACAGATAGTGAACATCAACAAAATTATGACCATTCATGTGGTTTCCTTAGGTTGGTGGTTTGTTATGAGTATCACATTTACAACTTAATAAGATCTATAGAAAAATTACAAAGTGTGAGAGATGAGGAAACAAGTGCAAGAGAATTAAATATATAAGTGAAAGATGTATAAATGTAAATAAATACGAGGGTTATTCTAATACATACGATAATAATGGTGTTGTAATACAAGAATTAACTAAATAAAAATAAAAAAAATATTTCCAAACTTAAAATTTGTCTAAATCAACTAAAAGACCAATTATTGTCATTTATGAACTTTGAGTAGAATACCTTCTTCACGTTTTGAAAGGCACAACTACAAGGCTTATCGATCATGCGATCTTTACTCACTACACCAAAAAACCAAAAATGACCGTGACAACAATAAAAATAAAATCCCTTGAAACCCTCTCATTTCCTTTCCCTCATTCTTTCCCCCATTCTTTCCCTCCTTTATCAGCAGATGAATCTCTCTCTCTCTCTCTCTCTCTCTCTCTCTCTCTCTCTCTCTCTCTCTCTCTATATATATATATATATATATATATATATATATATATATATATATATATATATATATATATATATATATATATATATATATATCGTTTGTGTGTGTGTATGTCTCTGTGTGTGTGTGTGTTTGTGGGTCTATGTGTGTGTGTGTTGGGGAGGGGAGGGGGTCTGTGTGTGTGGATAGGGGCAGTGTATATGTGTAGGTCAGTGGAGGGGAGGGGGTAGTGTGCGAAGGGGGGTAGTGTGTGTGTAGGTCTGTGTGTGCGTGTGTTGGTCAGTGTGCGTGTGGGAGTGGGGGGCAGTGTGCGGGGGGTGGGTCTATGTGTGTTTCGGGGGAGGGGGGAGGGGATGTGCAGTGTGCGTGTGTATAAATTGAAATTGGTATTAATATTGGTATTTTTATTGAAATTGGTATTAGGTATTGGTATTGAAATTGAATTTTCCATTGGTATTGGTATTGGGAATTGGTACTGAAATTGAATTTGAAATTAGTATTGGGTATTGGTATTGAAATTGGTATTGGTATAAATTGAAATCGATATAAATTGGTATTGGCATAAATTTGTATTGGTATAAATTGGTATTGGTATTGGTATAAATTGAAATCGATATAAATTGGTATTGGTATAGATTGAAATTGACACCAATTCAATTTATACCAATACCAATACCACTACATAGGAGCAACAACTAAAAATAAAAAGACAGGTCTCATATACGTGATTGTGATAAGACATAATTAAATGAAACATACTTTAAATTACATATAGTGCGCATTGATACTAGACTTCTAGTTCTTATGCATACGCATTCAATAGCCCTTAGACCCGTTCGAGAGTCATTACCTCTGTAATAAGATCTCTCGAATTGTCCCTTTTGGATAGTTTGGGACTGTATAGTTTCTGTATAATAATATTCTTAGTGGCTTAAACTTGTTACTTTTGGGGGAAGTTTTGTTGTCGTATCTTAATATTCTCTGGGTGCATACTAAATGATGTGATGTTAAGTGTTATTTCAATTGATAAATTGAAATAATACTTACACTTGCGAATCTATGTCGTGTACTTGGAGAACTATGGGGATATGCTGCCGAATTTTACTCAAATTGGAACAATGTTCATGAGTTGTTAAGTATATTACAAAAATATGCGGTCTTGAATGGGATAAGACCACTCAACATTTAGAGGAGATGGAGGAAATAGGAATTATAACATTTTTATAATATTAAATCCAAAGATGAAATGCCAATCTTGTAGTAAATTATTTAATGGGAACTAAATGTTCACACTGTTGTTTATACTATATATATGTTTCTTACCCATAATAGGTGATTGCTTGTAGTAGCTGTAATGGGATATCCTAAATATAAAGAGTGGATGGGTGAGACAAATAGATTAGAGGAAGTATTTCGCAGAGGTGATAATGAATTTGTGAAATACGGAAACAGATGTCATAATGATGAAGAGTTCCCATGACCAGTGGGTGTATTGTTCTAGTATTTTATTATTATCGGATATCAGTTTAATTCTTTTAATTCATTTGTACTTAATCAGTTTACTACATGTAATATTTAGATAAAATTCTTAAGCATTAATTCAAAGTCCATGACATGACCCGATATGGAAACAATATTTAGATTTATAATATCGTTAACTTATATTCCTCGAGTGATTTGTTATAATATGGTTAGTGATTTGTATTCTTCTAATTCATTTGTATTTGTACTACTACTAATAATTTTTATAGAAATGTCCTCGTCAGGGCAGCACGACAATGAAGGCGATGAGGGCTCCTCGGCCCCTAAAATGGAACAAATTGGGATCCTTCATCGATAACAAGACGACATTAATGGCTACAGCCTTGGAGTTGCTAAAGGTGATCATCGACCCAGGGTACACTGATTGGAGGGTCGTGTCAAATGAGCTCAAGATGGTCATCTAGGGGGCACTACAGGTAGTGTATTTATATTTATATTTATACTTAAATACAACTAACACTCACTTTCTTTTTGGTATATATTTGTTTGACAGGATCAATTCGGCCTACCCCCATGTGTCTATACAGTTAAGGGAACACTAAAATACATCGAAGAAAAATATACGAGCACAGTACTTTAGGAAGACCCGGGACTCCATTCTGAGATTGCGTGACACCATCCTGACAAAGGAGTCGATCTCATTGGCACAGTGGCAGCAGTTCATAGACAATGATATCGATGAGCGACAATTGACATCTCGTCAATCGGACGAGAAACTAGGCAAAAAAGGTGGACGTGCACAACCCCGGTCGGACATCTTATGTCGAGGTATATCACATGATGGTAAGTTTTTATTTTCTTTAATTTTCTTTTTATGTTATTTTAATTTAGCATTACTTTGTGTTACTTACTAATTCTGCATTATTTTATTTCAAGAGACGGGGAGTGGCTCTGGGGGTAGGCTACATACGCTCGATGCATATGTGGCCATTCAGACAAAGACGGGCAAGGATAAGGAGGTGTCCCCGAGCGTCGCAGCCCCGATTATAAGTTATAATGTTTAATTTTTTTAATTACGTTATAATTTTTTTTTATTAACTTAATTAACTAATCGTGTACTTTTTGTCATTTTAGGCAAAGCTTAAGGAAGTGCATGAAAAGAAATATGAAGAGGAAAAAGCATCTTTGGCTACGGACTCACTCAACCAAGTGCTCGGGACGGATTGCAAGGGGTGGACTAGGGGGTGAGCTATCGGGTGGGGAAGTCGAGGATCAACGGGATGGAGACGAGCAACACCGGGTTGACTCATAAGGTGGACACCCATGAAGATATGCTATCGAGGTTGGAGGCGATGGTCCTAGATATGTACGCCTTCATAAAGCATCAGTTAGGGTCCACCTCCTATGAGGGCACCTCCGATAAGTGCAAGAGAAAGGGAAAGGGGAAGGGGAAAGAGGTAGACGAGGACGTAACTGCTTCATCGTCGATACGCACAGACTTGTCGCCCTTATATGATCCATTTTTTATTTGCCCCTCTTCAAACGACGTATGTCTACTATTGATTGGCCTTGCGTGTTTTTAATGGACATATTTGGTGGGGATCTGATAGCGAGGGGGTTAAAGGACCCGGGAACCCACTCGGGTATGGTGGTTCATAGACGTCCCCTGCAAGACATTGAGGCAAAGGTGCTCGTCGTGCATATTTTGACCGGAAAGGAGAATTCACCTTTCTGGTTGCAAGAACAATGCGGTGTGTGGAAAATTGATTGGTGTCTAAATGCATTTATTATGTGGCCTTCCTTCCTTCTCCAATCTATTGTAGATCTCGGTCTATGACAGTATTTGTATTTTCTGAATTTGTTTACGGATATTTATATGTTGGTTTGGTTTATGTTGTGGATATTTATCTGTTAGTTTGGTTTGGTTATGGATATATATGTTGTTTGGACAAGTAAAATTTTGCTATAACAGGGATAAATGTATGGCTGGACAGTGGCAGTGGCCATGCTGCCCAATATTTTTTTTAAATCTACCTAGAATTGTCACGGACTTTGAGTATGACAAGTCCATGATAATTTTTCGTTAAGAACTTATCACGGTTAAAGATCGTGATATTTTTTTAGTTGTCATGGACTTTGACAGCGACAAATCCGTGACAAAAGTCTTCGACACCCCCTAAACTTGTCACGGTCTTAGACTTTGACAAGTATGGCTTTTCACGAATTTAGTTCTTGACAAGTTGGCAGTTTTGGTGTAGTGACTATTCATCTTAGATAAATCTACTGTGATAAGTTTTGAGTAAGGATCAACTTTACAACCATTCGTAGTGTCCTCCACCTTTACCCAATCACAATAGAAGACAAATTCTTCGAAATCTAAGTAATCTAATTCCAATATTTATTGGACAATATCATAATAAGTCAGCACTGTATCCTTTGGATTTTTATCGCTTTTCCTAGCCACACATGAAGTTGAGGAAGAAATTAAAATTCTAATGGTTTGTGCCAATAGTTTTTCCTCACATGGGTATGAGATGAAATAAAAACCATTAATGTATAATTTTTTAAACTCCTTTTCACCGAAAGTGGGACCTTTGACGAGGCGTGTAAGTCTTTAAGAGACATCACCTCTTTTTAAAATCGATGAATTTGAATTAAGGCATGTTTTACAAAATATACATAAGTGACCGTAAAACAAGAGGCTACAATTGTCTCTTTTGATTCCATGTCCTAAAATCATTCACCATGTAATTTATCCTCTGATTTTGGGTAATTTCGATCTCATACTTCCTAAACGTGTTCATGAAATTTTAGAGTTTAGATGGTGATATAGAGAACACAGATAATCACATAAGAATAAGTTATACATGTAGCTACTTAATATCTCCAATAGTCAAATACATCTTGCGACTCGAAAACATAACGAACTTCTCGTATTACAGATTGGTGAGTCTCACCTCTTCAAGGTTCCCAAAAGGAAATTCATCCTCAAACTCGCCAAGTTCCTTGATCAGTCATTTTTCGCAAGGATTGAACCTCTTAAGCCCTTGTTTAGCATATGTTCCCCAACGTATAACAATGATTCTGTTGTTATGTATTCATCCACAATTGGCCCTCTAATATACCATGTATTCTCAGTGTAATCTTTAAAGGCTTTCATCAACCATTTGAAATGATATATCAAATAATACATGATGGGTCCAAACCATAAAGCATCATCATATAGATGCACAAACAGGTATATGCTGATGTCAAAGAATGAGGGAGGAAAATACTTCTCTAATAATCAAAACGCCTCTGCTAAAGTTGATTTATCAGCTTTAATGTTCTTTCGATTTACCACTTTATAATTTCCATGAGGAGACCATTGTGCTCAGTTTTGACTTGTACTGTTTCAAGTCATTTTTCTGTTTGCTTAAAACCCTATGGAATTTACCAGAATAACCACCCAGAGTCTTTAAGTTGAACAACGTGTTTAGGAGGATCTTTTTTCACTAGTAGTAAATGTGAAATCACCCGTGGGGATCGAATTTCTTCCTATTGCAGGATTAGTTCTTAATCACAATTTTTTTTATCCTCATATCCATAACTTTATGCTTCTGACCTACAAACTGAGGGTATTTGCCTACAAACTTATTCCCCAAACTTGCATCCTTCGCCTTTGTCTTCACTTTCTCTTTCTCTCTCTCCTCGATTTAATAACCATAAAGCCAATCAGGTTTCATCCTACGCTCACAATCGAAAGTAAAAAAATTACACGTGTCGTTCCTAAAAGGGTGATTTTTCAGTATAATTTTATGATGACCGGTGTAACTAATCTTATCATTATGATGTAACTAAGTGGATTCGGTCTCCTCACCATAGATGGGACATGCATAATAAGCATAAACATTACAATCGGATAAGATATCATAGGTAGGAAAGTCATGGATATCCCACAATACAATTGCTTTAATTGTGAACTCTTTACCCTTATGATCGTCAAATACCCTCATGACTTCATCACACAACTTTTTAACTTCTTCGACTATAAATGTCAATATCGTCGTCGGTAGCCTTTATCCTGGGTATCAACAATAAAGATAATGTGAACTCTTTTCGCATGAACAGTATTAGAGGGATACTTAAAGTCTCTATAAGAATTAGTCAATAACTTTGATTAGTGCTTCAATTACTAAAAGGGTTAAACTGACAGTTGATAATCAGAAATGAACATTACATGGTTCCTTTGCAAATTCAGGGTGTCGTGTATTTGAAATCGTCCATATGAGTGAATCAATATGATGACGAATGATATTCCAATCCACCTCGGATCGAGCGTGTCATGTCATGGAATTTTCTATCCATGGTACAGTGGAAAATCAGTTTAATCGTGGTCCGAGGGGAAAATACTTCAATACCTTATGCATCTTGTGAGAACTTGCAATATTTTAGGGGTTTATTTTTTCCATTCTCAAAAAATGTATATCTTGGCACATTGCATATAAGACACTTATCGTTTAGTTCGTGTTCGTTGTGGTACAGTGTGCAATCATACTTGCATGCATGAATAGATTTGAACTTTAAACCCAAATCCTTTAAGATCTTCTTCATGCTCGGATAACTATCTGATAATGTGTTTTCTTTGGGGAGAATGTCTTTAGTCCGCTCAAGAATTATGGCTATGTTGTTGCCCGAAAAATCAAATTGACTCTTTAAATTATGAAAACCGATCATTTCATACAATATCGAGTGATCTTATTTTCAATTTTTATACAAAGGTCTAGCCACACTGGCTTTTAATTGTATGCATTCTTGATCTTTGGGTAATTCAGCATCAACTTGTTCATCGACTTTGTCATAATGTATATTATCCATATAATTCACCACTTCCACCTGGTGGGGTTCTGTTACGCAGTCTGTTACTGGTAATTCTTCTGGAACATATGGTACATACTTTTTCCCATAGAATATTCATATCTTATAGTCTTGTGACATACGCCACTTTAATAAATACAACATAACGTCTTCCAAAGACTTAAATTTATCGTTCATACAACGGGTGCATGGACACAAAATCTTGTCAGTGTTAACATTTACATATGCATATTTAACTAATTCAAGAATAACTTTTACATCATTATCAAAAACTTTATTACTCTCTTCCATCCACTTTTTGTAGTGTGGGAAATCCATTAAACAGTCTTCAATATTCAAGTCACCTATATAAATAGGTTAAAACGAAGGTCATGTTGCATATATTCAAATTCAAATTCATTTAACCCCAGAAAATTCATTAAAACTTATTCAACTCGAGCATTCAACAAATATGTTATCATAGGGTCTACACTCATACTAACTTTTCCTCTTGCATTATATCATTTCCTATAACATAATATTATAGTTAGGACTATTATTTCAATATTATTTTATTATAGCGTATATATATATATATACGATAATTAAATTCAAACTCACAAGAGTTGGAGCCAAACTGTCTAGGAATTTATCGATCCTTTTATCCCGTCGAAATGTGAGAACAAGTTGACCCGATTAGGGTCTTTACCTTATTCCAGAGTCCCCTATGTCCTATCCATCCATTCATCCTTCAAATCATCATATGATTTTCCCCATGTTTGGCATCACCTTTGTTTTCCATGCTATGTTTATTTTTATCCCTCTAGGATAACTTTTCCTCCCTAGCATCATTCTCCAAATAGTTGTTCCATTGGTCGATGGGCATTTGAACATTTGGGGCAACTTTGTCTTTCAACTTCTAAATATCAAGACTTGATGCCTCCTTCGTGAAAAAAATTCTTCCAAAGGTTCTTATAATATTCTTTTATATGTTCACTTACTTAGGAAAAAAACCATATCTTCGAATCAGTTGGGAATGTAAAACACTTATAATGTTGATACTACACATCCTACTTTATGGTAGGATCAACCTTCATTTAATTGTTTGTTCCCCCGATGCCCATAGTCATCTTTACGAGAGATAAACAGTGGGCTTTAAAAATTTGGACATCAATTTTTTTACCAATAGGATTCTCGAAATCAAAGAACCCAATGGTATTCTTATCATTTGCTTGGGTTCCTCGATAATGGGAGGTGGAGGTATTGTATTAATATATATTTTTTGAGTTTTCGTCACACCCCATAATATTTTAAAAACTTAAATAATTCATTTTGGAATTAAAGTCGCGAAAATATTTTGTGGGATGTAATTATTTTTATTAATGAAACATGTTGGTTTGATTTTTAGAAGATGAAAATTTCAATCGGAATTAAAATCAGATTTAAAGTGGAGATTTAATTTTTTTTATTTAAAATGGAAAAATTGGATGGGGAAAATCGATTTGCTCAGTCAGTTTAGCGACAATACATTTCTTGTGGACGATTTGAGTCTGGTTAAAACTCTTCCACTTAGTTATATAAAGGCATTTTTGGGTTAGACTTTTGAAAACACATTTACACATAACCCAAGAGCAATAAACTCCTCTTTTACATCTTCTTCCATCAACAGAAACCTAGCCCCAAATTAAATCAAGATTTAACCCAAGATTTGAAGGCTAAAAACCGTGTTTTCTCAAGATAATTCAAGAACGAGTATTTATTAATTTTTTGAGAGTAACACAATCATCTAATAAGAATTTTCAACCGACTTTCTTTAGTCATGTATACTTCTATTCTCTCTCTTTAGTATTATGCACTTTAAATATCACCTATACCTTAAATTACATTTTTTTCTTACAATAAACTTGCAACCTTAATTTAGGAAAGTGAAATCTATAGTGGAGCTATTTTTGCAAAAATATTAATATGAATTACGACTCATAACCCTTGTGTGCTTAGGATAGAGGTTGGATTCTAGTTAATATGGGTGTAGGTTTGCATGTAGAAAACCATAGTGGCTTTATTTAAATTAAAAAGGTACTTGTGAAATCACATAAAATTATGTAGGTGTGATAAAAGGGAATTTCGTTGTGTGCACCATAAACTTTCAATATGTGGAAATTATATTAGTTGCATAAAATAAATTATTTTAAATATCGGGACTGATTGAATGAATTAAATTGCATTAATTTGTGACCAAATTGGTAGACTTATGGAAAAAAATGCATTATGTGAATTATTGGTTTGATTATATTTATCATAGTGAGGACTATGAGATTTTTGGATAGTATGCTCTCACCTTAATTTTAGGAGTACTTGCTAGGTATGGGATTAATGGGTATGCCTTAGTTGTGACTAACATTTTCTGGGTATGCGATTAGTTAGTGTAGATTTTTACAGATGGGATATTTCGGGGTGGGGCTGATTTTTGTGTCGTTCCGTTGACTTGATAGCCTAGATGCAAGACTAGGAAGATATTAATGGTAGAGATTCATCCAATATAATAGGGTAGGCCGTACTTATATTTGGAAACTTTTACGTATGGGACTATGAGTAAACTTAAGGATTGATGCTCTATAATAGGGTGGGGCTAGATAAAATAATGAGAAATTGAGAATTTGAGAATTATTATATAAGATAATAAATGGGTATTAAAATGAATTTACGGCGCGAATATGTAAAAGGCTGACAGAATATGATTGGCTATAGAGACGTGAGTGTGTGTTGGCATCATGAGTATGTGCAGGGCTGACAGAATATGGGCCGATTGGCTATAGTGACATACCGTGCATGGAACCTCATGAGTATATGCAAAACTGATAGGAATTGGGTTGAATGGCTATAGTGAGGGGAATGGATGTGATGTGTAGAACTTTAAGCGTGCCGAGAGTGTGTGTAGGATGGATAAGGGGTCGACTGGCCATATTGGTGTCGCGTGAATAAAAATAATTGAATAAATTGAAATAAGTAAGGATAAGGGATAATTTTTAAAAGATACTGTTAATGGAATAGACGGACTTAAACTTTTGGGGGTGTCTTAGTTACGTGATTTAATAGTCGTAGTTCATTTTATTCGCATGATTATAATTATCTCGTTTACTTAAAAAGATTCTATTATAGTGTTTATCATGTGTAATGCTATTGTCTAGGTTCATGACCCTAATTGGGGAGAGTAGATTATATTCATGCGGTGGGCTCTGAGCCATTGTGTTGATTAACATTTCAGGTATAGCACTGGAGTAGTTGCATAGGTGATTGGCGATATTTTGGAGGTACAACTAGAGTTTATTTCAGATGCTTTAGTAGTAGATTTATTTTCCATATCCATCGCATTCATTATGAAACTCTTATTTATGGACATGGTGGGCCAATCAGTTCCACAGTTATTTACGATTTTATATAGATATTTATAGTTGGATCATTTCATTTGAGATTAACATTTATTTGGAGTTGGATTTATTTTGGAGTTTATCATGGTGATGGATTTAATATTTCATGAATGGTTATATTTATTGGATCAATATGATTATTATCTTGTGGAGTAATTTTTATATGTCTCATATATCTGTCACATGCTGAGAATGATAGCTTATTTTGTGGCGCCCGATGTGGTTTGTAGGAGGCGACTGGACACCTCCCTTATCAGATTACGCTGGGTGTTAAAGTTTCATGACTCAGAGACATTGTAGATGGAGTAGTAGACTGAACCTGTGGCTGAGTAGAGTATTGCTAATCCTCAGGTGTTGATAATTGAGGTTGGGGTGTTGGAGAGTATTAAGTTAGAGGTGTTCTGTTATTTGGTTGATTATCACTGTTCCTATCCGACATTACCTATAATTAAAAAAACTAGCGATGAATGTAAGACAGTCATGTTTACGACTATATATGTATATACCTTTTAATTAACTCTTAGAACATGCTCGATGTGTTTGATAATCGATATTAGATTTAAAACATTTATGAAAAGTTTCATGAGGCCAACTAGGCAGAAGAATATCTATTATTGATGTATAAAGGTCTATGACATGAACTCGAAATACTTTCTTCTTTAACTTATTTTCAAGATCATTTTAATGTGCATATGTCGCTAGCGTCACAATATGGGTGAATGATATATTTACGGAGTTGTATCCACAACGAAAAAATATTTGTTTATTCTTTTTTTAACTTTACCCTGTCTAGCATATGTGGGGAAAATATATTCTCTACTACCTCATCCCAGCATTCTGTCAAGAAAAATAGAATATGATCTAATAGGTACGTTTGCAAGAGATCAACTCTACGATTTATAAGGTAATTAAACTGTTCAATTTTCCTATTACCATATTTGTAAATAGGAGTTCCATTTATGTGGAACACACTAATAAAAGATATTTTAGTGCAGTTAAATTGCAACCTCTCGTACTCTTGGTGGAAGTAATTATTACTGTCGCTCATTTTTTCAGAGAAAATATATTAAAGGAGGGTGTGAATATGAGTCATATTGGTAGGGGTGGAAATTTGTGACACGACCTGTTAACCCGACACAAAATCGACACATTTTATGTCGGTTTGGGTATAGCCTTAATGGGTTCGGGTCATAAACGGGTGGACCCGCCAAACCCATTAAGAAAATGAATCGGGTTCTTGTATATTCGCAAAACCCGTTAGTGACCCGTGACCTGTTTATAACCCGTGTGACCCGCTATCCGTTTACAACCCGTCACCCATTTGTAACCCTTCTTCCATTTAGAACCCTTCACCCGTTTAGACCCCGTGACCTGTTTGCAACCCGTAAACACGTTTACAACCCATTAACTCGTTTACAACCTGTTAACCCGTAATCCAACCATTCCACATCGATTTGTTATGAAAATTCTCCATTCTTAACTAACTATAAGTAAGCTATTTCCTCTCTAGATTTTTAAAGTAACCAGATTACTGGGTTAAACGGGTGAATCGTGTTAAACGGGTGAATCGGGTTAAATGGGTGAACCGAGTTAAACGAATGAACAGGGATAAACGGGTAAACCGGGTTAAATGGGTGAACCGGTCATAATCGTTCGTTTTTTTAACGAGTGTAAACGGGTCGTGTTGTATCATTCATTAAGTAAACGAATAGTGTATGAATTTTATTTTTCCACCCGTTTATTAAACGAATCGTGTTTGGGTGGATGACTTTTTGACACGATTCATTTATCACCCGACTCGACACGACCTGTTACACCCCTACATATTGGTAATGACTCTAATTAATGCTAAACTAGTTATTGATTTACAACTAATCAATCATACATAACAAGTCATGTTTATGTTTATTTTAATTAAATTAATCCTAAAATTAATATGTATCCACCAAAGGTGTAAGCCCTTCACCAATTTCTGTTCACCCAAACATCAACCACTTAAGAAAGGGATGAAGATGACCACAATAGTTAATAAAAAATATAAGTATTAATATTCATCCGCACAATATCAAGAAGTCCAATTTAAATTCATTATAATTAAATTAATTATAAGGTTTTTATGTGTGCAACAAATGTGCAATCCATTCCACCAATCTATTGTAACCCAAATTGTAACCATATACGAAAGGGGTGAACACGACCACAACAATTAACCAAACTTATATATGCATTAATATTCATCCACACAATATCAACAATTCCAATTTAAGTTCATTTTAATTAAATCAATCCTAAAATTACTATGTGTCCACTAAATGTGCAAAAATTTCCACCATTTTGTGTTCACCCAAATAGCACCCACTTAAGGGAGGGGTCAACACAGCCACAAAAGTCAACTAACCATTTATATGGATTAATATTCATCAGTAAAATATCAAAAAGTTCAATTTAGGTTCATTTTAATGAAATTAATCCTAAAATTACTGTGTACACCAAATGTGCAAGCGCTTTTATTAATCTTTGTTCATCCAAATAACAATCACTTATGAAAAGGGCGAACACGACCAAAATAGTTAACCATGAAGTTATAACTATATATAATATAATGTTACATAAAATAAAAGATAAGTAAATATACTTGATTAAAGAAAGCACCCAAATTTAGTTGAGTTTCAATAGTTATTCTCTAATTGCATCTGCATATGGAAAGAGAAGAAAAAGTGTTAACATATTATTCAATCATATATGTTAACATATATGTACATATGTGTGAAATTCTACGTAAAAATATGCGCGGTTGTGTAAACGTATATATATATATGTGGGTATGTTTGTGTGTGCGTGTTAGTATATGAGGGACTTCGTTTATGTATAGGAATTCATGTATTTTTTTTTTATTAATTTTAGTTTTAGTATTGATTTGTGCTAGTGTAAGTGTGTGTGTGTGTGTGTGTGTGTGTGTGCGATTGTGTTAAAACACACACACACACACACACACACACACACACACACACACACACACATATATATATATATATATATATATATATATATATATATATATATATATATATATATATGTGCGTGTATGTGTTATACGTGTGCACATATGTGTATAAAATATCCAAACATGTTATATTATTCTAAAGGTTATGAAATATTCAAACATGTGAAACTACACTGCCGTATCAAATTATACCAACAATGTGCGATTATACCCTTATATTAATCACATATATGCTTTTAGATTTCAATATACTCAATTGGCTACAATTCAAAAATAAAATGGGTAAAATTGCATAACAAAATGGGTCCAATTTCCTATTTATACCCAATTTTAATTTTAATTTCATATTTACATAACGAATGGATATAATTTTAGATTTATACCCAATTTTAATTCTAAATGTACACAACAAAATGGGTCTAATTTTAGATATATAATCAATTTCAATATCATATTTACACACAAAATGGGCCGAACTTAAGATTTATATCCAATTTTTGTAAACTTTAATTTTTCTAAATAAATAGATAGATAGATAGATAGATAGATAGATAGATAGAGATAGATACATAGATAGATAGATAGATAGATAGATAGATAGAGAGAGAGAGAGAGAGAGAGAGAGAGAGAGAGAGAGAGAGAGAGAGAGGTGAAATAAAATAAAACCCACCCTAAGGGGGTTTATTTATACCAAACATTGGGTTACATATATGGTCCATGCCCCCTATTATAACCTTTATTTTTATCACGGTGCCCCCTGCATGGTCACCGTTCCAAGTCGTGATCCATTTTTTCACCCACACCTGGTCACAGTCTCAAATCAATACCATTTCGAATTGAAACTGTCAAAGTTGGGGTCATGGCTTGGTCACGGCTTCCAACCATCACCATATTTCACTAATATTTGTCACTGTTTGGTCATGAAATTGAATCGTGACCCTTAGCTAGACTAAATTAGTGCCAAAATTCCCGCCATTTGGGTTATGGTTTGGTTACGGTCTAGATCTGTGACCATAGTGATCATGGTCTGGAACCTTTACCAACGTGTTGTCTAGGTCACCCCTTTTGACAGTCGTAGCCTTGGTCAGGTATTTTTACTATGGTCACGAATTTGGGTTGTGACCCTTTGGTCACGGATTTTGACCGTGACTAACCTTCTATGACCATTCTCGATATATGGCATGGTAGGCACTCATGGAAATCTATTATGTTCTAAATTTCATTTGCAAACCAACTAGCTTTAAATCACCATTTTTAATATGAAAACTTATTATTTGACTTGATTAGCTGTAATACCCCGTATTTTTTAGGATATAGAATTTAATCAATTTGGTGATATAGGATTTAATTAATCCGAGGATTTAATTAATGTGGTGGATTAAGAATTAATTAATCCGGTTTATTTTTTTTAAAAATATTCACACGTGTCGTAATTTGAGGTCGAGATGGAAAATTTTAGTAACGTGACTCGAATGAAGATTCTGAGTCCATCGTTGACTTAGGAGGGGTTGAAATAGTCAGAAAAGAGTATTCGGGATAGTAATTGGGTCTCGGGACATTTTTAGGCACAACCGAGCCCACACAAAGGTGTTCGGGTCATTAGGGGTTGGTCCATAAGCTTAATTTTGGGATTTGTAGTATTTAACCTAAGTTTAAGATGGTTGGGCATCAATTAATATCATTCTAAACCCTAAGAAACAAATAGGAGACAAAGGAAGAAAGTGGAGAGTTTTTGAAAGCCAAATTAAATGGGATTCATGTGTGTTCTTCGTCAATTCACCTCCTATAACGAAATCAAACTCTACAAATCGAATCAGGCATGTAGTTAGCTTGTTTTCAATATATATTATATTACTTCAATTTATATATAGTGGGTGTGATTAGATACCGTTTTGAGGTGGGTTGTCACATAAAATGGTTTTTAAGTAATTGGAGTATTGTGTGTAGAATTAATACTCAATTAGTGATGAAATTATATCAATCTTTATCAAAATCATGTTGTATTCAAAATCCAGATGCTAGGTTCAATTAATTGATGATTATGAGATTGAATATAGGTCGAGAATTGGATGAATCGTAATAAACCAAACTCAATAAATTTTGGGGAAAGTTAGAATTTGATGAGAGATCATGATAATGATTAAAACATGTTTATGGAGGAAATAGATAAGGGAGATTATTTAATCGAGGTCTGGATCAAAGTTGGAAAGCTTCAGGGAAAAAAATGATTCAACGTAGTCACACTTCATATCCGTGACAAAATTAGTCACACTTTAGAAGCGTGACAAATTGCCAGAAGCGGGATTTTTATTTTGGCCCTATTTTTAGCCTAGAGAGTTTTACGTTTTGACGACTCTTGTAAAAGACTTCTAACCTATATGTTTAATCATTGTGGCGGTTTATTCTAATCTTATTTATTTAGTGAAAAATAAAATATGGGACCTATCTCCTAGTGATTATAGATAAATATCATTCGGACTAAGAAGTGAGAAAAATGTGTGACTCATGTTTAATGAATCGAGCGATATAAGTTCATATAGGTTTAATTACGGGCCAATTGGGTGAGTCCGAGCATATTAGCGAGTGATGTTATGCTAAATTATTTAATGAGTGTGAAATTAAATAAAACAAGAGCCGGATAGAGACTCAAGGTGTTAGGCACGTGTTAGCTGGGTTTAATTAGATTATATGTATACGATGATGGTGATAGTATATATATATATATATATATATATATATATATATATATATATATATATATATATATATATATATATATATTTGTGTGAGACATAATTATTAGTGTGAATAGTGAATTAAAATAATTAATGTGAGATTAATTAAATCACAAGTGAGGATATAAACTTGGGTATATATTTGGGCTAGCGCTATGGGTGTTAGGCACAGGTTAGTCGAACTTTATTTAATATATGTGTACGGTTATGTGTGATAGTATATATATATATATATATATATATATATATAGCCGGATAGAGACTCAAGTATGTTGGGATAGTGCTATGGGTGTTAGGTACGGGTTAGCTGGGTTTAATTAGATTATATGTTTATGGTGATGGTGATAGTATATATATTTGTGTGAGCCATAATTGTTAGTGTGAATAGAGAATTAAAATAATTAACGTGAGATTAATTAAATTACAAGTCAGGATATAGACTTGGATATATATATTTGGGTTGCTGCGATGGGCGTTAGGCACGGGTTAGATGGACTTTATTTAATATATGTTTACAGTTATGTGTAATATATATATATATATATTCGTGTGCTCTGTAAATATCGGTGTGAATGATATTTATAGGAATACATACCCCTCTAGTGCTATCATCGGAGGTTGCGTGATGTGGATGAATCCCCTGGCTTGAGGAGTAAGGAGAGTATAGTCCCTCTCGGGGAAATATGACCGCCTCCACTACATTTATGATATTTTTTCCCAAGTTCGGTGTGAGCTAGTACAACTTGAGGTGTCCAGTTTAGAGTGAGTATGCCTGGGACATGATAATATTTTAGAGAAAGCATTCGGTGAGTTATTACTCAAGAATGGATGGTTATTATACGTGATGTGTGTGTGAATGTTGTAGTATACTAGTACGTATATAAAATGAGTAGATAATTATATATAAGATTAATACATAAGTGTGAATGTGTTTCTTATATAACTATTGTGGAAGTTATATGAATATAAAATGGATTTTCTATATAACTAGTGTGAACGTTATATGGTTTATTATAGTTGAACCGATTAATAAGTTAATGGGTAGATAACTTAATAATCAAAGTAAGAATACTCGGGTTAGAGTAGTACGGTAGAAAGAGGTGTGATACGGCTAGTTAGGTGGGGTAGCTTAACTAGGAAGGTTAACAGGTAAGCGTTAGGTGTGCACATTAAATGATGGGTGAGCTATACCTCAATAGAGTGTGACACTAGCTTAAATATGAAAAGAGTGCATGCATATTTAATTAATTGCAATTTAACTATTTAATAAATATTTTCAAAATGTTTTACTTGGTATCTTACCCGTGTCAAAATATTTTCCCAAACCTTTTAGGTATCTAACCACAGGGATGCCCAAATTAAGGATTCTATCCAGGGATGCGCACCTACAACTCATGTGGAAGTTGTAGGACTTTGCTATGGATGCTTCATTTATTCACTCCTACTGTAGGAACTTTACTTCAGTACTCGTTTGGGCATGTTGCTCTCAGATTTAGTATTCAGTTATTTATTGACCTTGTGTATACAATTTATTGTTTCAGTTTATGGTTGAATTTTATTATTGAACCGATAGTGGATTTGGTTCTCTTTATTCATATTATTCATCTGTACGGTATTGAGTTACTAGTTTGTGTGTATGGTTTTATTATTACTTATTTCTGCATGTTGTGAATTAATGAAAGATAAAATTTGGCACCGGTCTAATTAAATTACTAGGTGGCTAGTAACTTTAAAAATATTTTCCACAGTGATGCTAAGAATGAGCCATATGAGATCAACGTTTTATTTTGATCACAAGCTGACCACCCAGTATTTTAGTAAGAGGGGTGTCAAGGATGGTATCAGAGCTTCAAATTCTAGAGCCCTTAGGATCTGTGAGGTTTATCACGTTTCAACGTAGTGTGCTTTGATATATAGACTTATATAGGATTGTTGTATTCCTTTACGTGTGAAAGTTACTTTCTCCTTCTATTAAGTATAGTTGATACAATTCACATACGAGTTCGATTGTACTTCGTACATCGAATAATTTTGGACGACCAGCGAGGGCCGTTAGAAGGACTGCAGAGGGAGAGGCTCAATGGAAGCCATGGAATATTTTGAGAACGGTGACCACGATAGAAGTCACCATGGCTATTGTTCAGGAAGATGGTGTTGGGATAATCAATAAGGCACAATAGTTTCCCTAAGCACTGTTATGGAAAGCGGTGGTGCAAATTCAGACTCACCTAACGTAATCAGTAAAGGGGGGAAGAGTCGGAGGAAATCTTTTGAAGATCCATCCGTAAGGATTAGGGGAAGAAAGGGAGTGTGATGGGTCAATGTAAGGATATTACGCAAAGGCAATTGTGTAGGGTGGAGTGCAGTGGCACCCATGATTAAATTTTGGGTAAAATTTTGGATCATAGGGGTGGCATTGTAGTGGTAGGAGTTAATCACCACAACTATGGAGAGATATCATGAACAACGAGTAATTTGGAGTGCGATTTGACCTTAAATCCTCTCATCAGCTGTTTAAATAAATAGGTAAATGATTTTTCAATCCTTATTTTAGTAGGGTTGTGCAGTGGTCGATCATAAAGGAAAGTTGACGTGTTTAATGAATTTCATACCCAACGAGGTGGATAAGAAGAATTAAGAAGGTCCATAAGTTAATAATTTACTCATGGGTAGAGTATAGAAGCATGAAGGGGGAAATCTGACTAGCACGACTGGTACCGTTGCCATCAATATCGTGAGCAGGGAACTAAGAGAGTTGGAGAACCTAACTGATGGGCAAGACTGGATTTAACAGTACTAGTGAGGCACCATATGAAGGAATACCCGATATAGGACCCATTTTAATGATTGAGAGCAATATGATTTTTACTAGGTGATAGAGGATTCAGTCATGGCCGTCAAGTCCAACAACGAGTCCTATAGAGCCAGCGGAGACAAGTGGACAATAGGGATACCAATAAGGGTAAAAACAACCAGTTCTGTAAGAAATATAACTCCAACATGTCCAGAGGAGACAGGGAAAGTGGAATGACACAGAAGTGTCTTATGTGTAAAGAGTAGGAATGCATGTGTGAATATGGTCCGCAGTGAATTGGGGGATAGGAACGGGACGCCAGTAGGGGTAACAGTTATAAGAAGTTTTTGGTTAAATTTGGACAAGGGTGTTATATCTAGGAACCATCTGGATTGTGAGTTGATACGACGCAAATATTGCGTATTTCACCCGTTAACCTACGCGTTATTAGCCCCCTCGGGTATCTTAATCCCTATATTTATGCTCGTTAACTAGAAAACCTAGGAATTGTATAGATATATGTTTTTCAGTGGTTAATGAAGCTTTTATAGGTATTTGGATGCTTAGTATGATGTTCAGACGTATTTCGGTGAAGTTTCGAACAACTCCATATGCACAAGGAAAATTTAGTCATTTCATAGTTTGGGCATCAATCCTAACATCTTCATGGAAGTTGTAGCCCTCTAAGCGAGTTTCATGTGGCCAAAAACGGTGCATGATTCCTATTCCTACCGAAGAAGTTACGAGATTTTTCCTGACAGGGAATTTTAAGGAATCAAAACAGGGGAGAATGAAGCCTGATGAATCGATCGATCGACAAAAGGGGTCGATCAATTGACTCCCCAAATTTTTCCTTACTTCAAAGGTAGTGTGCATTTTTCTGAACCATCGATCGATCGATTACCTAATTTTGCCAGCTTTCTTCCTTTTCTTTTCTTTCCTCTTTATTTCTTTTCCAGCTTACTATATAAGAGATTTTTGTTGTAATAGGAAGATATACTTAGTTTTAAGAGATATTTTACGTAGGGTTTGGTTTTGAGAGCTCATCTTCATTTTTTCTTGGGGTGACATCCATTTGGGTTATTCACCATCCTCTCCATTAATATAGTTATGTTATTCATTTTCCTTGCGTAGACAATGAGTTTAATTTAGTTATTTATTATTTTACTCTAGTTATTTAGTTTAATTCATGCTTAGCCCTTAGATAAATAGGGTCGGGGTTGTGTTCTGCCATTAACGGGCCTCGAGCTCCGAAAATTAGGTTTTGTGTAGAATTGCATTTAATTGAAACCGCGTGTATTAAAGTTGGATTGTTATGCATTTAACTTTATTTGCCACTCAACTTCAGTGTTTATAGCAACAATACGAATTTAATCCGCGTGTGACCATTTTTGATTAAATGTTTATTCAAGCAACTTTGGGTTAAATTCCTTACTACGTGAAGTTTATACTTAATTAAAATTCTTAGTTAAATATTTTCAAACCAGAATTCTAATTAGTTGTTGTTTAGACTGCGAACGTGTGTATGCGATCCCGACTCTTGCTTTTACTTTATTTAGACTTAACTTCTCTCTTTTCTTTTGTCACCATAATAACCAATCATCTTTTTCATTTTTATTCTTGAAATAGTAAATTAATTATAAACTAAAATCCAATCACTCTGTGTGGATTCGATCCCTACTCTCCGCTATACTTCCATTTAGTGTACCAAGTTGTGGTATTTGTTTTTCATTAGGCGTAAACACCCAATGACGTGTTTTAAATTCAAAGTTTACGCCTCATCAAAAATGGCGCCGTTGCCAAGGAGTGTATTTTAGATAGTGATTGCTTTATTATATCGTAGTATTTTCCTTTCCTATTTGTATTCTTTGTTTTAACTTTTTTTTGCAGGATAACATACTTGAGCACTAAGAAACTTTGATTCCCGGTTGCTCACTTTCTTGCTCGGATTCTCGATCTACGAACAATTTGGTAATCATGGGTTTCTTTTATTGTTATTACAATCATTCTAATGATTCTTACTTTGGGGATAGTTTTCAAGGCTTCCATTTTAAAGATTTTCTTGAGATTGAAAAACTTGAAAATAATTATCGGAATGAAAATTGTTATTGGGAGCATGAGTTGGATTCACTATTCGAATCCAATGTTGACTTTTATTCTGATGATTTTGAAGACGAGCTTCAACCAAATGAGGATTTCGAGGCTCTTGAGCCGAGGAAGCCTACTTTGGAAAAAACCCTCCTTCTTTTCCTCCAAAGCACGATTGACGATAGCGATGATGAATTGAGAGTTGAAGCATTTTTCAATGAACTTGATTCTTACTTGCATATCAATGAAGAGGTGGAAACTAGTGTTTCACCTTATCTTTTTGAAGAATCTGTTATTACAAATGAGGCGCTTTCCCCCGAAATTCAATCTCCTTTTGATGATGAGTTGATTGAGATTGGATTTATTTCATCACCATATTCGTTTACCGTGACTGAACCATTAAAATTGTCGGTTGATTCTCATGAGTCAGTAGAAATTATTGAAGCTTGTAAACCTTTTGCCGATGAGGACTCTTTACCGGACTTATTTTCGATGGACTTTTCCCCCTTATGTGCACCATCTCCCCTTCTAATTGAAAACTCTTGGGGAGATGAATTCATTTTTCTTGGATCTTAATTGTAATTTTCCCCCTTATTATCCAAATCCCATATCGTCCTTCCTAAATTTTAAATTGGCGATGGTTTAATTTTTACGCCCTGCACATGCCTTACGTTGTTCAAACGAAATTTTCATTTTTCGGGAGGCATGCATGTTAAGGAGGGTCCATTGTTGATCCTTCAAATTCAAATTGTGTTTTGGATGGACCTTGAAATGTTTAGACTTTTAGTATATAGTTAATTAGAAGTCCAAAATGTAGGTTGTACATAACTAGCTTTTTCCTTTCTTTAGTTTTTATTTCTTTTTAATTCAGTCTAGTTTAATTAGTTAACCCCTTTTTAATGCTTTTTGTATGCTTGGTCCTAACACTTTTTGTAGGTTCGATGAACTTGAACTTGTGGAGATTGTACGTCCCAGCATACGTTCGTTAAAATAATAACTGAAAAATGAGTTTACTCACAAAAATACTTTCTTCATTTTTCTCACACTCATACTCACTTAGTTGCATTTGTTTGTTTTTGTTATTTTATTTTATTTTATTTTTAATTGTTTATGTGTGTGTGTCGCTCATTGTAAATTTCGAACATATGTTTTTACTGTAGTGTATATATTGTTTATTTTTGTTTTGTATGCACATATATGTATAGTTATTTTTTTTATTAGATGTTATTTTTATTATGTCTATATATATATATATATATATATATATACCCCTCCCCCTAATCCCTTTTCCCATTTTTTCTCCACTTATGCGTGAACAGTAATGCAGAGAAGTTTTTTAAGGGGGATCGATCGATCGACTCTTGGCATCGATCGATCGATCGAGCAGTTATAAGCGCACTGCCTTCTTTTCTTATTTCTCTTCTCTTTTCTCTCCAATCTCCCTACTCTCTCCCTTCCCCTATTTTCGTTCCCTTTCCCTTCCTCCACCCAAATCAACTCTTTTCTACTCAAATCAGGTATAAATTCTTCCTTATTCACTTGTATTTTTGTTGATTTGTTGATTATCTGTCATGTTCCTAAAGTTAATCCATTTTTTGACATATTTTGAGTTTTCTCCAATTGTGTTATTCCAACAATTATTTGTGTTTAAATGTTGAATATTATCCATTCATGAACACTTATTGTTGATTGATTATTGTGCTTGTTCATGAATGGGGCTTGTTTGTTGGTTCAATGGTTTTCACGAACCCTTATTCCACACTGTGCAAGCCAAGTGTTCGCTAAAATGCCTAAACCAATTTTCAATCCATTTTTAGCACACATTTGGGGGTTTTCACTCGTTGTCGCACCTCGACACTTTTTGTCACAATGTGGAATATTTTTGCTCAGATTCACGCACTTGCACACACCGTTTCAACTAGTTTACTAACTAACCTTTAATTGTACTTTACAATTCTTTTTTTAGGCTAATTATTGTTTTGTAGGTTGAAATGGATTTGGTAAGGAAATATGATTCTACCAGGTGCGTGCCAACCGGGGGCTTTGTTGGCTTCCATTGCAAATAGGAACGTGACTGGTTCCAAGCCTACTTTCAGCCACCACAAAGGCCATTGGCCTACCACTATGCTTGGAATCTGCAGGATTTGCCTGAGGTTGCGCGTGTTATTCTGTGTCGGCACAATTGGGAGCCATTTCTTGCTACAAATGGGGGCATTAATGGGGAGTTGGTTCGTATTTTTATGAAACATTTGTAGTCGTGAAAGGGAGGTTGTCTACCTATGAGGCCATGGTTCGGGGGGTTCGAATTCTGCTCAGTCGCTCGGATTTAGCGCGACATATGGGTGTTCCAGACCCCGAGGAGTCAGTTAATTTTATGGATGGGAAGATGTTCGGGATCACCACATTAATCCAGTCACTTTCACCTGGGGAGGTATGGACTAATAATAAAGGTTTTTGCTCGTTTGCAATGGATGATTTGCCGAGATTACTCCATTACCTCAATGTGCACTCTATTATGGTTACAGGCAACCGATCAGAGGTTCTCCATAAGCATGAAGCATTTGTCTATGCGCTCATCAATAACTTAGGCAAAATTAATTTGCCCAACATTTTTTAGACATGATGTATGCCTCTGCAAAGGTGAGGGCCCACACTTTTTGCTTCCCATTTCCTTCCCTCATCACACGGATTTATTTATCGCACGGCTGCCCTGAGTTTTATTCTGACTGCAAGCGTGTCTCACTAAAGATTCTCAATTAGGATAACATCTTAAAGACGTTAGGCCGCCCTTGCGAGCAACCGGGTGCCAAGAGACAGAGGACACAGGCGACTGATGAGGCTGAGGAGGAAGCTAAGATCGAGTAGATGGAGTAGGGTCAGAGTTCTCAGGTGCCACCCACATATACTGACGCCCGCTTTGAGATGTATTCGGAACTGCAGAACCAGGGGTGGGAGGAGACCCAGGTTAGGTGGGCTACTTTTGAGTCTCACCTAGTGCAGCAGAGGGTAGAGCAAAGACAGGATAGAGAAGAGCGGTGACAGGAGTTCCACATGTTGCAGGATATGATGAGAGACTTATATGTGCAACATCATGGTTCGGATGCGTCGCTCCCACCACATTTTCAGAGTCCCTATGATCCGAGTGGTTCTGACCACTAGGCTACTGTTGTGGGGTCATTTTTTGGGGACGGATATTATTTTGTATTTTCCTTTTTATTTGTATTTCTTTCTTTTTATTAGTTGTAATATATTAAGTTGTTTTGTATAGAATTTATGAAATGAGAAATAATGATGTAGTTTGTGATTGATTATTGGATTTGTATGTGTGTGACCTTCCATTTTTATAAAATAAAATGTTCACCATCAATTTATCTAGTATTTGCACTTCAGCCCCTTTATATTGTTGTGACTTACGAAATAATTTCTTTTAACTTTATATTTTGATAAATATTTTTTCTTTGCTTAGTATTAAATTGTTTTGTAGATTTGTTTGGACTTGTGCTTATGGAGATCGCTCTAATTTTGGGTAATATCATTCTTTTCCTATCTTTATGTTGTTTTCTTAATGGATGCATTGGGGACAATGCAACATTTAAGTTAGGGTGTGTGGGATATTTATCCATTTCATGTTTAATCCTTGGATTTGATCACATTTTAGTTACAAAGCATGCTTTTTGTTAAAAATGGAAAATTTTCAAAAATATTTTCTTTCTTTTTTCTCCTTTGTTGGGCATTTTGCCTTTATTTTCGATGATAAATTTCAATAATTGCCCGATCCATTAGACAACTAAACGATGCATGTTCTCAATTTTAGAACTTATTAGACTTTAGTCCTCAAATCATTTATATTATGAATAACTTCATAAATTAAACTTTATCCCTTGAGCACATGCGCTTTTCTTATTATATTGATTTGGTTTAAGATTTTTATAACTCGGTAATATCTTGTTGCATTATATATACTTACACCGAGTGAGATTAGAGTTTTACCTTCATTTGTGAGTGTATACACTATTATTTCCTCTTTAAAAATGTTAACTTCATCGGTAATATCTCTATTCTTTCATTTTATCATTCATTAATTGAGTTCATTTTTTAAATGTGTTACTTGAGCATGATTTTTATATATTTTTTTGAATCGAGAATTGAATAAAGTTTATGAAATGATCATAGGCCATCTTTGTTATATCACCCATATTGACCTTGACCTCACCTTATATGTTTCCCCTCATCAACCCTTTTGAGCCTAAATTTAGCCTTTCGTTTCATTACCTAAAATCCCTTAACCAACTCCTACTTGGAGTTTTAAACCATACTTATTACTTTCCATATCTTTGTTTGGAATGTTGCTTGGGATTGAATGATGTTGTGTAGTGTGGTTGCAATTTGAGCATGAAAAGAGTGATAAAAGAAGAAAGTGTAGTGAAAAAGAAAAAGACAAGTGAAAAGCAAAAGAAAAGAAAAGAAAACATGAGAAAAAAAAAGAAAAGAAAAGAAAAGGGAAAGTTGTATATGTTGTGTATAGTGTTCGAATAATCCTTGCTACTCCCCCATTTCATATTTAATGCTTATTACGGAAATCATTTTCCAATTTTTGATATTTCCCACTTTTTACCATTATCCTGAGTTTTCATTCCCAAACACTTTGAATCCATACGTATCCTTTGTTTTGTACCCGAGCCTAGCCTACATTACAACCATATACAAGTTCTATGTGATCTTAGGTTGAATTTAATTTAAAAGTCATAATAGTTTTGATAATCTGTGAAAATGAATTTTGCCTCTTTTAATGAGATGCATCGTTCATTGAGATTACAGTTTTTAATTTCCAATATAGCGTTGTTCATTTGTGACATGTGTGCGGCATAGTTTACATTTTCAGTTACTCTTTATGCCCGCATGTTCCGTCTGTTACCTCCCTGTTCATAGTGATTTCATTTGATGAGTGTAATGCCCATGTGTATTGAATGTATGCATGCTTTTATGTTTATCCGGTTTATTTAAGTTTTTGCCAAATCATACTATGCTTGTGCTCTCCCCAATGCCACTTTTAAAGTTTCAATTCTATGAAGTTCATTCAATAATGTTAATAACAACGGACTTTCATTTGAATTCGTTCATTGTGCTAATAATGCGTATGAAATCCTTTTTCATATTGTTGAGTTTGTCGCATGCTTGATTGGGTATATTTTGAGGAAACTGTATGATGTTTGTGGGTTTCATCCCTGAAAACCCTCACGAGACTACGCTCATCCACTAGGGTAACCTAGGGGTTTAACGGCTTATTGTATATGCTAAATGTAATCGTTTGCCCACGAAAGTGGCCTTATCCTTTTCTATCCGATTTTTGTACTTGTATCCTATTTTTGGTTTACTTTTAGTTCTTATAGTTTCCTATTTTATTGCTGGAGACTAGCAATGTGTAAGTTAGGGGGTGTGATACGACGCAAATATTGCGTATTTCACCCGTTAACCTACGCGTTATTATCCCCCTCGGGTATCTTAATCCCTATATTTATGCTCGTTAAGCAGACAACCTCAGAATTGTATAGATATATGTTTTGAAAGGGTTAATGGAGATTTTATAGGTATTATAGTTTGGGCATCTGGACCAAAATCTTCACGAAAGTTGTATCCCTCTGAGCGAGCTTCGCGTGGCTACAAATGGTGCCCGATTTCGATTCCTAACGAAGAAGTTACGAGGCTTTTCGCGGAAGGGAATTTTAAGGAATCAAAATAGGGGAGAATGCAGCCTGAGAATCGATTGATCGACAGGTCGACCGATCGAATCCCCACATTTTGCCTTACTTCAAAGATAGTGTGCATTTTTTTGAACCATCGATCGATCGACCCTTGGGTTCGATCGATCGATCCCCTGTTTTTGCCAGCTTTCTTCCTTTTATTTTCTTTCTTCTTTTTTTCTTTTCCAACTTACTATATAAGAGATTTTTGTTGTAATAAGAAGATATACTTATTTATAAGAGATATTTTTAAGTTAGGGTTTGGTTTTTAGAGCTCATCTTTATTTCTTAGTCTAACTACCTAAGTGAAATTAGACTGGTGCCAAGTTTTATTTTTCATTAACTCAATGAAATACTCATGCAGAAATAAATAATTAACAATCACAAGCTAACTGAATACAACCATCACACATAAATAAGAATCTGGCTAAATAAACAATCGGTTAAAATCTAACACAAAGTAAAGACAGATAACAGTAAATCTCAAAGTATCAGAAATAAATACTAAATAAAACCGTGAGAAACATTCTCGGATATATGATAGAAAATCCCTATACTAGGAATAGAAGGAATAGAGGTGCCTATCCAAATCCTGCAACATCCACATATGCTACATCAGTGAATTACTGGAATGAATCAAGCCTGGTGTCCATGGATGGACACCTAAAAGGTTTTGAAAATAATTTATTTTGAAAATATTTAGCAAATAACTAACTTGCAGTAATAAAATATGCATGAATGCACTTCGTATTTTAGTTAGTGTCGCACTCCCTTGAGGACAGACTCACCCCTCAACTAATGAGCACACCGAACGCCTTCTTCATATCCCACCTATTCCTCTACCCCGAAACTAGAAACTTGATATAACTCTTATCAACCGCCCTATTCAATCCCGAGTGTTTTAAAAGCATGATTTATAAATTGTTTATCACCTTAACTTAGTTAACCATCTTCCTTGAAATCCATATAATATTCACTAGTTATATAAATAATACACTTTTCTCCATATATTTAAATTTCCCGTATATAATTATTCTCCCTATTATGTACGTACAATTATCTTACAACAATTACACATGTTGAATGTGAATATAACCCATATATAATTAATACAATTCACTTCATGTATTTAATGACATGTATATAACTATTTATCCCGTTATATACGTAGAACCATATTACAACATTCACACATATGTTGAATATAAATATAACGCATCCTCCCGAGTAATAAATCACCAGATTTATTCTCTAAAGTGCTATGAAACTAGGAGTACTCGCATAACCTAGTTACCCCAAGTCAGAATCGTTCACTAACTTGGCCAAAAATATAAACACAATGGAGGCGGTCATATTCCTACCCTGAAAGTGAGATAATCCCCTCACCCATATAATGGACGCTATGACCTGGGGATATAATCACCCCACTCCTTAAGCTAGGGGATTCACCCACTACATGCCACCTCCCTTGATTGCACTAGAGTATAACCATATATATACTACCACACACCATATATATATAAGTATAAAATTTCTCGGCTTTACCGTGTACTGAGTCCGTAACACAAGCCTATACATAATATCTTGAGTTTATGGTTCAACTCTGATTATTAATTAACTTTCACATTAATTAATTAATTTACTTTTGGTGTCGCCCAACCAATATACTCGGACTCTCTCTCATTTCCCGAAATTAATATAACACCCGATTCTTGATCCCCGACTCCGAATTAATTAGCCTTCATTCCTAATTAATTTAATACCTTGGCATCACTGAACCAATATACCCGGACTCACCCACTCGATCCGTATTTAATTATTTTGGAATATTTTTCCCAAAACTGAGCATACTGTTGTAATACCCCGTAATTTTATTGATTTTATTTAATGGGATTAATTAAATTAAATGGGAATTAATTAGAAATTAATCCAGATTTAAATACTAGCGAGACGTGAGTTGGTATTTGATTATGATTATAATGTTGAATATTACTGGGTGAATATGGTAATATATGATTATTGAATTTATTAAAATTGTCTCGAGTCATAAAATACGACAATTCGGGAAATTAAGTTGGGACGCACGTGTTAGTCACGTCAGGAATCGTTTTAAATGAATTTAAAATTAAATTATAATTTTATCATCCGTATGGTCAGTTTGAGTGTGCCAGCGTGTCCGGAAGGGTTGAAATAGTCAGAAAACACTAGCCGCGGGTTTAGTTTGGGTCCCGGGGCATTTTTAGGCCAAACCGACAACCCGAGAGGGCATTTTAGTCATTTTAATTTTTAAAGGATTTTGACCCACGAATTTTAGGCTTTATTTATCATCCAATATTAGGGCCATTATCTGTCAAAAAGAAAGGAGTGGGCAACGTGAGAAAGAGGAGAAGTTACAAGAAGGTTTCAAGGCCATAACCACCACACACCACCACTATTCGCCGGAATTGTGACCGGAGAGAGGAAGAGAACCAACCCTTAACATCACCAACGGATCATAACATCAATTCACAGGCAAGTGATTTGATTCATTAAGTTTCAGAGAATAATTTATCCATGATAGTGTAGGATTTCATGATAGCCATGAACAATTATTAAAACTCATGAAACTTGGAGATGAAACTCTAATTCTGGATAGGATTTGGATGCAGTTTGATTCTGGAAGTATTCCATTAACAAAATCATAACCCTTGATGAATTAAATACGGATTTAGGAAGAGAAGTATGATAAATCTTAAAGAAAATAGAAAAGAATTGATCCAAGAAAAGTCTAATTGATGATGATTTAAGAGTTATGGAACGTTAAGAATCATGTAATTAGGTAGTATAATGACCCAATATGTTTATTTTAGGATTTAACATCTTTTAATGAAGATTTGGGGTAAAAAAATGGGACTAAAAATGAAGGAAACCCGTAGCCTGCACGTGCTTGATCGATGGATTGACATTCATAGGTCGATCGATCGACTGAGCTCGATCGATCGATACCTTAGGTCGATCGATCAATCTCCCCAAAAACTGTGACTTTTCCCCCTTTTTAAATTGAAGTGATTTCAGGCATCGAACGTTGTAGGTGGGGATTATGTGAATAGATTAGGACTTTAGGGAGACCAATAGGGTTATAGTTGAATCCAGGAACATATTAGAAATTGGTTGTAATGTAGTGTTGAATTTACGAGTGTCCAATGAGTAATTTCCTATTTGATGATGCAAGAACATGATTTAAATTCTTAGGAGTGATAAGTTAGGATTTGGGACATAAATAAGGACCTCGTAGTACTGAATTGATATGTGGGATACGTAGGAGACTTAGTAACCTCTTCGGGTAGGTTTTAAGTACTCGAAATTATACGGCGTGAGACTTATAGGCTATATATATTATGTATAATCTGGAATAATAATAATAATAATAATAATGTACAAATTAAACTAATGGTATAGGGCTGAGAATATACCTTTAATAATGAAACAAGTTATCTAAGTTGTGTGAATTCTTAGTACATGGATTATTATGTGTATGACATACCTACCATACTTGCTATCATGGGAGGTCGGCTTTCAGAATAGGACCGTCTGATCTTTGTGTGCCTACGGGGGGATTTAGAATGGTACCTTAAGGACATAGGGTTGTGAATGGCTTATTTGTGAGTTAATAAGTCAGCTGACCATGAGAGTGTAGTTATGTGCGTCAGCCATGAGTATGTGAAGTATGTCGCCTCCAATATGTGTGATTTTGCATATTGGAACGATTCGTGAGAGATTCGAAACACGTAGTCTTTATATAGGTGATGTACTGAAATTCGATAGCAGAGTATGAGTGCACCACAGCTTAGCCTAGGGGTGCCCTATTTGTATATTTGTGCTAAGAATAACATACTTGTATTTATTTCGGACTCTTTGTTAAAGTGTGAATATGGATAATTGAGACATTTTGAACAGGGTGCACAAAAATGAGAGTTTCCTATCGTAATTGTTATGAATTAATCTAATCAATGAAAGGGTGAGTCACACGCAAAATATATTAGAATGATATGAATAGATCCATATATTATAATGTGAGGACATGATGTGGTACAGACTAGTTAAAATGACATAACTAGGACGGTCTAAGAATATACATTAGACGTGCACATTAGTTGAGGGGTGAGGAACTCATGTGAGAGCACGTAACTAACATGTATATAATATTCACTGTTTAATACAATTAAACACTTGCTATATTTTTAAACTGTTTTCACCTCGGGCTCTGACCTGCTTGCTTTCAAATCTATTTTTCTTGTAAAACCTTTTAGGTGTCCAGTCACAGGGATGACAAGCATAGGAGTTCCATTACATTGACGTGCTGTAGCTATTATGGAAGTTACAGAATATCGGTATTAGACGCCTCCACATTCTACATTTGATTCTATTCAGAGTCATTCAATAGTGAGGGCATGTCGCCCATTTCCATTTAGAGATAGCATTCTCATACTTTCATTTTCATTTCAGTATTGGATTTATTTATTTATTCAGACTTTGTATTGGGATTTATTCAGTATTTGGATTATTCTGGGGAGTGTTACCCTAGACTAATTTTATTTATTCCATTAATATTCTATTGTGTTTGTGATGTGGATGTGGCATATTTAGCTTATACTTTAATTGGTTGCATGTTAATTTAATTTAATAAAATTTGGCACCTCACTTTTTAAATATTAGGTGGATAGTAATTGTCTAAAATGCTTTCGACAGTGATGCTATGAACTGAAACAACTTGACATTTTGTATTAATTTGAATAAAGGAGTAGCTACCCGATATCTAATTAGTCGGGGTGTCACAAATGTGTCACACATAAATCCCTCCAAATTCCAATTACTTCCCCCTACAATTGTTAGGACTTTATGTTCCATATTTATTTCTCACTAAATAATGTATGGAAATTTAAATTTTAAATTAATTTCTCTTATATATAAAACTGGACGACCTGTCAAATATCTTTTTCCATCGATCGATCGACCCTTTCCATCGATCGAACATGTCTTCTTCTTCTTCTTCTTCTTCTTCTTCTCCAACTCTGTTTCATCCATTAATGAATTTCTCCCAACTCCAACCTCTTCTATGGTTCAACCGAAGTGCACACAACATTTTTACTACATGGGAACATGATTAGAACCTCCCCTACACCTCAAACATGACTAAATTTCACACAAATCTCAACTTGGGAAATTTCTGGGTCTTTCTTTGTTCAGTCCCAATTTCATCCATTTATCCCAATTTCATTCATAAATTTCTATTGGGTTTTTCACATCTAAGTTAAATATTTACTCAGAATCATGCAACACAGTAAATTTCTACATTAAATCTCATTTTGGTGTTCCAATTACAACAACCCCATTTTGTACCCGCTTATACCTAAAACGAATTTTAGATTTCCACATCACAAAAATATGAATTTGATATCATGAATAAACATCACAGCAGGTTAACCACTTGCCTTTTGGGGTTCATAGGGTCTGATCCGTTGGTGTAGAGGCAAGCTTGATGACGAGCACCCAATTCGTTCCTTGCTTTATCTCCACAAGATCCCCAAATTGGCTCTAACTGCTCCCCCTCACTTTCTCCCCGAATTCTCAGATTTAGGTTTATGTTTTTCTGCCGTTCCCCCACTCTTATATTTAGGTCTTAAAATACTAATCCCATTTTTAGCCTAATGGGCTAAGCCCAAGTGACCCAAATACCCCTGTGTGGGCCTGGTTATGCCTAAAAATACCTTGTGATCCGTTTACTACCCCCGGGTACACTTTTTCGACTACCTGGGCCCATTCAGACTCAATCGTGCACTCAGAATCGACAACCAAATTAATTTATAAAAATCCTTATCTCACACCCAAATTAGTCTATACTGACTCCCGACTGAGATAAATAAATGCCACGTCACTAATACACGTTATGACGTAAATAAATTATTACTATTCTCTTAGTAATTAAATTTCCCTAAATATGAACCATTCACTCTCCGATTAATATTTAAATAAATATTACCATAACTAATTCAATTAAATTACGACACACAAGTAATTTAAATTTTTACCCGATTTTTTTTAAATGCACAGAAATATGGGGTGTTACATACTCCCCCCCTTACAAAGGAATTTCGTCCCCGAAATTTGGTCATTAGTGTGGCGAATAACTCTGGATACTGCTCTCATATATCCTCTTTTCGGTCCCACGTATACTCATCACTACTGTGATGACCCCACTCCACTACTATAACTGGTGGTACTATCTTATACTGCATCTTGTGCTCACATAGCTACGAGTATCCCCTCATATGGGGTGTCTTATTGCAAGTTATTATCCTCGAGTGGAATGTGCCCAAAAAGCTTAATTGCTCCTCCTGTATCCCTCCAGATATGCCATGTGGAACACATCACGTATCCGCTGAAGATGTTCTGGCAAACCCAGTCGATAGGCTACCAGTCCCACCCTCTAAAAAATAGGCAAAGTACCCACATACCTCGATGATAGCTTCCCTTTCCTGTCGAACTTCATCACTCTTTCCATAGGAGACACCCGAACCAATACTTGGTCACAAATCTTTAACTCGATGCCCCCTGACAACATAGTGTCCCAGAAGATGAGCCTATACTCCACCGCTCCACTATCTCCTAGTTAGGAAATTCCCCTCGTCTATGGGTGTCAATTTACTTATTTCCAAATGCGTGATTATCTTTCGAATAATTACCCGCATCATCCATGACTAATCATATCAGACTTGAACCTTTAACCCACGGTGACGTACCCCTCCTTACATCCCTGAACTATACGAAAGGATACAACTTACTTAATTCCTGCTGATGGACCATGACCCATCTCGGGTCCTAGTAGCTTGTTATTTCCCCACCTCTTATCTACCAAAGGTGGATAATGAAACTTTTCCCATAAAGTCTCCTAAGGTGTCACGCAGACCAAAATGTTACGAGGCATCACACGTAACTCTACCTTTGGTAAATACTACTCCCGAATTACCCAAAAATCTAGAATGCACAATCCTTGCTTCCCGTCTACCCATCGATTTATGGGCAACACGTTCAACCCAATATATAACTCTGTCTCGATCTCCCCCTCACACTTTTTACCAGAGGTGGGACTGAAGGTCTCACCCAAATTTCCAAAAATATTGGACGACACCTTGTTATGCTTCACTCCTTCCCATTAATAGTAAAGTTGGGGATACTACTCGATAATATAGCCCATTCCAAGATAACAATTCGTTTTCATGTCAATCCATTCAGTAACATGATATAAACCTTGACCCCTCCACGACTTTACCAACCTGAGCATTAATCCCTTCATTGGAACCATAAAATTTAAAAAAAAAAATCATGGTTGATACCCACCAATCAACCTTTTTCCATTCTTGAATGGTCTACCCAGAGACAAATTCACTATGTCTCATTTATCACCAATTACCATGCTCAAGAACTATAATCCTTGTGCAGTTTTCGTCAGGTAGGACTCTACACCATGCCTATGCAGAAAAAAAACACACTCTAGGCATAAGACTAAGTGAAATTCTTTTCTATTTTCCAAAAAATGTGGGTTTCTCCCTTACCTAGGTATATATTATTACATAGGTCTCCCCCACCTTTCCATTTTGTACGGTGGAGGTAGTTCTCCTTGATATACATATAGTCAGACCGTTTCCTTTCTCAAACGGATTTCAGTTCACTACACTTTTCCACTTATTTTCTGACTGCCCCGCAGGCGTACATTCTATGTGTTTATTTACACATCCTTTTTATTTAAGACGACTCTGAAATCACACTAACCAGGGAGCCTAAACACCCTATATCCCATGCTTAACCGCACAAAAATTATGTTAATTAACCAGGGTGCCTATACACCCTGTCCCCGTGCTTTATCGCCCGAAAGTTATCTGACTATGCTAGCCGTAAACCGTAGTATAACTTCCAACCCATAGTTATGTCACATAAATGAATAATAACCGTGCTACCCAACCTATGTACTAACAACCAAACATTTTATCACTTCCAACGTCGAGCTAAGTTTCATGTGTGGGATGTCCCGCAAAGCGAAATTCAAACAAGAAACCCCCTGATACACTACCACTACCTAACATTGTCGATCGTAAAGA
This sequence comes from Sambucus nigra, assembly GCA_949130495.1. Lineage (NCBI taxonomy): Eukaryota > Viridiplantae > Streptophyta > Magnoliopsida > Dipsacales > Adoxaceae > Sambucus > Sambucus nigra. The sequence continues at coordinate 183,318,358 of OX422216.1, forward strand.
TTTGTTAGATCCTCAGTCCATAGCACGTGCCCTTAAATACCTGTCTCTTAACAAAAAGCAAGCATGGCTACTCTTATGCTATAAATGACAACATAAAATACCGTGCCCTTACTATAACTAGTTCTTATGCAAAATAAATCCCGAGCTATCTCTCTCCGCTCGAAAAATAGTTCTAACTTCCCTGAATCGCTTCAGTATACATCCCTTTTTACTGGGAAAAATATAATAATACAAGACATTCTTATGTGTCTATCGTACAACACAATACAAGCTATACACACACACACACACACACACACACACACACACACACACATATATATATATATATATATATATATATATATATATATATATATATATGCTAGTCTCCCTCTCAGGTGACACCTAGCAGAAGTCATTCATAACCTGGTGTCACAAACACCAAAACTTACTATCACTATCTGTATTAGTTCACACCCATTGCTAACAGATCCATACCTAGGAAAAATCATGCTTTCATAACACTCCTCAAAATGAGTAAATCTCATAAACTTTACCCTCTCAGTTTTCACATTTGATCCCCTGAAGATAAGACAAATGAGAGCCCCGTTACCTCGTGGTAACTATATGCTTAATAGTAACACTGCTATACACCCATTAAAATCGTCCCCCACGCAAATATAGTGCTAACAAGAATATTGTGATCACCCGTGTCAGGAAATTCACTCCATCTATCCGAGGATAAAATTCATACTTCCACTCGCCTATACACCGACAACCCAAATGGTTCCTGGACATAATATTCTCATCCGACCGAACCAAAACTTCATAATTATTGTCCCTACTGGTCATCCCACTTCTACCCGCTGACTCACTGTGAACATAATCAATTGTTGTGGTTCCACTTCCACACATAAGACACCTCTCTGTGTCAATTCCCTACCTCTGGCCCAAACGTCCATGTTGGGGTTGTCCTTCTTGCTTACTTGGTAGTCTTGACCCTAAGTGCTACCCCCATTGTCCCTTTGGCCTCCCTAGCCCTATGGGACTCGTTATTGTCCTCGATGACCCAGATCAAATCCACTGTCAATATGTAGAGAAATTAAGTTAATTTAAAATGTCAAGATGGGTCCCTTACTAGGTATACCCTTCGGTCATGCTTCACTAGCACCATTAAATCTCATTTCGTTCTTAGGTTAAACTCTCAAACCTTATTGGCTCCTGTATATTAGAAGCGTTAATGTAAGCTGGAAAACAAAAGATATTGATGACCTTAACACTAGTCATGCTAGTCAGATTTCCCATCCATTATTGTGTATTCTCACACGGTTCATTATCCATTTACGGGTTCCTTTATCATTCTCCGTATCCCCTTCGTCGATTACGAAGTCCGCTTATACAATTTATCTTCTCTCTCATGATCAGTTACAATCTTACCCATTTCATAAACTCTAAAATTTCACTCGCATCCCTATTTCAATAGCGGATGGATGATCTTATGGTCACACCGTACCCAAAATTTCTTGTTTGACTCCATATATTCTCCTTCACACGTGGTGACTTACTCTCGTCCCCCAATACTGCACCCATGAGCTAACAATTTGTCCCTAATTGAATTATGGTGCCGCTTCACTCTACCCCACACATTTGCCTTGGATTACCTTCATCCGTGGATCCATTACACTTCCTTTCTTTTTCGAGACTCCTTCAGGTGACTCTAAAAAATAATCTTCCCTGGCTATCTCTCATTGCCAATAATTCTAAGTGAATCCAAAATTGTATCACCATTCTTTACAACAGTTCTTGGGGAAATTACTTCCCCCAATTGATTATCCTATTCCATGAATACTCTACATTTTTGTCTCTCCTCTCCTTCTGTCGCACTTCTTATGACCCTTGATACGACGCAAATATTGCGTATTTCACCCGTTAACCTACGCCTTATTATCCCCCTTGGGTATCTTAATCCCTATACTTATGCTCGTTAACCAAAAAACCTTGGATTTCTATGTTAACATGTTTTGCAAGGGTTAATTGAGCTTTTGTAGGTATTTGGATGCTTAGTATGAAGTTCAGACGCTTTCCGAAAAAGTTTCGTCGACTATTGCAGCTTCGGGGGCATTTTAGTAATTTCATCATTCGGGTTTGAATCCTGATCTCTTCATGGAAGTTGAAGCCCTTTTATTTCTCTTCCCGTGGCCGCTGACGGTGCATGATTCCGAGTTGTATCGAAAGAGTTATGGCATTTTTATGATGGGTTTTACTTCAAATTCACACTCAAGGTCACATTCAAGGGCATTTTAGTCATTTCATAATTTGGGTTTTTGACCCAATGTCTTCTTGGATGTTGTATCCCTCTGAGTTATCTTCTCGTAGCCTCCGACCGTGCCTAATTCTGAGCTATTACGAAGAAATGGCGGCATTTTCCATAAAACAGGACAAAGCTGCAGATTTCATACCTGTAGGTACCGAATTGATTCGGACACCCCAAATTGATTCGGACGAATCGATTCAGACACTCCAAATTGATTCGGTTTGGACCAGTGTGATCATATCCCTTTGATCAAATCGATTCGGACACCCCAAATCGATTTGGTCCTGCAAATATTTATTTTTCTTCTTGTTTATTTATAAGTTTGCCATGGGATATTTTGTGTATAAATACTCTCTTCTCTCATTTTTGAGGGGGAATTCATATCTTCATTTTGTCTTAGATTTTAGGGTTTGTAAACTTGGGAGATTTGTCCTACTCCTCTCTTGTACTCTTTGTTTTGTAAGTTGTACCTTAGTTTTAATTACATTAATTTAGTTGTTTTTCTTAATTTCCATGCTTTCATTTACTTGCTTTCTCTACTTTCTTGCCTAGATTAATTTATTTCTTGTTGTAATTAGTTTAATTGTAGTGTTAATTTAGTTTATTCATGCTTAGCCCCTAGATAAATAGGGTCGGGATTTCGTTCCGCCATTTACGGGTTTGGACCTCGAAAGTTAGGTTTTGTGTAAAATTTCATTTAATTGAAACCGCGTGTATTAAAGTTGGATTGTTATGCGTTTAACTTTATTTGTCACGCAACTTTAGTGTTTATAGCGATAATCCGAATTTAATCCGCGTGTGACCATTTTCCGTTAAATATTTAATCTCGCAACTTTGGGTTAAATTCCTTATTGTGTGATGTTTATGCTTAATTGTAAATGCTCGATTGAATTGCTTTCGAGCTGGAATCTTGATTAGTAGTTGTTTCGATCCGTTTGGTAGGATGCGATCCCGATCCTCGTGTTACTTTTGTGTAGCGTAACTTATTCTTTTCTTTTTCCACCATAACCACCCATCACCTTTTCAATTATTTATTTTACACTTTTATTCCTGAAGTTTTAAAGAAATTAACATCTAAAATTCAATCACTCCCTGTGGATTTCTTACGATACTCGACTTACCACTGTGCTTGCTTGTTAAGTGTAGTTGTAGCTTAGGTTTTTTTGCATTGAGTCGCCGAACCGATAACAACGATTTGTGTATTACACACGCACGGTTCGCGCTCGATCAGCCTTCGATGGTCGTCCAAATTTGTTCGATGTACAATGCCCAATCGAACTCATATATGAACCATATCAACTATACTTGATAGCAGGAGAACGTAAGTAGCATACGTAGAGGAATACAATAATCCTATCATAAGGCTCTACATCAAAGAACGCTAAGCTGAAGCGTGAAAAGCTGCACAGATCCTAAGGACACTAGAACCTAATTCTCTGATACCATCTGTGAAACCCCGCCTAATTAAACCCCGGGTTATCAGTCCTAAATTAAATTAGAACAGGTTTCTCAGTTGGTTCATTCTTAGCATCACTGTCAAAAATTTTTAATTACTAACCACCTAAGTGAAATTAGACTGGTCCTAAGTTTTATCCTCATTAACTCAAAGAAATACTCATGCCGAAATAAATAATTAATAATCACAAGCTAACTGAATACAACCATCACATATAAATAAGATTATAGTAAATCTCAAAGTATCTGAAATAAATACTAAATAAAACCGTGAGGAACATGCTCAGATATCTGATAGAAAATCCCTATACTAGGAATAGAAGGAATAGAGGCGGCTATCTAAATCCTGCAACATCCACATATGCTGTAGCAGCGAATCCCTGGAATGAATCAATCCTGGCATCCCTGTGGCTAGACATCTAAAAGGTTTTGAAAATAATTTATAATAAGGGTTAGAACCCAAAATATTTTGAAAACATTTAGCAAATGATTAACTTGTAGTAATAAAATATGCAAGAATGCACTTCGTATTTTAGGTAGTGTCGCACTCCCTTGAGGACAGACTCACCCCTCAATAAATGTCTACACCTAATGCCTTCTTCATATCTCACCTAGTCCTCTACCCCGAAAATAGATACTTGATATAACTCTTGTCAATCGCCCTACTCAATCCCGACTGTTTTAAAAGCATGATTTATAAAATATTTATCACCTTAACTTGGTTAACCATCTTCGTTGAAAGCCATATAGCATTCACTAGTTATATAAATAATACACTTTTCTCCATATATTTAAATTTCCCGTATATAATTATTCACCCCATTATGTACGTACAGTAATCTTATAACAATCACACATGTTGAATGTGAATATAACCCATATATAATTAATATAATTCACTTCATGTATTAAATGACCCGTATATAACTATTTATCCCATTATATACGTAGAACCATATTACGACATTCACACATATGCTGAATATAAATATAACCCATCCTCCCAAGTAATAACTCATCGGATGTATTCTCTAAAGTGCTATCACACTAGGTGTACTCGCACAACCTAGTTACCCAAGTCAGAATCGCTCATTAACTTCGCCAAAAAGATAAACATAACGGTAGTGGTCATATTCCTACCCTGAAAGTGAGATAAGCCCCTCACCCATATAATGGACGCTATGACCTGGGGATATACTCGCCCCACTCCCCAAGCTAGGGGATTCACCCACTACGTGCAACCTCTCTTGATTGCACTGGAGTATATGTATTAATAATATCTAACCACTGATATTTATAAGCACACACCATATATATTTACTATCACACACTGTATATATATAAGTATAAAATATCGCGGCTTTACCGTGTAGTGAGTCCGTAACACAAGCCTATACATAATATCTTGAGTTTATGGTCCAACTCTGATTATTAATTAACTTGAACATTAATTAATTAAATTACTTTTGGTGTCGCCCAACTAATAAACTCGGACTCGCTCTCATGGCCCGAAATTGGTATAATACCCGAGTCTAGATCCCCCACTCCGAATTAATTATCTTTCATTCCTAATTAATTTAATACCTTGGCATCGCTCAACAAATATACCCGAACTCGCCCACTCGATCTGTATTTAATTATTTTGGAATATTTTTCCCAAAACTAACCATAATGTGTCACCCATAAATCCCTCCAAATTCCAATTACTTCCCCTTACAATTGTTAGGAATTTATGTTCCATATTTATTTCTCACTAAATAATGTATGGGAATTGAAATTTTAAATTAATTTCTCTTGTATATAAAATTGTCCGACCTGTCAAAAATCCTGGACCATCGATCGTTGGACCCTTTCCATCGATTGAACATGTCTTCTTCTTCTTCTTCTTCTTCTTCTTCTTCTTCTTCTTCTTCTTCTTCTTCTTCTTCTTCTTCTTCTTCTTCTTCTTCTTCTTCTTCTTCTTCTTCTTCTTCTCTGACTCTGTTTCATCCATTAACGAATTTCTCCCAACTCCAACCTCTTCTATGGTTCAATCCAAGCGCAGACAACATTTTTACTACATGGGAACGTGATTAAAACCTCCCCTACAACCTCAAACATGACAAAATTTCACCCAAATCTCAACTTGGGAAATTTCTGGGTCTTTCTTTATTGAGTCCCAATTTCATCCATTTATCCCAATTTCATTCATAAATTTCTACTGGGTTTTTCACATCTAAGTTAGATATCTAGTCAGAATCATATAACACAGTAAATTTCTACTTCAAATCTCATTTTGGTGTTACAATTACATAAACCCCATTTTGTACCCGTTTGTACCCAAAACGAATTTTAGATTTCCACATCACAAAAATATGAATTGGATTTCATAAATAAACATCATAACAAGTTAACCACTTGCCTTTTGGGGTTCGTAGGGTCTGATCCATTGGTATAGAGACAATCTTGATGATGAGCATCCAATCCGTTCCTTGCTTTATCTCCAAAAGATCCCCAAATTGGCTCTAACTGCTCGCTCCCACTTTCTCCCCAAATTTTCAGATTTAGGTTTATGTTTTTCTACTGTTCACCCACTCTTAGATTTAGGTCTTAAAACACTAATCCCTTTTTATCCCAATGGGCCAAGCCCAAGTGATCCAAATCCCCTCGTGTGTACCGGTTATGCCTAAAAATTCCCCGTGACCCGTTTACTACCCCTGGGTACACTTTTTCGACTATCTCGGCCCATCCAGACTCGATCGTGCATTAAAATTGACATCCGAATTAATTTTTACAAATCCTTATCTAACACCCAAATTAGTCTATACCGACTCCCGACTGAGATAAGTAAATGCCTTGTCACTAATACACGTTATGACATAAGTAAATTATTACTATTCTCTTAGTAATTAAGTTTCCCTAAATATTAATCATTAACTCTCCGATTAATATTTAAATAAATATTACCATAACTGATTCAATTAAATTACGACACACAAGTAATTTAATTTTTTACCTGAATTAATTTTTTTTAAATGCACAAAAATACGGGGTGTTACAGTTTATTCAAGAATCTTTGGGTTAAATTCCTTAGTGCGTGAAGTTTATGCTTAATTAAAATGCTCAGTTAAATGTTTTTGAGTCGGAATTCTAATTAGTTATTTAGCCCGCGAACGTGTGTATGCGATCACGAATCTCTCTTTTACTTTATTTAGACTTAACTTCTATGTTTTCTTTTGTCAATCATCTTTTGCATTTTTATTCTTGAAATAGTAAATTAATCATAATCTGCAATCCAATCACTCCCCGTGGATTCGATCCCTACTTGCCTCTATACTTTCATTTAGTGTACCAAGTTGTGGTATTTGTTTTGCATTGGGCGTAAACACCCAACGACGTGTTTTAAATTCAAAGTTTACGCCTCATTACCAGTGCTATTGGCAATTGAATATATGAGTTTTATTCCGGAGTGATAGCGGTCTTCTTTATGTGACACGGGGAAGTCATAGTAGTACGTTAGTACTAGATTCACAAGAGAAATGGGTTCAGTATAGGTATCGTTAATAAAACTATAATGATATATATTTCCCATTGAGTTAGCGCTGCTTTCTTTAGTTCTATCTGTAGGGGAGAAAGTGTGGACACTAAGAGGATATATTATATATATATAGCTCATTTTAAGAGGTGATATTCAAGGCATTATTTTGTCCGTGATATGAGATGGTGGGCGATTACATAAAGACTATCCTATTTGTTGTTCCAGGGTAATATGTATATTTTACAAGGTCTCATTTGAAAGTGGGTCAAGCTCGTGGTGATATTTTTATGAAGTAAACTTCAGAGGGTGTTGTTGTCTAGTTCTATTGGATCCTAGTCCGTAGGGACTTTAACTGACGTGATTCAAGGTATGTCAGGTTCATCATTGAGTGAAGAGTTTTTATCTCATTATTATTTACATACTGAGAACTTAGTGATAGTAAGAGCATCGTATCGTGTAACGCCTTGAGAGACGTGGGCATAAACGATTTGATTTATCTGTTAAGGAGATAAGATTTGTGATATCTTAGTTATATGCTTGAACCCACAGATTTCGATGATCGATAATCCTAGGGGATAATGCATTGGGGAAAGTTATTTCGAGCTTCGTTACGGGATGTTAGACGTATGGACCTTAATAAGCGTTGGGAGTGGTGAGATATTATTGGATGCTACTGCATCAGTTTTTAAATGTTAAATTATTGAACGTGTAGAGGAAGCACTTTAAGATGAGAGATATTATGATATATGGCTAGTGGAGTAGGCTAGTGCTGTGAAGGAAGCAATAGAAAACTTTTACACCACTAGTTAATGGGTGGGGCAATATTGAGAAGAATTAAATTGAAAATTTTGGGGTAATAGAGAAGACCTGTATGATATAGCAACGTCGAGAGTGCGGAGCTGAGATTGAGATAAGTATGTTATATATGAGACGTTAGTGATATTTATGCCGGGATGTTTGGGCTATAGTATGTAGCATGGTAAGTCTTTGTGATCGTTATTCCCAGGTATGATTTACTTTTCCTAGTTATCACCTGAAAGAGGATCTAGTCTATGTATACATGTATATATATATTATTATGTGTTGCATAATAGACTTATAAGAAAGTGTTTGTATTATTATATTTAATCCCAGGTGTAGGGACGTTTACTGATGGGATTCAGGTTGAATAAGGCTTATTATCGAGAGGGGAGATATAGCTTGTGATTAATTCGCACTCAGAAACTGGTGATAGTAAGGGGCATTGTATGGTATGATGTTTTTTGTAACATGGGAGTGGACGGGTATACTTTTATGTTGGGAGATGGGAATTTGGGTACGTGCAATGTACTAAGAGCCGAACAGATCTTTACAATCGACAATGTTAGGTAGTAGTGTATCGGGGGGGTTCGTGTTTGGATTTCGTTTTGCAAAATGTCCCATGCATAAAAATTATCGCAACGTTGTAAGTGGGGAGATGTGTGGTCATTAGGACATGGGTTTGGTACCTTGGATACTATACATATATGTGGTTATAACTGTGAGTTGAAAGTTATTTTACGATTTAAAGCTTATAGAGACGGGTAACATTAATGCAGATGAGCATGGGTACAGGGTGTATGGGCGCCCTAAGTAATTAAATTAATTTTAAAATAATTCACAATTAGAAGGGGTAGAGAGATGTATAGCGATCTGAGAGGCATGTGAGTAGGGAAGTATTCGAGGCTTGGAGTACTAGACTTATTTTAATTTCGAGGATGAAATTCCTTTATAAGGGGGGAAGTATGTAATACCCTATATTTTTGAGGATATAAAATTTAATTAATGTATTGATATAGGATTTAAATTAATCTGGAGGATTTAATTAATTTGGTGGATTAAAAATTAATTGATTCGAGTTATTTTTTTTTATAAAACTCATATGTGTAGTAATTTGAGGTTAAGATGTAGACTTTTAGTAAAGTGACTCGGATGATGATTTTGAGTTCATGGTTGACTCCAAAGGGGTCGAAATAGTCAGAAAAGAGTATCCGGTGTAGTAATTGTGTCTTGGGGCATTTTTAGGAATAACCGATCCCACACGCGGGTGTTCGGGTCATTTGGGCTTGGCCCATAAGTTTAATTTCGAGATTTGCAGTATCTAACCTAAGTCTAAGAGGGTTAGGCAACAACTAATATCATTCTAAACCCTAAGAAATAAAAAGGAGACAAAGAAAGAAAGTGGAGAGCTTTTGAAAGCCAAATCAAAGGGGATTCGGGTGTGTTCTTCGTCAATTCGCCTCCTACAATGAAATCAGACTCTACAAACCTACTCAGGTAAGTATTTAGCTTTCTTTCAATATAAATTGTAGTATTTCAATTCATATAATAGTGGGTGTGATCAGATACCGTTTTGCGGTGGGTTGTCACATAAAATGATTTTTGGGTAATTGGAGTATTGTGTAGAGAATTATACTCAATTAGTAATGGAATTATATCAATCTTTATTGGAATTATATTGTATTTGAAATCCAGATGCTAGGTTAAATTAATTTATGCATATGAGATCAAATCTAGGTTGAGAATCGGATGATCCGTAAAAAACTCAAATAACGAAATTTTGGGGAAAGTTAGAATTTGATGATGTTTAGAGATCATAATAATGATTAAAACATGTTTATGAAGGAAATAAATATGGGAGAGTATTTAATCAAGTCTGGATCGAAGTTGGAAAGAATTCGACGTAGTCATGCTCCAGATCCGTGGCAAAATTAGTCACACTCCAGATTCGTGACAAAATTAGTCAAGCTTTATAAGCCTGACAAATTGCCAGAAGCGGGATTTTTATTTTGGCCCTATTTTTAGCCTAGAGAGATTTATGTTTTGAGGACTCTTCTAAATGACTTATAACCTATATATTTAATCATTGTGGGGTCTATTCTAAGCCTATTTATTTAGTGAAAAAAGAATATGGGACCTATCTCCTAGTGATTATAGATGAATATCATTAGGACTAGGAAGTCAGAAAAAGGTGTCATACATGTTTAATGAATCGAGCGAAATAAGTTCATAAAGGTTTAATTACGGGAAGATCGGGTGAGTCTGGGTATATTAGCGAGTGAAGTTACGCTAAATTATTTAATTAGTGTGAATTAAATAAAATAAGAGTCGGATACAGACTCAAGTATGTTGGGCAAGTGCTACGGGTGTTAGGCACGAGTTAGTTGGGTTTAATTAGATTATATTTATATAGTGATGGTGATAGTATATATATTTGTGTGAGCCATAATTATTGGTGTGAATAGTGAATTAAAATAATTAATGTGGGATTAATTAAATTACAAGTGAGGATATAGACTTGGGCATATATTTGCGCTAGTGCTATGGGTGTTAGGCACTAGTTACCTGGATTTTATTTAATATATGTATACGGTTATGTGTGATAGTGTGTATATATATATATATATATATATATATATGTGTGTGTGTGTGTGTGTGTGTGTGTGTGTGTGCTCTATGGATATCGGTGTGAATGATATTTATAGGAATACATACCCCTGTAGTTCTATCATCAGAGGTTGCACGATATGGGTGAATTCCCTGGCTTGAGGAACAAGGAGAGTATACTTCTCAGGTCATATCATCCAGGATTTTTATTGTGAGATTTATTTTTAAGGTGAGAGTTAGGTGTGGGCTAGTTCAATTTGAGGTGGCCGGGTTAAAGTGAGTATGCCTGGGACATGATAGATTTTTAGAGAAAGCATACGGTGAATTATTACTTGGGAATGGATGGTTATTATACGCGTTATGTATGTGAATGTTGTAGTATACTAGTACGTATATAAAATGAGTAGATAATTATTTATGGGATTAATACATAAGTGTGAATGTGTTTCTTACATAACTATTGTGGAAGTTATATGAATTTAAAAAGGGTTTCATATATAAATAGTGTGAACGTTATATGATTTATTATAGTTGAACCTATTAATAAGTTAATGGGTACATAACTTAATAATCAAAGTAAGAATACCCGAGTTAGAGTAGTGTGGTAAAAAGAGGTGTGATACGGCTAGTTACGTGGGATAGGTTAACTAGGAAGGTTATAAGGCAAGCGTTAGGTGTGCACATAGGATGAGGGGTGAGCTATACGTCAAAATAGTGCGACACTAACTTAAATATGAAAAGAATGCATGAATATTTAATTAATTGTAATTTAATTGCTTGCTAAATATTTTCAAAATGTTTTACTTGGGCTCTGACCCGTGTCAAAATCATTTTACAAACCTTTTAGGTGTCCATCCACAAGGACACCCATCTTAAGGATTCTATCCAAGGATGCGCTGCTGCAACTCATGTGGAAGTTACATGACTTTTCTATAAACTCTTCATTTATTCATTCCTATTGTAGGGACTTTACTTCAGTACTCGTTTGGCCATGTTGCCCTCAGATTTAGAATTCAGTTATTTATTGACCTTGTGTATACAATTTATTTTTTCAGTTTATGTTTGAATTTTATTGTTGAACCTATAGTGGATTCAGTCCTCTTTATTCATATTATTCATATGTGTTGTATTTAGTTACTAGGTTGTGTGGATGGTTTTATTATTAATTATTTATGCATTTTGTGAATTAATGAAAGATTTAATTTGGCATCTATCTAATTAAATTACTAGGTGGTTAGTAACTTTAAAAATATTTTTGACAATGATGCTGAAAATGAGACATATGAGACAAGTGTTTTATTTTGGTCACGAGCTGGCCACCGAGTATTTTAGTAGGTGGGGTGTCACATTAGAATACTTTAAACATTAAAACATTTTTAAAATCGTGGTTTCATGAATAAATCCCCATTTACACAATCAATCCCTTCCTTTAAGCATGAAATCACCTATTTTATACAAGTTAACACCAAAGCTCTGCAAATCTTAACTGAGTGACATTAAATCATGAAGTGGATATTTTAACCAAAGTTGTAAAAATAATAAAATTTTAGTTAACTTTAACAAGCATGCAATATTTGTTCCTTGAAAATATATTTCCATTATTACCCTTTCAATATGTGGAACCTACTGATTTTATCTTAATACCTATTGTTGATGTAAAAATTTGGACTTGATCCAATTTTATAATCATAGATAAAATATATAATTACAATGCTAAATAAAAGAGAGACACAAGGTTTTTAAAGTGGTTCTGCTCTATACTAAAGCCTACAACCACTGTTATAGTATTGATTAAGAGGTTACAAAAATCTAGGTACTCTTGTCAATAAGAATAACCTAGAATCCGTTCCTCCTTGCCCTTGATGAAAGGGATACAATGTATTTATAGTGACCCGTAGGTCAAGGGTTGGAATTCCAAGGGATGGAATGCCTTTATGTATTTAGGAATTTACATCCATAGATAATGTATGTGACAGTTGATTGTGCTAACCACATGTGTTGAAACTTTTGATGAGGTAACCCTTTATTAGTATTGATGGTCGACATTATTTGCATTTGTCCGCATTCTTGCCGAGTTACTATCGGATGATTAGGATTTTAGCTACGTAAGAGGACAAGTGTTCACTTCTGATTGGTCAATGTAGACGAATACTTTTTGGTTTCAACAGAATCCCCTAATGTTCTATGATTGATGCTTGCATAAAAGTATGGAGCATTCGATTTTGGAAGTAGATCGGAGTGTTTCCATGATGCTTAGTCGGTAGCCGACCTCCCACACTTGTAAAATTTTACCGGTACTGTTTAAGGATGGTATTTTTGTAAATAATTTGAATTTTAGCGAACCGCCAAAGGGTAAGTGGGTATTTTACACCCTCTATATCCCGAAGCCATCGAAATGTCAATCATTGGTACGTTTAATCATTACTTTTGCTATTTTTGAGACAAGCTATAAAAGGAGGGAGACTTTTTCCAGATTTTACCTTAACTCCAATATTTGAACTGTAGTAGCTATTTATGAGCTTTTGTACGATCGTTTGCTATCGTTCGTCTTTTCCTTCCACAGTTCTTACTGAATCCTTAATCTTCTGTAAGAACTCTTTCTGTCTCTTTATTTTTCTTCATTTCCTTTCTTTCTAAACCATGGTTCACATAGTTGATGATGATTCTCTAGAGGAATTTACGGTAGAAAAGAAAATCCCATCTTAGGTTAATTTATAAATAACCCATGATCCTATAGACGTATATTCTTTGGTTGAGGGTCATTGGATACCGACCTTATTTATAGTTGAGTGTGGTTTAACATTTCCACCAAACCCTTTTTTTCTTAATTTCTACCAATATTTATACATCATTCCAGTAAGAGTAGCCCCCAACACCTAGAGGGTTGTCAATGGGGATTGAATGAAATCTATGGGACCGATATTGGGATTCCAAAAATTATGTTATGTTATAATGGGATATTATAGGATAGAACACTTATTATTTATAACTAGACAAGCCAATATAGCTTTAGTGTTGAATGTGCCTGATTCCAATAAGGATTATTGGAGTTATGCTTTAATAGTTAAAAACTGGCAATATGCCCCACTTGAAAATGGAGTGGCTTACCATGGTCCTAACTGCCCTCAATTAGAGAATGGGATAGGTTCTTATTTTAATTCTTTCCTTTCTTTACTGATTTATTTTCTAATATGTGCTAACTGTTACCGTTCATTATTTTGTTGTAGAAAAACGTAAGAGAAAGTGCCCCAAATAGGGTGAATTTAATTTGGAAGAACTCAAATTCTTATGTGGTCTGAACTAAAGAACTTGAGAGGATCATCCCCGATAAGCTTCCTTGTTGATAGAGTATAAAACTTCCATCGGCTCTTTTGTATCTCGGCTAATTGTAATTAATTTGGAGAGGGATCCAATGTCTACTTCCTTGACCACTGAATCTGCTCATATTAGTGCTGAAGTTGGCCCTTCTTATTCACTCGATTATGATCTTCCTCTTTATGCTAGCATGGGAAATAGAAAAATTACCAACCTTATGGAGGACAATTCCACTATTAGTGACAAGAAACCAGTTTATAGTAATACCCAAAAGAAATAAATTAAGGCTGTCAAGAATCCCCCAACCATCAAAGGTGATGTGTCTCCTCTTAAGAGACTAAGAAGAGGTCCTGCTGATAAGAAGGTTGAGAGGGTAATTGATGCCTACCAACTAGGATTAGTTGGTAAGGTTCCATCTACTGTTGGCTCGTCTATAGAATTTAGTCCTACCTTGTCTAAACAGTTGGTCAAGGCTGTTACTCTCCCATACCATAGAGCTGCTGCCTCCATGTCCCGATCAAAACTATCAAAGAAGGCTACTCAAAGTTTAGCCTTGGCAAGTTTTTTTTATTTTAATGTTTGTTGGATACTGTTAATGTCTTCTTTGATTTTTATTAACTTGTATTTTCCCTTGTAGTTCCTAGTTGATTACAACCAGATGCTGGAGAAGGATGATTATTTACGTTCTTTTTCGAGGGAAGTAAAGGAGACCTTTGAAGATCTTAAGAAATATTTAGAGTAGTCCAGGAAAGATTTGGAGATAAAGAAAAAGTCTTGGGAGGAGAAGCTCAAGACTGTCGAAGAAGCGAGGTAGAAAGATGATGAAGCTCTATCTGTGGCTACTTTGTCATCTGCTCAAGTTGAGAGCAGGGTAAAGGATGTTGAAGAGAAAGTAGTCAAACTATTTGCTGAACTTTTTACTGAGAAGTCCAAAGGAAAGAAAACCTGATAGGATTCCTTCAATAAGGGATGGGATAAGGTCATCACTGCTACTTCTGCTCAAATAGCATATGCTAAGAAAAAATTCTTCATGGAAGGTTAGTCGACAACTTTGAGGTAAGTTGGTAATGCTAAATAATCAGAGTTATTTCTTAGGCACGATCCAGGCTCCCCTCCTAACTTTGATAATGAAATTGATGATGATACAGGTTCGGGGGAATATTTTATGGCCATTGAGTTAATTGCTCCTCCAGTCGAGCAAAACAAAGCTCCTGTTGACTCAGCTGCCCTTCTGCCAACCAAAAGATAAACCTTGAGGTAGAGAAGGATAAGAAGAAGGTGTAGACTTGTTCAGTTTCTAGTCTTTGTATTTTGAACCTTTCTGCTGTCTGTTTTTTTTGTCTTGTTCTGATGTATATTTTTGCAATATCGATATTTATCAATGAAAGGACTATTTTCTTCAATTAACTTGTCATTTTTTAATGCTTAACTATTTCTTTATCTTCTTTTGTTATTGATCAATTATTGATTTATCTTTTTATTTCATTTCCAAGATGGAACAAATTGCTTCCATTAGTTTCGACCTACTCAGATGCTGTAATAATCTATTTAAATATGGTCACTTGGACTTGACAGATGAAGAATTAACAGACTTGCTCGGTGTAGATGTTTCTGATCAAGCAAGGGATGCATACACTTATCTCAAATTCCTTCTTGATCGGGATATGGACAACAATATTGCTTACTCTGAAATGATTGAAGACTTACATGTGGACCATAATTAAGCTAAAGCTCTACTGCATGCTGACTATGAATCCAAGTATAAGTCATTAAGTGAAGGTTGGTTTTTTGAGGAGAAACTAGAAACGTATGCTTCTTCATACAGGAGGAAGTAATTATTATTAAATCGTGAATTTGATGAATCTAACTAAGCTCTTGGAGGACGAGAATAATTAACTTCGAAATAAGATGGAAACTTTGAAAAAGTCTTCTAGTAGTGGTGAAGATTAAGGTACCTCCTTGTTGGAGAATGAGAATGCCAGGTTGATGGAAGAGTTTTAAATCACAAAAAAATCCAAACCTGTATCATCATCCAGAAAATAAAGAACCAGCCGACCAAGTGTTGAGGAAGTTAGGAATAAGAAAACCTTAGACGATCAGGCTGTCCAACTGAAAGCAAAGAATCGGTCTATTGTTGACTTATCCACAAAGCTTTAAGCTAAAGACAAACCCCTTGCTGATTAGTGCACACATCTGAAGGTGAAGGATACTGTTTTGAATAAACTTCAACACAAGTTGAAAGGTTGACCTTTTAATTTCACAAATAACCCAGAGAGGTGTGGATGGAAGGCTACAATGTAGGTTTAGGTCATGTAGATGATCACCTTGCTCTGTCCTATCGTGAAGGCTATAAATGGGGTTAGGCTAATTATTTGACTTTGTTGAAGCATGATCATAATAGCCAGCTATGGTATTGGAACGAGCTTGGTCTTTTAGATTGTGATAATCCCCCTTTCAAGTTGGACACTTCATGGATCCCCGTTGATGCTATTCCCCGATGCCTGGTCACTAAATACTTAGGAGACTATGGTTTATATGATGTTCATGAGATTTTTCATCCTTCTCACCTGATCAATGTGCTGAGTAGAAGCAATACAAGAATTTTGAGGTATTTTAACTTCATTAATTCTCCCTATACTTTGGATGATCCTCCCGCTGGAATGGAAAGAGCACAACCATCTCAGCCGACCGCCAAAGCTGAAGGAAAATGACATATTTAATAATTTTCACGTATTCTGTCATTCATTTGAATGTAATATAGTTTTTATGAATGAAAATCCATATGTTTATGTGTTAACTTATGATTATTTTAATTAGTCAGTCAACTTGTGATTGTAATCCCATTGATTCTACTAATTCACATAGATATATTAATCCAAATTTAGCACTAGTTATCAATGGTGACCAAGTGTATGAGGAATACATGTTTGTATTCAGGTATTTTATGAATATTTACATGCCTTGCTACACTTAACTTAGTCAGGTAGAACTTACTTGTAACTTTTTTTTTGTTGTATACGAAGTTTTACACGTCTTGTTATTGACTTGTTTATACGAAATCATACATGAAGTGAATAACTTCTTATTAGTGATTCATTTTTATGAAGTTATAGATGAAGCAAATTGTTCTTTCCGACTAAGCATGTTTGGATTATGTTCCATTAACTTAGTCAAATAAGACTTCTTGTTCGTGACTTGTTTATACAAATCCATACATGAAGTTTTCCTTTGAGCAAGCAATGACTGTGCTACAAGCTATTGAATTCGTCGTGATTAAGCATGTATGTACTGTTGATCAGAAAGAGACATCCTGAATTGTTGTTTTTGTCCGTTTTTGTGTGATGATATATCACCATTATCTGGAAAAAAATCAAAAAAATTAAAGGGACTGAAATCAATATTTTATTGAAACTTGACTCATAAATCAAAAGAAATACAAAAGTAAAAATCCTTTATATCATTGATAATACTTTTGGTGATGCTCATCATTTCAGGGATTTATAATTTTTCCCCTTCCAAAGTCTCAATTCGATAGGTTCCTGGTCGGATAATAGTAGAAATACGATATGGGCTATGCCAATTAGCCTCAGGCTTGTTGTTCTTCTAGATCACCTTCTTAAGAACATAATCACCTTCTTTAAGGTTGGTCGGCTTAACCATTTTATTATAGAAACGAGAGACTGTGTGTTGATATGCAACATTTCTCATGGCCGCATCTGCTCGGACTTCTTCTAGCATGTCCAGATTTAGTCGCCACATCAAGTCACTGGTCGAAGAATCAAAATTCAACACTATGTGGGTTGGTAGGCCTAGCTCGACTGGAACTATGACTTTAGTCCCAAATGCAAGCAAGAATGGTGTTTCTCCAGTTACTGTTCTCGGTGTGGTTCTGTAAGCCCAAAGCATAGAATATAAGTCGTTGATCCAATTTCCCTTTATAGAGTCAGGACTTTTCTTCAAACCATTGAGTCAAGTACTATTCATTACTTTTGTTTGACTATTACTTTGAGGATGGCCTGGTACAGAATGAAGTTTCTGGATCTTGGACTGGACACAATACGCCTCAAATTCATCGTTATCAAATTCAGTTCCATGATTTGTAATAAAGGAATATGGTAGCCCATATCTGCATATGATATTCTTCCAAATAAACTGATACACCTTCTCATAAGGCATGTCTATAAATGGTTCTGCCTCCACCCAGTTGGTATAGTAATCAACAACAACTACTAAATCCTTGAACCAGCCCTTAGTGGTCGGTAGTGGGCTAATCATGTCAATACCCTAAATAGGGAATGACTAAGGTGAAGTCATGGGTGTGAGAGTTGCATTGGGTGGTTTATGAATTGCAGAGAACTTATGGCATTTGTCACACTTTCTCGCAAAGGCTGTACAATCTGCCCTCATAGTCGTCGAGTAGTATCCCTAAGTGGTAATTCACTAGAGCAGAGACCGACCAGCTGAGTGATCTCCACAAGAACCTTCGTGCACCTCTTTGATTAAATCTTCCACCTCTATTAGATGAACACATCGTAGTAAGGAGATTGCCAGTCCCCTTTTGTATAAAACTCCTTTGTCTAACACATATCTTGCTGCTTTATATCAGAGCTTTTTGGCCTCTTTAAGATCAGGTAGCAGAATGCTATCCTCAATATAGGCTTTAATTGGGTCCATCCATAAAGGTCCCAAATCTACAATAATGAAATTAATCATCAAGGCATCGTCAATGCTCCGATTAGCTAAGATCTCTATTGGGATGGTGCGCTTGAGTTTAATTTTGGTTGCTGAAGCCAACCAAGCAAGTGCACCTGTTAGGGCGTTGGCTATACTGGGAATCCTATGCATTTTTATGATTGGAAACTTGGCAATGACTTTTATAGTTTTGGCGAAGTATGTGGTCATCAATTCTCCCTTTACTACATACAACTGAAGCACTTGATTGATCACTAACTATGAATCATTATGTGCCATTACTTTCTCGACGCCCAACGAATGGTCCAAATCTAGTTCAACCATTACACTTTGTATTTTGCCTCATTATTTGATGCTTTGAATTGAAACCTAAATTCATTTTCAACATCAATATCTTCAGGAGTATTGGGTATTATACTTTCTCCGCTTCGAGTTGCACATAAAGAACCATCGTCGTATAAATTCCACAACGAGATATCATCCTTGAAGCTTTCTTCAGACATAACTCCATAATGGAATACTTTCTTGCTTTCCTCTACATATTTCTGGGCCAACTCTTGAGTTTTGCATGACTCGAGTTAATCGACGATGATTTCAACTTACTTTTAAGATAAACTCTCTTCTTTAGAAATCTGCTCGGCAGGCAAGTTTTGCTGGTCGAGAACCTCTGGATAGGTGAATTCAATGATAAAGTTCGGCAAAACTTGGCCTTTTAATTCATATTATGGTTTATAGACAATGTCATATTCTCCCAGTTCCACTCCCCAATACATCAATATTACCGACTTCTCAGGCTTGTGGAGTGCTTGTCGAATAGGCCAATCAGTATACACTACTATAATATGTGCTAGGAAATAAGGTTTTATGCACCTCGAAGCTTTAATAAGTGCTACATACAACTTTTCCAAGCATGGATACCTGATCTTGGCTCCCCTAAATGCTTTGCTAGTGTAATAAACTAGTCTTTGAATCTCATTATCCACTCTAACTAAGGTCAAGCTAACCATAGATTTAGAAATAACTAGGTACAAGTATAATTTCTCTCCCAAAATTGCTCGGGATAACAAAGGAAGTGATCTTAAATAATTCTTTAATTCCTGGAATGCTTCTTCATATTCTGCATTCCACTCAAAAGTCTTTTTGGTTAGCACCTATCTGTTGCTCGGAAAACAAATCTGTTTAAAGTTGCTACTCTTCCAGTGAGCCTTTGTATATCTTTCTTGTAAGCTGGCGACTGCATTTTGATTACTTTGATTTTTGCTGGATTAACTTCAACTCCCCTTTGATTAACTATGAAGTCGAGGAACATTCCTTCCTGTACTCCAAACACACACTTGGTTGGATTCAACTTCATCTGATGCTTTTCTAATTGATCAAATGTCTGACTGAGATTGCTGATATGATCCGAGGCTTTCTTACTTTTTGTTAACATATCATCCACATAAACCTCCATGTTCTTGCATATTTGCTCTTTAAAGACCTTGTTCACCAACCTTTGATATGTTTCTCTTGCATTTTTAAGCCCAAAGGGCATTACATTGTACCAATAAGTTCCTCAATTGGTGATGAAGGTTATGCTTTGTCCGTCTTCAAGTTTCATTTTTATCTAATTATACCCAGAATAGGCATCCATGAAGCTTAAAAGCTCGTGTCCCGACATAGCATCCACTAATTGATCTATTCTAGGCAAGGGGAAGTGGTTTTTAGGACAATCCTTGTTTAAATTAGTGAAATCCACACCCATTCTCCATTTATCATTCTTCAGTTTTACCATCAGAACGTTGACCAACCAGGATGGATACTTCTCATCTTTAATAAATTGGGCCTTTTGAAGTTTCTCGATCGCTTCTTGGATATCTTGATTCTTCTCAGGACTAAAAACCCCGCGTCTCTGCTTGATTGTCTTGGCATACTCATTGATGTTGATCTCATAATAGAGGAAATTAGTATTAATCCCTGTCATATCCTCATGGCTCCAAGAAAATACATTTATTCGTTGCCTCAGAAACATAATCAATTCCTATTTTAGGAGTAAATCCAGTGTTGAACCTATCTGCGTGGTTCTTTCTTCTTTATCTTCATCAAAATTAATGCTTTTAGTATCTTCCACGATATGTACCTTGACTTATTCTGTCTCATCTCATGGATCTAAAGTTTTAACTTTAGATTCACTGTTGGGATCAGTAGTATCCACCTGATAGGTTGTAGTCTTCTTTTTTAATTTGATCAAATCCTCTTGCTTAGCTGAGTAGTAACATTCTATGGCCACCTTTTATTTGCCTTTTACGATACCTACACCAAAGTGAGTTGGAAACTTCAAGCATTGATGAAATATTGATGGTACAACTTCAAACTTCTTCAATCCTACTCTGTCGAGGATCATGTTATAGGCAGATTGAACATTTTTATCCATAAAAAAGAAGCGTATTTTCTCTGTACGACTTTCTAACCAAGTGCCGAACAACATTTATAGCTTGATTGTCCCAATAAGGTAAACTTTTTCACCAAAAAGACTATTAATGGCCTGTGGTAGAGTTCGAGCTGGCTGAGCTTCAAGTCCAAACTCTAAAAGCAAGGATAAAACATAATATCTGTCGAGCTTCCATTATCAATAAAAATCCTAGCGATGACAGTATCCTTGATCCCAAATTTGACAACCAATGGATCGTCATGGGGAGAAAGTACCCCAGAAAGATCATTCTTTAAAAAGATGAGCGCCAGTTTGGATTTCTTAACCTTCCTAGGCCGATCATCTTCGTTTAGACTAATTCTCTAGATATAAAAGCAAGCCTGGGCTTCGTTTAAGTAATATTTTCTTTCAGCATTGTGATCTCCTCATCCTGCATCACCACTTGTAATGACATGACAATCGAATGAACTAAAACTGATCATAGATACCTCATGTCCTGGTTGCTTGGGCCTCTTCGATACATTGAGATCATCATAATAGTCTTTATAGTTTCTCTTCCTGTAATCTCTGGACTTGCATGGAGAATTTGATCTTCTTCTAGATTCTCTGCTTTCACGCTGATCAAAATTTACTGAGTTTTTCTCGACCGATGAGAGATTCCATCTCATTTTGCAAAGCGATGCAGTTATCTATTGTATGGTCATGATCCTTATGGAATTCACAATATTTAGATTTGTCCCTCTTGTTTGGGGGTGCTTTCAACCTTTCAGACCATCGTAGATCCTTATAGTTTTTTTATGTCCTCAAGGATATGTTGAATGCTAACACTCAATGGAGTGTAGGTTCAATATCTTTTGATCTTATCCTCTTTTTTGGCTTCTGTTCCTTCTGATCTTTCTTCTTAGTCTTTGTGGCTAGATTCTTCTTTGCTTCCATTACTTCCTTAGCGTTCATTATTTTCCCGCTTTAGCTATGAGCTCGGTCATGGTTTTAGGAGGATGTTTGGCCAGAGTATAGTACATCAACCCACTCATGAGAGCAGTGATGGATGTTTTTTCCTTGTAATCTACCAATTTTAATTTCTCGTTATTAAAATGAGTGATATACTCGCTGCTTGTTTCCCCTACTTGTTGCCTCACAGTCAAGAGATTGGCTACTCTCTTTACTGACTTGGCCTCGAAATAGAAATTGCTAATAAACATCTCAAAAATTTCGTTGAAGTTGGTAATTTATCCTCTCGGTAGTTTATTATACGATATCTAAGCTGAATCTATAATGGTGCTTGAGAACGCTTTACATCTCAACTCATCGGGGACTGAATAAATGTCATCGACAACTTGATATTGTTTAATGTGCAGAATTGGATCATTTTTCCCATCATATTTGTGGGTAACCACAAGAGTTTTAAACTTAGATGGAGTAGGGAAATCCACAATCGCTTGAATAAAAGGGGATCCTTTAACAAAACTTCGCTGTAAAGGATTCTTTGCCTTCGCCATCTCTTCTAGTCGATATTTCAATAACTGAATTGATGTTTCCACGAAGGATTGCCCACATCAGATTTATGCGATACAACTCGGCTACCTAACTATGTGTATGCACTAAAATCTCTTCTTAAGAAGTCTGCTCGGCATGTACAGATCATCGGATGCTTGATCTTGATCTGATTGTGGCATCACGCTGGTCAGTTGGATGTTGAGTGTCCCTGGATATTGCTCCAGGAGGCTTTATATTTTCTCGGGGTCCCAATCGATTGAAAGGCGAAGCCCGACTCAATCTCTTTAAGACATTTGGCCTTTTAGTAGAGAAAGAATAGTTATCATAAGACTCTGAGGCTTTGATTGAGGGACTGATTCCTAGGTGATAAGTGCTATCCTGAGATGATCTGGACTAGCTGCGTTGTCTATGCCTAGGAGGCCGAGGCAACTTTTTTCTATGTGGTGATAAAACTGCATGCTATCATGATAGGATTGGATATTTTTATTGTAACGACTAAGCCAATTGTCTCATTATTTCCTACATAGCATAAAGACCTCTGGAAATACTGGCTAGGATCCCATTTAGGTCGGTTGCTATAAGCAGAGCAGATGGATCCGGTGGATTACCTTCCTTTCTGGCACTTGGATCTGGATCATTCATTTTTACTTGAATAAGATTGAGAACGACAATTAGACACACATTCCCACAAACAACGCCAATCTGTTAATGTAAAAAACTGGACTTGATCCAATTTTATAATCACAGATAAAATATATATTTACAATGCTAATTAAAAGAGAGACACAAGGTTTTTGAAGTGGTTCAACTATGTAAGAAAGCCTATGTGCATTGTTATAGTATTGATTTCAGAGGTTACATAAAGCAAGGTCATCTTGTCAATAAGAATAACCTAGAATTTGTTCTACCTTTCCCTTAATGAAAGGGATACAATGTATTTATAGTGACCTGGAGGTCAAGGGTTGGAATTCCAAGGGATGAAATGCCTTTATATATTTTGGCATTTATATCCGTACAAAATTAATGTGGCATTTGATTATGCTAACCACGTGTGATAAGACTTTTAATGAAGTGACCCTTCATTGGTATTGATGGTTTTCATTCTTTGCGTTTATTGGCATTCTTGCCGAGTTACTATCTGTTGATTGACATTTTAACTACGTAAGAGGACAAGTGTTTACTTCTGATTGGTCCACGTAGACGAATATTTTTTGGTATCAACACCTACGATGAAAGTCTTAACATATTTCAATAAAGGCTAACACAAAACTATTTGATAAGAAAATAAAACAAAAATCATGTAAATAAGGGTGATACCATCTTGATTATTTTATTAACACAATATGGACAAAATAGTCACACTTACGGGGATTATAAGAGGTAAACGAAAAAATGATGTTCTTGTTGTTTTGTTTTACTAAATTAATGACTAAATAAGAAAACATAAAATTTCCTAAAAGGAACAAACTTACAATTCGTAATTAACTATAATCATTAATGTTTGAAGAAGATCGAGTCGAATGTTTAGACCTCTCTACTCAAGATAGAATTATTCCCCAGTACGATGCTTATAGCAATGAACTACGGGTGACAAACTCCTAGGGTGAAATAGTCTACGACAATTATAAGAAGAAATGCAATGTGCTTGACCCACGAACCAAAAATTGTGAAACTCTCTCTAATGCTATGGAAAAATAAGAAGTGCTGAAGAAAAGGATTTTCTAATTGAATGAAATGAGAGGAAATGATTGTTAATTAGAGGCATTGGTATGCCATTTCAAAAATAACAATTAGTTATTTGTAACTCGTCATGTTTTTCATAAACAAACACAAGAAAATGATGATTCATATTTGATTATGTAGAAACAATGCTCCAGATACACTAACATTTTAATTTTAGTAAAACAACGACGTTTCACAATGACTATTTCTTAAATAATTACAACTATGACATTTTAGAAATAATCTCATTCTAAAATTTTAAGTTGTAGGATGAAATATTTTTTCCCAAAAGTATTATTGTATAAAAAATACCCACAACCCACACCCTTGGACCAAAGACATGGACACAGAACGGGCCGACTTGTGGTCAAAGCACGTGCATGTCAAATTTCAAACGTTACACATGATATGTTATATCCCCTTTAAATATTTGGGATAATAGGAAATGCAAGCCCATGTAAGATAATTAATGACTGAAAAAGGGATACTCTGAAAAGAAATTTCTTAATCATTTTTACCCATTTTGATCATATGAATATACCACATTATTCATCTTTTGAAGGGAGTGATTAATGAACTTGAAAAAAAACCCAATCAAATCTTTGCACAACCCGAGCCCATGAAAACTATTCAGAGCATTTGCTTTAATATTGGTCTCCTAATCAAAACACTTTAAAAATAAAAATAACACCTCACATTTATAATTTCTTATAATCCCCCCACCTCTAATAAATTCAACATTTATTTTTGAATAACCATGAACATTCAATACGAAAGAATGTTTTGGAAGTGGATACCTCATCACCTATAAAAACTTTCTAGGACCATAAAGTTTCATGGAAAATAAGGAGGGTTATATATGCTACTACTTCTTCATAATCAATAAAATCAAATACCTTGCATAAATATACTAAAGAATTTCAAACTTAGATTTGTGCCTGAAGTTCCAATTAACCTAGGTTTAAACGAAGGCAAGAAAACTTCTCTCTCTCTCTCTCTCTCTCTCTCTCTCTCTCTCTCTCTCTCTCTCTCTTTCTAAATCATTTAAAAAATGTATAACAGATTGGTATCATGGTTGGTTTCATATTTTTAGACATATTCTCCAAATCTCCTAGGTGACTAACGGTTCATATACCTAATGATTTTCAATATTCTAATGCCGATGCATTTTTAACTTAACTAGAAAGATTTTCAATTGATGAAAGCACATGTTAGGGGTTTAAACCTCATTGTCACCATTTTGGGAATATGGATTGAACTAAAAGCCCATACCATTGTGTGTCGTGGTTAAAATGAGGACAATATCAATGGTGATTAGAATGGGGTATTACAAATGGTATTAGAGCAAGTATCGATCCCAAAAAAAGTTTTTAACATGTCGGTGATTGATGTCATCAAAACGAGGACTTTGGGGTGAATTTCAACAAACTGTTATCATGGTTGATTATATAGCCAAAGAGTTATGTCTCAAATCATCTGGGTGAGTAAAATTCTATAGACTTAACGATTTGTACTCTTCTAATACCAAGCCTGTTTTAACTTAACTAGTAAGTCATATTGTTAGTGATAGCACATGTCAAGGGTTCAGACCTCATTGGATGGATATGAATTAAAATGAAACTCATGTCGATGTGTTCGATGTTTAAAGTGGGGAAAATGTTTGGATATGATAAAATGTTACAAAAAAATGTGTTGAAAAAAGTACGATTAATCTCCGCTTTGGTGGTAGAAGTTCATTGAGCACATAGAGTAATTAAAAATTGCCAAAAAAATAGATTAGTTGATCAATGAGTCGATTAGCCATCTAAGAATCAATTAATAATATGTCATCACTTTATCGTTCATAACTAAACTGCAAAATAACATAGTTTTCTAGTTGAGTTGTTACAAAAAAGGATTATATTTAACAAACGGAACCAGAACCTCAAAATCTTCAGTCGCCTATTATCTCCTTCTCCCCCCCCCCTCTCTCTCTCTCTCTCTCTCTCTCTGTAACACACACACACACACACACACACACACACATTGAGAGTGAGATCACTCAACGTAGCTATCCAGATATAATTAAATTATCGACTAAGTAAGAAAAATTAATCAAAAGGGTAAAAACATCCAAAGCTCTATCTAACAAAATTGATTTATTAATATTAAAATTTTAATCAAATTTTATCTTTAATTTAAGATAAGTGATTCTAATACATGGAAAGATAAATCAAACCACATAATACCGGATGTATGAGGAAAAACCCACTAATAGGAAAAAACCTTGGTCCAAAATGAATAGTAAATGTACTATGGTAGACTATTACAAAAAGAAAACAATGACTTAAAATCCAATAATACATTGACCGCCTAACAAATCTTTCCCATTTTATTTTTTGAGGAGGGCCCCAACAGCTGAAGAACGCTACATAACCTCAACATGTTATGGACTCCTTCACTGTCTTAAAGTCTCATGCCACCCAAATCTTCTTTAAAATGGAAGAACACATTGTTCCAATTCAACATAACCACTAGATAACCATTGACTACAAGTAGGATGTGTTAGGATATCCAGTGGTTGAAAAGATGTGTTAAAAGGTATCATTTCACTTTAAAAACTCAGAAGTGTGTTTTTTAAGATTTAATGAAGGATATACTTAAGAACAAATAAGATTTGAAAAATGACTTGTCAAATCTTTCATGAGTACAAAATTCTTACTTTGAAGGATTGAAGAATGGTTTAAAAATCTTGAAAATCACATAAGAGAATAGCAGAGAAAAATAGTGAATATTTTTATTCTTTAAAAGACCTCCCTTAAAAATCAACAAGGAAGAAGAAGGCTTGTAAGATTATGAATAGTACTTGTGTATAAAAACAAGTGAATACACAATCAAGTGAAGCAATTCCAATGGATAAGAAACAATATTTGTTGGTTGTAAATAAAGACTGTGTCTAGGCACAACTATTAATGAAATTTTAATAAAAACATCTCAAAAAGTAAAGAAGGAAATTACATCTCGTAGGCATTTTCGTTGCAACGAGACCATTTTTTGTTAACGAGAAGGGTTAGGGAACCAGTTCATGGATGTAATCAGATATTTTTGAATTATAATGACCGGGGACTGCGACCAACCAGATGGAACCTTTGTTGATGAGAATATTATTTTGCTAAAGCTTACCATTAACGATAAAAGTCGCAAGTTATGCCATACTTTTACACTGAATTAATTTCCATATGCTTACGACCAAAAAATTGGACCTTCACTAGCTCATTGTTGTAGCTAACCTCTAGCGATCAAGGTCACTGATGGAAATAAACAATTCTATGTTTTCCTAATTTTACAAAATACATAATTCCAACTTGTTCAAATAATGACAAGCAAAATTTTAATTATAAAGATGAATTAATAACATAAATTTTTATGTAGGAAGAATATCATATCTTTCGATTTAGCAATCTCAAGTCAAAATAACCACAATGTTAAATAGGGAAATTTTCCAATAATGAAAATTAGTTTGACCAGGTGTGAACCTAAGTTTGCTAGACATATACCTTTATCCTTAGTAATTAATTCAGGGAAAGCAACATGAATGATCCGGTATGAGTTTGATGAAGCTTTTTTTAGACCTCTTGGATTGATTCATAATGTATTTTTAGCACCAAATAATCTAAATTCATAATGTCATCGGTCACATAAGTATACTATACTCTTACAATCTCCCTCTTTGTCTATTTCGTGATAAAAATACATCAATAAAAAATTACAAGCAACTAAATGAAATCTATCACCTACGAGATGACTTGTCCGGTTAAAGGCATAAGAAATATACAAATCAATAATAAGTAACCAAAGATAATACCCTTCAAAAATATTCTTGTACTTATTTTCTGTCACACACTAATAAACTCTTCAAATACCGATGTGTAATGTTAATACAAAAAAATGTATAGTAATACAATGAAACATGTGGATATCACTATATGTATATGTGAACACGGAATTACTAAAGTAACCCCCCCCCCCCCCCCAAGATATGCAATCCCTTTCAATAAGCATGCAGTAGTATGCAAACACTCTCAATAATATAACATGATCAATGCTATGTACTCCCCCAATCTACAAACTTCTTTCCCTTTTTGTCATGTAATGAGACAAAGGAAAGAATTAAGTACATATTAGAAAAAAATAGAGTTAAGTAACTAATTAGAGTAAACATAATATTCAAACCAAAATATGATAGACGACTATATAAGGAATGAGAAATTGATAGAATCATTTAGGCTAGATATGAAACATGTGATACACATGCCTATGATATAATACCAATAGCTACACATGGATAAACACAATATATAAAAGAAAATATATACAATAAAGTCATGCTAAAACTTTATAAGAATTAAAAACCAAATAAGAATTACAAAATTTACACATGATATAAGCATTTAATGCAACATCATAACTCTCAAAACCCAAAAGACCTAACAAAAAAGGTAAACATCTCAAATACATTTCATACTCTCTACCAAGCACTTAAAATACTAAAACTTAATCTTAATATCATGTAAGGTGCCCATAACTTGATCTAGTCGAACCTTTGTGTCACGTTGATATGATTGAGAAGACATAATGGAGGAAGAACTAAAAGATGATATAAATTAAGATCAAAAGGAGGAAGCCAGCTGGTTATCAATTGCATTAAAATATCCATCATACATAGTGTTCACATCCAATCTTCAAGATGTACCAGAAGGATATGGAGTGCAACGACGAAGAGTCACAACATGTAGTGGAACTTGTAATCCGTTGTAGTTTCCCATTGAGTGATCGATCTATAGTATGATTGAATTGAGATCATTGTCGAATTTTTTTTATCACTCCATCCAAAAGAAACGGTACCTTCAACTACAAAATCAAGCATATGATCGTATGACCGAAGGATAATGAATGAGACTTCATGATCGGACAAAAATCGAGTGGTAGTGTAAGGACATTATCATTGTTTCATTTTCCACCACAATATAAAAAACCCTAAACTTTGACTAACACTTGTTTTATAAGTATAACAGAGAGTACAGGTATCGAATCCATATAAAGTGTCTATTAGACTTTAATTTATTTACTGCTTCTCAAATAAAAGTGTAAAAGGTGATGATTTAATGAAATATTATAAACTATATTTAATCTAGACAATTGTTAAGACTAGATTAATCAACAAAACGGGAAACTATAAGTTGAGAATTATCTTCCTTAAAAGGATTAGTTCTCATAAATGATTACATTCAGAGAAAATCCCTTTTTAGAAATCATTTAAACCTAGGGTTGTTACCACTTGTTGTAACCTAAAATAACACGTCTAGGTGGACCAATAAAAAGGTGACACCTGTCATCTTACTCAATGGACTCAGAGACAACAAGTACAAATGGACGGCTAAATTATCTCCCTGGTCAGCACACTAGCCCTAAAGAATATAAACAATTAGTAATGTTAAAAAATACACATGAGAATCTCAAAAATAACCATGCACATGTATGTGAATAATATACATCTTCTAATTGTAATGTAAAGGAATAAATACCTAATGTACAAAGATATTCCATCTCTTCATCTTCCTAATATTATAAATAGATCACTACCTCTCTCAGCTAAAAAAATTGATAAATAGCTTATTCTAAACCTTATGGAGTTCATAAGAGACTTATAAAAAACCGTAATATCTAGTGATAATGTATCCATGGATATAGACGCCTTACTGGGCTAAACAACGTAAAATTACTATATATATTTCTTTATCTCTCATCTATCTCTGGCTAATATCTTTCTTACTTTATCTGTGGTTGATAATAATTAGTGTGACTAAGATAAGACTCTTCTTAATCCTTGAACCAATTTTAGACACTAACAGATTGGTGTCGTTTGCGGGAATCGACAAGACATTGTTGTTTCCTACCTATTTTCCATCAATAAATAATTTTTTCGGTCACTTGTTATCAAGTATTGAAAAGTGGAAGACAATATTGAGGTTAGTGGCACCACCGACGATGCCTTTAGTCCCTCTGCCCCTCCTGGTATAGAGGATCTACAAGGAATCTAATGAACATAGACAAGGGTAAAGAGTTCATGAAAAAGACTATGAGAAAACTAACTTGGACGCTCCCAACCAAGCTCATAGTTGAACTTATCACCAGAGGATAATATTTACCTCCTATACCCTATGGACACATGCCACTTGCAAACCTAGACAGGAAAGGAACAAATCTAGGAACTTTAGATCAAACAACAATCGATCATATCACCATGGCCCGACCTCATCACGCAGATCTATTGACTACTATGATGTCCATTCCCTCTCTTAGGAAAGGTCGAGCGCCTTGAATAGACTAAGTCTGGAATCAACCTTTGATCATTTATGTCCTCGAGCTACTAGGGGTCATAATCACAAAGAGACTTCCAGATGACGAGATTTCTAAGAAGGGTCTGTCAGGTCAAGAACAAACGTGCGAGGATTTGTACATGTTGAGTAGATTTCTCAGGAAGAGATCTCAACACAAACCCATAGCTGAATAATTAAGACTATCTCAATCAAAGATGATCCAGATGAGCATCCGTGGAAAGGTTTGATTTAATGGTTGGAAGAATGTTTGGAAGAAATAGGTAAATCCAAGAATCCTTTGCACGGGAGCTTTATGAAGGGATCACCTTTCATTCCTGCAATCGTAAATTACCGTACACCTGCAAAGTTCAAACCACATATGGTAACTCCGAATTAAGATGATAAAATAAATCCTATACCTCATATGTAATAATTACAAGTTGTTGCCAACATTTACTCAGTCCCCAACGAGATGCATTGCAGGGCATTTTTTAACACAATTACTGGATCGACACAAATCTGGTACAACAACATACCACGAGGATAGATATCAACCTTTCAACAGCTTGTTGAGTCATTCATCACTAACTTCTACCTTGGAGTCAAACTAAAAAATAGGGAATCTCATTTATTGAGTGTTCGCTAGCAAGTAGGGGAAACTATGTACGAATATATCACTCTCTTTAACAAAAAAAATTAAAAGGCATATATTATGAGGAAAAGACGGCGATCACTGCATTAATGAGTGATTTACTCCTAGAGAAACTTTATTATGCTCTGGAAACTAAAATCCCCCGTCTCCAACCGAAGGGATAAATCCAAGTATTGTAAATTCCATAAAGACCATGAGTATAGCATGAACATTTGTATACACATAAATAACGAGATAAAAAGTCTAATTTAAGGAGGCAAACTCTATAAATTTATCGAAAAATAAGGTAGATCAGATCCTTTAGGAGAGCGAAAAGCCCTAAGACAATCGAAATCTCCTTACAAAGGAGGAGACGGTAAGAAAAAAAGCAGAGATAATGATGTCGAGGATGATCCGGATCTGTCGAATAGACCCAGCGAGCCTTTTCGTGAGGTGAAAATGATTTCTTTTGGTAAAAAATTCATTATAGGCGGTGAAGGTGACAAAATAGCCGAGAGAAAAACATACTTGAAAAAAGACAAAATATGCTCTTACATTTGGCAGATCAACTTATTTGGCGATGTTGATAGTCACCCAAGGAAAGTAAACAAAGAAAGATTGGTGATAGGATTATCTAATGACAACCTATCTAGAGTATTGTATCCCCATGATGATTCTCCAATCGTCACAATGATGGTGCACGAAGGAAAGCCTGATAGAATAATGGTGGCCAATTGTAGCTCGATTGATGTCTTATTTTATGATAGATTTAAGGAACTAGGGTTGTAAGATACTAAATTGGAGATCTATCACAGGCCCCATATTAGTTTCTCTGGAGAAAAAGTGTATTCCTGTCAACTAGAAGTCATAAATGGAACTTGGCTAACTCGCCTAACTGACAAGATTTATTTCTTCATCTTTGATAAAAATTTCCTCTCATCCTACAATATTATCCTTGGTAGGGTCGGCTTAAATTTTTTTAAAGATGTACCATCCACCATACACCAGTGCCTAAAATCCCCTACACATTATGGGGTCGACATTGTTACTAGAAACCAAATCGAAGCCAGGGAATGTTATGACACCTTAGACAACCGAGAAGAAGTGAAGAAACTTACCACCACTTATCATATAGGGACTATAAATCTAAGTCAGGAGACTGAATTGGTTAAAGGAAAAGTTGTTAAGGTAGTAGTGACCATAGTCCTTTATGAAGAGCACCTGAAAAAGATAACACAAATTGGATCATGTATGGATCCAACCATCAGGATTAGCGTGTTTCCTAAAGCAGCAGAAGAATATACTCTCTTAGAGCCATGAGAATTTGCCAGGGATTGACCTAGAGTTCATGTCCCTCGAACTAAACATTGTCAAGAATGCAAATCCAATCAAACATAAGTGATGTGTCTTTAGTCTCGAGAAAATAATAAGGGTATTCAGGATAATATCAAAATGCTATATAAGGAAAATTTCATTGAAGAAGTCAGATATCTCGACCAGTTGGCCAATGTGGTTATGGCCTGAAAGAAGAACAAAAAATGGCGGAAGTGTGTTGACTTCACAAATCTGAATAAAGCCTATTTGAAAGACCGTTTCCCCTTACTAAGGACTGATCAACTGGTAAACGCTATTGCTGGACACGAGTTGCTCAACCTCATGGATGCATATTCAAGGTGCAACTAAATTAAAATGTAACCATAAGATAAAGATAAGACCTCATTCATCACTAGTCGAGGTATATTGCTACAATGTTATGCCTTTTGGTCTAAAAAATACTGGAGAGGCATACCAAAGGCAAGTGAACAAGGTTTTTAAAGAGAAGATCAGGAAAAATATGGAGGTGTATGTGGATGACATGCTGACCAAAATCAAGAGAGCAGTGGATCACATCAAATACCTAAGTCAGACATTTGACCAATTAGAGAAGCACCGGATGAATCTCAAGCTAACCAAACATGTGTTTGGTATATAGGAAGGACTGTCCCTTGGGTTCATAGTAAATTAGAGAGATATTGAAGCTAAACCAAACAAAATTCAAGCATTAATAAGTATATGTCGTCTCCTATAAATAAGAAGGACGTGGAAAAGAGGATTGGAAGAGTAGTAACCCTCAACAGGTTTGTCTCCCGATCTACTGACAGGTGCTTACCCTTTTCAAGGTGATAAGGAAGCCTTTCGAGTGGAATAAAAAAAATGTGAAAATGCCGTCCTAGAATTAAAAAAATACCTAGGGTCTCCACCATTACTCTCAAGACCACTCATGGGAAAGAAACTCTATTATACTTGGAAGTGTCTGAGTCGGTAGTTAGGGTGACACTCATCTGATTAGAGAATGGGCGTAGAAAGAAATTTACTACACAAGCAAGGCCTTTCGACGAGCCGATATTCGTTATCCACATTTGGAAAAGCCATCCTTAGACCTTATTAAAGCCTCTTGAAGAATGAAACCATAATTCCAAGGTCATACCATTTTGGTCTACATGGACTTGCCCTTGTGCCAAGCCATTTATAAACCAGAGAAATCAGGAAGGTTAATGGATTGGGTTGTGGAGATGGGAAAGTATGACATACATTATGAACTTATAACACCAATAAAATTCCAAGCACTTATAGATTTCAGAGCAGAGTTTACGTATGAAGAAAAACCTATCGAGCAGACTTTTACAGAAGAGAGCTCAACAATAAATCCAGCTCAAGAGACTTCTCCTCAAGAGAGCTCAAAAGTTTAATCACCCGAGGAAACTTCTTTGGAAGATAGATTTATAACGAATATTATGTAGATAAAGATATACCCAAAACATCAGCTAAGCGAGAAGTTGATGTACAATAACTCGAGCAAAGTCACAAGGTATTTAATTATGAGATCCTTATTAAATGGGATTTTAAAGATGAACCAACTGTTTGGAAGATGTATGTGGGTGGATCATCATGTGCCTATAGAAGCAGTGATGGATTGATAATTGACACCTTAAATGATATAGACGTGGACTATGCACTTAGGTTTCAATTCAAAGATTCCAACAATAAAGTAGAGTACGAAGAGTTTCCCTGGAGTTTGAATTAGCACTCTCTCTAGGTGCCGAGAAGTTAAAGGCACACAATTAATTATGAACCACGTCTTGGGAGTATACATAGTCAAAGGAGAATTTTTGACGAGGTACTTGGCTAAAGCACAAGACAAAATATCTAAATTTTTAGAAGTAAAAATGATCAGTAATCCATGGGTTGATAATGCCCAAGAAGATGCGCTCGCTCGGCTTACTTCTATGACTCGAACTGAGTTGAGAATAACCGTTCTAGTAGAAATACTCATGCACCAGAGCATTGATGTAAAAAAAACATCAACCTGATTGCGTTGGATTTGGGTCCCTCATGGATGGATCGAATTAATAGGAACACTAAGAAGGCCATCCTATCGCCCAACCAAAAGGAACTAAGGAACCTGAGGTACAAAGCAACCGAATATGTCATGAAAATAATAATTCTATACAAAAGACGATTCATCATTTTACTGATCATATGAATCCATCCATCTAGGTGAAACTCCAATTAAAGAAATATATAAAAGATTATTTAAGGATAAATTTTCAATTGAGTCAATTTGTAGTGTTGGATTAAATTTGAACAAAACTAATTGAGTAATAGGATAGAAGTTTGTTGTGTCCTTTGAAGCCTATGATGATTCAGTTGAAGACATAGCGACCATGTCTAAAGTGAAGATATCAACTTGTCGATTTTCATGCCAAGTTTATATGTCATCAAAATTTGAATTTTTTCCAAGGTCTCTAAAGGTATGAATGCATTTAATATATATAGGGACTTGGAAATTTATTTTGGGTGTTATTTTTTACTAAAACTATGTTGAAAATGCTTTTATATTTTTTAAAGAAAAATATTTTTTTTATGAATTCTCGTTAGAAGTTTCTTTCAAACATAGATGTTCGAACAACCATGTTCGAACAACCTTGGCAATTTTATAAAAGAACTTCTTCTCATATTGTTCTGAATTCTCGTTATCAGTTTCGTTCCAACATATATGTTCGAACGACCATGTTCGAACAACCATGTACGAACGACCCGGGCGATTTTGAAAATGAACTTCTTCACATATTGTTCTGAATTCTCGTTATAAGTTTTGTTCTAACGTAGATGTTCGAACAACCATGCTCGAACGACCATGTTTGAACGACTTTCTAGAAGTTTTATGTTTTAATTCCCCACTTACCACTTTATTTTTACCATCTTTTAATTGTGCGAGAACATAATTTTTTGATAATATTTTTGAGAGATTCTCTAACACTTTGAGAGAAAAAACTTTTCATCGAAAAGTCCCATTATTTTTTTTAGTGTTTTTCATGGTTTAATTTCTACCAAAACACAAAGTTTACCCCAGGTTTTAGTTTGATCCAAGTTCCTACATATATATTTGCTTAGAGATCATCTTTTTGGCACCGGGTTTCATCTATACCCCAAAGGATGAAGTTTCCTACGGAGGAGTCCGTTCTTTTATTTTGTGGTGTACATACGAAGAAGGCTTCTTATGTAGTTGATGGTAGCAGAGCCCCATTGGTGGATTCCAAGACTACGATGGATTCCACATTTATCAACTAGACGAAGTTGGAAGCAAGAAAAAGCGTCAAGGCTTGAGTGGGAGTCGAGTTGAGGATGTAAGTCTTTTGTCTTGTTTTTATAAAACCATATCTAGTGGATTTGTTGGCTGGGCCATCCGAGGTTTTTTCGTTGTGAGTTTTTCTCATACATCGCGGTCTTGTGGTTGCGATTGTTTATTTTATCTTGATAAAATCACATAGATGCATGCTTAGGTTGAAAAAGATAAAATTTGGTTTAAATCATAGCTTTGGTGTAAATGGGTGCTAATTTAAGTATGGGTAATTTTAATTTAATTTCATTCAAGTCAGTTTAATCAATTTGAAAAAATGCATGCTTTGGTTTGTTTGGCATAATTTTAAATTGAATTGAATTAAATTTTTTTAATTGTGGTTAAAAGAAAATTTGATATATTTGTTTTTTTTAGGTTAATTTAATTTTTAATTTGGAAGAAATTAAAATTTATTGGCCTTAATTATTTATCTTGAAAGAAATTTAAAATTTGGAATATCTTGTGAACCATCTCCATTTGGAATTTTAAAATTGGCATATTTTTCTTTAAAGTGGTTTCAGAGCTTATAGTTTAGAGAAATCACCCATTCTCAGATTGGTATAGAGTAAGAATGCTAAATTATTGTATTAAGATCCTTATGTTTTTGGTTTAAAAATGGAAAATTCACCCTTTTCAAAATTTCCTATTTTTGATCATTCCAACTACGTGTATTGGAAAGTGCATATGAAACTGGCACTTAAATCTTTAAATGAGTGGGTTTAGAAATCACTAGTTAAAGGGTGGACTCCACCTACATGTATAGAAGGAGTGGTTCATGTACCTAAGCTCGTAGAAAGATGGAGTGCGACTGCGCTTAAGTTAGATAATTTCAATTTCCTATGGTTTAAATGCTCTCTTTAGTGTGGTTACACCAGATGAGTTTCACTAGATTATGCCGCGTGAAACATTTAAAGAGGCATGGGATATTCTCCAACTTACCCATAAGGGAACAAGTTCCGTTAAAGCTTCAAAACTCCAAAACCTTACTACTCATTTGAAACCATTAAGATGTTAGAAAGTGACACATTTGACGAGTTTTATGCGAGATTATTAGATATTGTGAATTTGTCTTTTAATTTGGGAGAAACGATACCCGACAACCGTGTTATACATTTTTTTAAGGTTATTACCCTAGAGATTTAATGCTACGGAGACCGTTTTAAATTCTTTAGACACTTTAAACTCTACAAAAATTGAAGAGCTTGTAGATGACTTACAATCCTATGAACTTGACGTGTTTACCTCCAAGGATGAGAAGAAGAAAGATAAGGGCATAGCTTTGAAAGCCCAGAAGGAAGAAACATCAGTTTCAGATGATGAGTTTGAGATTGACTCGGATGATATGGCTTTGTCTGCTAGAAAGTTTAGAAAATTTCTTATGAGTAATAAAGAGAAACTTTAAAATAATTATAAGAATTTGAGAAGTCTAAGCATAGTAAAGCCATGAACTCTCTAAAAATCATAATGGAGATCTTAATAGTGGCGAGTTAAATAGATAATATGGTTATGAGATTTTTTACCATAGGGCATTTGAGTGTCCTACTAAACCAATGAAGGAGGGAAAGAAACCAATTTCATATAATGCCACCCTTAGTGATAGTGAACTAGAATAGGGACCCGCTTCCCCTATTGAGCGCAACTTCACTACATTCATGAAAAGTCATGTGAGCACCGATAATGAATCTTCCCATGAAGATATTCCCTTACATGACACTTTGAGGCCATTATTTGTGAATCCCAAAAGTTTAATGGTAGAGAGATTGGAGAAAAATGTGAGAATAAAGAAGCGGAAAAGGAGAGTGAACTTCAAGTAGACTTTCATGATTGTATGCAGAACCATTAAAATTAAAAAGGGAAAACTTGAGTTAGAAGCTAAAATAAGAGAGCATGCCGTGGCTAGTGATGAGAGTGTTTTGGTTAAAGATCTTAAGTCACATGAGAGAAATCTTTGGGAGAAGCTAGAGTATGTAGAAGATGAAAGAGATAGCCTTAGATATTTAATGGAGGCTATGAAGAAAGAGATTCTTGAGTTTGAAGACAGTAGGTGTTTATTTGAGTCTTGAATAGCAGAACTTGAAGAAAAATTGAAAGTCTCAAGTCGGGTCAAATTTGATTTGGAGTGTAAGTCGGAGAAATTAGATTAAATTTTAGGAACCGTCCAAATAAAAAATGACATGTGTGGTATTGTCTTTGGTACTAAAAATTCTTCCAATAAAAAATGACGCGTGTTTGAGAGAATCTAGGAACACTATAAAGGATCAATCCTTAGGTAATACTTCGCATCGTGTTTTCACTTGCACACAATGTGGCCAGAAGGGGCACCTTAGAAAATTTTGTTTTGATCTTAGAAATGGTTCTAGAAAGTCAAAGGGTAGAGTCGCCAAGGTAACCAAATCCCGAAAACGTCATGTTTCACTCATGTGGGTGAGTACATCCAATTTGGAGACTTTACGTGATAGAGTTTATGATTCTCATTTACTTGCACAAGAATCCACCCTTGAACAATCCAAAGGTTAATTGTGCTAGTCTCATTTACATATACTTGTTTTTGTGCTTCATGATAAATTTTTGCTAGTTGTATGTTTGTTTGTCATATTCTACTCTATGCTTCATCATGTAAATTTTCCTAGAATTATGATATATTTGTCTTTTCTCTTTTATTTTATTTCATGGTTTTATAAAAAAATAAAAAAAGATTTTTTTTTCTTTTGAGTTGAAGTTTTTTTGTTTGTTTATGAAATTTGAAAAAAAAACTCAAAAAGATTTTTTTGTGTGTATTTTAGTTTTACACATTTTATGTAGCATATACTTGTGTTTGAATCCAATATCATTCTCCCGCTTCCACGTGTCTAGAAATTTTGGTTACGATTTTCAATTCTTAAAATGTTCTTTATCATGTTTGCATGGATAAGTTTGATTTTGAGTTGCTTTATGGATTCCTTTTATTTGCCAGTTTCACTCATGCACGAGCTCTTTGAATTTTAATTTCACATGTATATTTGAGACGAGTGAGATGTTCTCTTATCATTTTAGTCATCTACATGTTGCTATGACTATGAAGGATTTGTTCTTGGAAGAACTGTTGCACGTGAGATTTGTTTGATTTGTATAAAAAAAATATTTTAGGGTGCAGGGAAAAAGAGTCTAAAAAGTACGACATTGTAAAAAGTAGGCAAGACCCAAAGAGTTCAAAAAGGAAAAAAAGTGTGGCATTCTAAAAAGTAGCCAAGTCCTACATTGTTTAGTGGGTATGTTCATTTATTCATAAAGAAAAGAATTATTATTTATGAGGGAGTTTGGTTGGAGATATCAACGAATTTGCATAATGACAATTTAAGTTATGCTCATTTTGTCATGATTCTATTGGTTTGTAGAATCATTAATATTCTAGGCTTGTATGCATTGTGCTTGTTTGTTCTTTGAGTTCACTTTATCCTGTCACATGAGGCAATATCAAAGTTTGATAAAGTTTTGCATTCAAATAAAACTCCTTGAATATTTTTTAACGATTAGGTCAAAATTCCTTTGGTCTCTAGTTCACACCCCTTCACTTCGTTTACCAAATGATTATTTAAATACATTTATACCATATGAGTGTGGAAAGATTAATGTATTTTATGTTTTGTGTGGTGTTTATACCTATGTATATGTGCTCGTGCGTCATTTGTATCTTTTGAGTATGTATATATTTGGTATTATTTATTTTGAGTATTTGCTTTATATCTAATCCTTGTATGCATCTTGTTCAAATAGGTATCTATCTTGTTGTGAATTTTGTTTGATACCACATGCTTATGTTTAATATATTTTATTTGGTATCTTTTTGCTATCGCATATTATTTGGTATCTATTAATATCTTTGTGGATTTTTTGATGTTTTGTTACCATGTTGCTTAATTGTTCTTGTCTCTTTATAAACCATTGTATTATTTACTTGTTTGTTCATTTATATTATCCCTTGTTTCATTTAGGGGGATAATTTATTTTAATTGAGGAGAAATGAGTTAATATATGAATTTTAATCTTTGTCTATTCTGGAACAAAAAGGGGGAGAAATGGTATATAAAACTTTTAATTTGGGGACATCTAACTTAGGGGGAGATGCGGCCTTCTTAGGTAGATAATGTTAGACAAGGGGGGGACATTTATTTATGCACTTTATATTGTTATATTACCCATTTATTTATGCACTTTATATGGTTATATTCCCCATTTATTTATGCACTTTATAGTGTTATATTCCCTATGCATTTGATGGTGTGTTTAAGTGTGCATGTTTTCATTTTAAGTGGAAACCCTTCAAAGTGGCAAAGAATTTCATCCCATGTTTCTAGTCAAGCATCTCTAATTTTTATTTTTGGTGGGTTTGTGTCCTTTAGAAGAGCTTGATAGCCCATAGGATTTTTATTTTGGATTTTGTCCCAGAATAGCCAATGGGGGAGATTTGTAAGGACAAATTTCCAATTGAGTCAATTTGTAGCATTGGCTTAATTCCGGACAAAACTAATTGAGTCATAAAATATAAGTTTGTTGTGTCCTTTCAAACCTATGACGATTGAGTTGAAGATGTAGTGGCCAGGTTTAAAGTGAAGATATCAACTTATCTGTTTTTGTGACGAGTTTGTACGTCATCAACATTTGAATTTTTTTCAAGGTCTCTAATGGTATGAATGCACTTAATATATATAGGGAATTGGAAATCTATTTTTGGTGTTATTTTTTACTAAAATTATGTCGAAAATACTTTTATAGTTTTTAAAGAAAATATTTTTTTTTTCTGAATCCTCGTTAGAAGTTTCGTTCAGACATAGATATTAAAACAACCTTATTTGAACGACCTTATTCGAATGACCATGTTGGAATGACCTGGGCAATTTTGCAAACTAACTTTTTCGCATATTGTTTTGAATTATCGTTAGAACTTTCTTTCAAACATATATGTTTGAACGACCATGTTCAAACGACCATGTTCGAACAACCATATTCGAACGAGCCAAGTGATTTTGCAAACGAACTTCTTCTCATATTGTTATGAATTATCGTTGGAAGTTTTGTTCCAACATAGGTGTTCGAACGACTTTTCAACAGTTTTTCAGCAGTTTTTATTTTTTAGCTCCCCACTTCCCACTTTCTTTTTACCAGCTTTTAATAGTGCGAGAACATAATTTTTTGATAAGATTTTTGAGAGATTCTCTAAAATTTGAGAGAAAAAACTTTTCATCCAAAAGACCCATTATTTTTTTAGTGTTTTTCATGGTTTAATTTCTATCAAAACGAAAAGTTTACCCCCAGGTTTCAGTTTCATCCAAGTTCCTACTTTTATATTTGCTTAGAAATCATCTTGTTGGCACCGAGTTTCTTCTCTACCCCAAAAGAGGAAGTTTCCTACGGAAGAGTCTGTTATTTTCTTTTATGGTGTGCATACGAAAAAGGCTTCGTGTGTAGTTGACGGTAGCTGATCCCCATCAGTGGATTCCTAGACTGCGATGGATTTCGGAGTTATCAACTAGATGGAGGTGGAAGCAAGAAGAAGCATCAAGGCTTGAGAGGGAGTCAATTCGAGGATGTAAGTCTTTTGTCTTGTTTTTGTAAAACCATATCAAGTTGATTTGTTGGTTGGGCCATCCGAGGTTTTTCCCATTGTGGGTTTTCCTCGTACATTGCGGCCTTGTGGTTGTGATTGTTTATTTTATCTTGCTAAAATCATATAGATGCATGCTTAGGTTGAAAAAGATAAAATTTGGTTTAAATCACAACTTTGGTGTAAATTGGTACTAGTTTAAGTTTGGGTAATTTTAATTTAATTTAATTCAAGTCAGTTTAATCAATTTGGAAAAATGCATGCTTTGGTTTGTTTGCCATTATTTTAACTTGAATTGAATTAAATTTCTTTAATTGTGATTAAAAGAAAAATTCATATATTTATTTTGTTTAGGTTAATTTAATTTTAAATTTGGAAGAAATTAAAATTTGTGGGCTTTAATTGTTTATCTTGAAAGAAATTTAAAATTTGGAATATCTTGTGAGCCATCT
The DNA here is from genome assembly GCA_949130495.1 of Sambucus nigra. NCBI lineage: Eukaryota > Viridiplantae > Streptophyta > Magnoliopsida > Dipsacales > Adoxaceae > Sambucus > Sambucus nigra. Next base: position 183,360,350 of record OX422216.1, read on the forward strand.
CCATTTGGAATTTAAAACTGGCATATTTTTGTTTAAAGTGGTTTCAGAGCTTATACTTTAGAGAAATCACCCATTATCAGATTCTTGGGGCCCATTCGATAGGTAGATCATTGGTTAGGTGAGTAGCCACACAAGGGTATTATTGGCAAATTGTGAAGGCTAATTATTCCACTTATGCAAGGCATTACGATAAGTGCTAGAGATATGCTTACATTTACTGAATACCTAGAGCTACTCTCACATCGATCACATCCCCATAACCCTATGCCATGTGGGGAATTAACTTGGTCAGCCCCTTGCCGAAGATGATAAAAAGGTTCAAATATTTGTTTGTTTCTATAGATTACTTCACCAAGTGGGTGGAAGTTGAACATCAAGTAGACATGCCCTATGAGAAAGTCTTCCAGTTTATATGGAAGAATATTATATTCCAATATGGTATGCCATATACCTTTATCACTGACCATGGTACATAATTTTACAACCAAGAGTTTGAAGATTATTATATCCAATCCAAAATCCAAAATTTTCATTCCACCCCTGAAAACACTCGGTGCAAAGGGAAAAACAAAAGTGACAAACAAAACTCTCCTCAACGGAATGCATAAAAGGTTGGATGATGCCAAGGGAAACTTAATTAATGTGCTACAAAGCATACTCTGGGCTAACAGGACCACACTGAGGACAACCACCGACGAAACACCTTACATTTTGGCATTTTGGATAGAAGCAGTGGTTCTAATAGAGATTGATCTGTCCAGTTACAGAGTACTCAATTTTAGTTCCCCAACGAGTTATCTCATGTGAATGTTAGATTTTGACTTAGTTGAGGAAGTAAAAGAAAATGCATCACTGCGCGTGGCAGCATACCAGCAGCGAACTACCCGGTTCTATAACAGGTGGTTCAAGCCAAGTGATTAAGCATAAATGATTCCGAATTTATCCCCTTAATTTTGTAGCTTTTAGGACATGGAATAATGTAAAACATATTAATTTATCTCATTTATATGCTACTGACCATTGTCACAAAGTGCCTCGAGTTTTGTGTGTTTTTCGTGCTTTTTATAGTTATTTAATGCTGAGTGAAGAAAAGGGAAATCCAAAATCGAGAAATCAACACAGGAAAGAAAGTCAGAGGGCAAAATGGTCAATATACATCGAGAGTTTGGATGAGGAACCAACATGAAAAATAAAGAATCCATGTTCACAAGCGCGCAGGAAGAAACGACATCGCAATACGAGCATCAAATTAGAAGATATGAAGCCTCAAGGAGGAGAAAATCAAGAAAAGGACAGTGGAGCAAATTTAGCACCGGACCGGACCAGACCGGATATAGACAAAAATGAACCGGCCCTAATAAGTAAAAATCTTTTATCTCCTTTAAGGGATCGAGCCGATCTGGTTATGGAAAAAAACAAATCGGTCCAAGAAAGCCAACAACACACTGGTGACTTTTGAGCACCGGACCGATCCGTTTAGTGAAGAAATCGAACCGATTCGGTTACTACCAAACCGAACCGATGAAACCCGTCGGACCGGTCCGGTTGTGATTTTCCCAGATTTTTCTTCTCTTATTCAGAGTTTTTATTGGTTTAACTCTTAGAAAATTCGAAGTGTATTTTATTTGGTATTGTCAAACATTAGGAGGTTCGAATTTAAGTAGTTTTTAGAGGGCTCTTGTAGAGAATAACCCTAGTTTTTAAGTTTTTCAATTAATTCAAGATTCAGAGTTTATTTTCCAGATTTCTTCATTGCAAGTAATATTTAATTTTTGCTTTCAATTTATTTAGGATTTAGATTAATTAGTGATTCTCAGTCTTCGATTCTAAATTCAAAAATTTTCTTCTCAAATGTTCCAAACTAGTGATGAATTCCTGCACTCTAGAAATTGTGTTTTTCTTTAATTCAATAATGTCTGGATAAGTTTTTAAGGCTTGGGGTGCAAGAACCCAACTCCATGTAATTTACCCATGTAGAAAATATTGTTTGAATTGAATTTTAAGAGAATCGTGGTGTGTAGTACGCACAATCATCGTAGATCTTTTAACCTCGTTTGCCCTAGGTAACCGGGGTGTTTAAGAGTGCGATGCGCATGTGGCTATTCAACACCACTTTATTCTTTCCTTTGATTATGTATGGTGCGTATTTGTATCCTCATATATATAATGATTAGGATTAATAAAGTCCAGGTTCAATTAATGTTCTAATTCAAAATTCATCATTCTATACGATAAATATACCAGGGTTTGGGGGATTATAACCCGACCTATCTTTCTTTATTCATAGTTAATCCATTCGGTACTTTGTTTCTTTGCACTTAGTTTAATTAGTAGTTAATTTGCATTCACTTATAGTTAATAGATACTCCATTATCGCTAATCACCTTTTCTATTTCTGTTTGAGAGTCAATTTTCGGGTTAGTCACCTATTCCGCGTCGTTACGATTCATCATCTTAGTTCCCTGTGGAGATAATCCCTACTTACTGGGTTTATTACTAACGCGACGCGCTTGCACTTGAGATTATATCAGAATGTACACTAGATACACATTTGTGGTTGCGTCAAGTGTTTGGTGCCGCTTACTCCCATATAATGCTGGTCAGTTCCACTTCTGCAATGGGATGATACAAATTCTTCCAACTTTTCACGGCATGGATTCGAAGAAACCATATCTTCATATCTTAGAGTTTGAAGAGGCATGTGAAACCTCGCTTGCATGCAAGATGTCGTTCACCTAAAGATTTTTACTTTTTCCTTAAAGGATAAGGCTAAGACCTAGCTTTGGTCTTTACCCCCGAACTCGATTATATCACAGAAGGATATGAAATCCAAATTTCTTTCAAAGTTCTTTCCACCACATAAAACCAACTCTGTCAAAGCTCAAATTCAATCATTTCTACGACGAGATAATGAGACATTTGACAAATGTTAGGAACAATTATAAGAGTTGGTTAACGCTTACCCCATCATGGATTTAAGAGACATCACCTTATATCCTTCTTCCATCATGGGCTTACAAAAGTGTCTAAACTACTAGTTAAAATAATGTGTGAAAGATCGTTTTGGGAATTAAATTCGAGTGATGCCGAGGCTTATCTTAAGTATGTCATTTAGGCTACTCAAGCATGGGACACCTACGAACTTAATGCCCAAAATTGACCTCGATAAGTGTCTAATACTCATGTTTCATCCGGTCTATACTAATTGAATCAAGATACCCGGGTAGACCATCGACTTGACCAATTTGAGAAAAGTATGAGATACTCACTCAAGGTATGATTGAAAGAAGTTACTGGATCCTCCCGTGCTGTGAAAGAAAAGGTGTGCACTATTTGTGAGGTGGGACATTCAATTAAGTCATGTCCCACGATACCCACTTAAAAAGCCATACATACCGAGCAAGTGGAAGCACTATAAGGGTTTAAGGGAAATTTTAACTCCCCTCGCGGGAACACATACAACCCTTCGTGGAGAAACTATCCTAGGTTCAACCACGGGCAACAACAAGCTGCAATAAATCCTACTTCACATGTTGCCCTACCTCCACTCCCTCATCAATTCCAGCAAGCGCCACCGATGCAGACCTACATGCAAGCACCACCCCCAGGCCCATACATTACCCCACCATGGTGGTCATTTGAGGAAAACTTAAATCAGTTTATCCAGTCTCAAAATCTAACCAATGCTAAATACGATCAGATGTTCACAGAAATAAAAATGAGCATATCTAAGTTGAAAACTTCATTAAATGTCTAAGAGAAGGGAAAATTTACAGCTCAAGGGCAAAGACCTCCTCAAGGTCAAGCTAATGTCAGCTCTACATCTTCCGATCAACAAGTGAATTTCCAAGCTGTCACCGCTCTACGTAGTGGTAGGGTCGTTGATATATCACCTCCCCCACACGAGAAGCCAAAAGACAAGGAGGCTTCTCCCCTCAAGAAAGAGTCTGAAGCTTCCCCCTTGAAAGCAAGTGATAAGGAAAACAATAGCGAGCCCGAAGTTGTTATAAAGTCACCCTCTCCTGCTCCATTTCCTCAATGATTGGCCCCACCTCAAAAGGGAGCCTCCCATGCTGATGTGCTAGATGTTCTTAATCAAGTGAAGATAAATTTTCCATTCCATGGTGCTATCTAGCGAATTCCTGCCTATTCTAAGGTCATTAAAGATCTTTTGACTGTGAAAAGGCGACTAAAGGTGAAGAAGAATGTCTTCCTAGCACAGAACGTGAGCTCCATTCTACTTAACAACATTCCACCCAAGTTTAAAGATCCGGGTGCACCCACGTTCTCATGTGTCATTTGAGACGTCAAATTGAGAGAGACTTATTGGACTTAGGTTCTAGTGTTAACATACTACCCTACTTTATTTATCGATAACTTGAGTTGGGTAACCTTAATCCAACACGAATCACTCTCCAATTAGCGGATCGTACAATGAAGGTGCCTCAATGGATTGTTGAGGATGTGATAGTCCAAGTGGACACTTTCAACTTCCCGGTAGACTTTTTCATTTGGGACACGGAACTGTCCATCCATTATAGCAACCATATTCTCATCATTTTAGGTTTCCCATTCTTAGCTACGGCTAATGCTTTAATCAATACACGAAATGGGCAAATGTTGCTCACTTTTGGGAACATGACCCTCGAGACCAACATCTTCAATGTTACTAACCAAATGGGTGATGTAGATGAAATCCATATGATCGACATCATATAGGAGGTAATAGAAGAGCACATTGAGAGAACCATGGGTGGGGATACATTATAAGCATGCCTAGTGAGAGGTGAGGAAAGAGATATCCCATACACCGAGTATGAGCGAGAGTTGGAAGAGTTGTTAACCATATTAGACGAGGGTGCGTCATTAGAGAAGTTGAGAGATGTCCATTGGGTTTCTAGATTTGAGGAATTACCCCCGAGGGAGTTATGCTTGACAACTTTTGACGATAAATTTCCTACCCTTGAATTGAAGAAACTACCCTCAAACGTGAAATATGCTTTTCTAGGAGAGGATGGTACATTTCCTGTAGTGTCTCCTCTAGTATAGAAAAAGAGAAAGAGGGTAAATTGCTGGAAATTTTGAGGAAGCATAGAGGTGCTTTTGGTTGGTAAATAGAAGATTTGAAGGGTATAAGTACCCTCATTTGTACCCATAAAATCCACTTCGAGGAGGATGTGAAGCCCTCAAGAGAAATACAAATGCGATTGAACCCAACCATGAAAGAATTGGTTAGAGCGGAAATTATAAAGCTATTAGATGCCGAGATTATCTACCCTATTTCGAATAGCAAATAGGTGAGCCCAATTCAAGTCGTCCGAAAGAAGTCGGGAATGACAGTGGTCGAAAATGCTAAGGTTGAATTAATTCCTCAATGCACCACCATCGGGTGGCGTGTTTGCATTGATTATCAAAAACTCAATGCCAGGATGAGGAAAGATCACTTACCCTTGCCTTTCATCGACCAAATGCTTGAACGCATAGCTGGCCACCCATGCTATTTCTTTCTTAATGGTTATTCCGGTTATAACCAAATTGAGGTAGATATGCTTGATCAAGAGAATAAGACTTCTACATGTCCATTTAGTGCATTTGCCTACAAATGTATGCCTTTTGGAATGTGTAATGCGCCCACGACATTTCAAAGGTGCATGTTAAGTCTCTTTAGCGACGTGGTAGAAAGAGAACTAGAGGTTTTCATGGACGATTTCAGTGTTTTTGGCCCCTCTTTTGACCAATGTCTAGCGAATCTTGAAAACATTTTATCCTGATGTGTGGAGAAGAACTTAGTCCTCAATTGGAAAAAATGCCACTTCATGGTTACCGAGGGCATAGTTCTAGGACACATAGTCTCATCTAAGGGAATAAAAGCTGATCGAGCAAAGATAGATGTCAAAGCTGAGCTTCCCCTGCCTAAGTCACTAAAGGATGTGCGCTCTTTCTTGGGCCATACAGGTTTTTATCGACTGTTTATCAAGTATTTTAGTGCCATCGCTATACCCTTGAGTAACCTCCTTATGAAGTATGCCCCCTTTGAGTGGAATGATGCATCTAAGAAGCTTTTGATAAACTCAAAAGCATGCCGATTTCCGCTCCCATCATGCAAGCTCTGGATTGGTCTCTTCCATTCGATCTTATGTGTGATGCTAGTGATTATGCAATCAGGGCTATTTTGGGACAAAGAAAAGATAAGAAAAATCATGTCATCTATTACGCTAGCAGGACATTGACTGGACCACAACTTAACTACTCTACCACAGAGAAAGAGTTTTTAGCGGTTGTTTTTTCTTTGGGAAAATTCCGCTCATATCTAGTTGGGTCGCCTATCACATGTTTTATCGACCACGCGGCCCTGGCATATCTCCTTACTAAAAAGGATGCAAATTCGCGCCTCATAAGGTGGATCCTAGTCCTAAAAGAGTTTAACCTCTCTATAAAAGACAAGAAAGGAGTAGAAAATGTCATTGCCAACCACTTATCGCGACTCTCGTCTAATGTACCTAGTGATCCGATTCCCATAGACGAGTATTTCCCAGATGAGCACTTTTTTGCCACTTCATTTTTTACCTTGGTTTGCAGACATCATGAGCTATCTTATCACGGGACCATCCCTCTCGGATGGACACCGCAAGAGAAGAAGAAATTCCTCACTTGTTCCTGCATGTTCTTCTATGAGGATCCATTCTTATTCAAATATTATGTGGACCAGCTCATTCGACGATGCGTACTGAATGATGAAATCCAAGATGTGATCCGATTTTATCATATGAAAGCATGTGGAGGCCACTTATCTAAGAATAAGACGACCGATAAAATCATGCAAAGTGGCCTCTATTGGCCAACTATATTCTGAGATGTGAATGCCTATTACATATATTGCGATAGGTGCCAAAGAATGGGAGATATTATGCACCGTGACATGATGCCTCTAACCCTTATACTAGTCATTGAGCTATTAGATTGCTGGGGTATTGACTTCATGGTACCATTACCTCCCTCTTTCGACTTCTTATACATCCTCATTGCGGTGGACTACGTCTCTAAAAGGGTGGAAGCAATAGCTACCCGAATGAATGACAACAAGGTGGTGGTTAAGTTCCTGCAGGAACACATACTTTCTCTCTTCAGTGCTTCGAAGGAGATTATAAGTGATAAAGGTACACACTTTTACAATAACCCATCTGAAAAGTTAATGAGAAAGTATGGGGTTTTTCACAAGGTTGTGATGACTTATCACCCTCAAACAAGTGGGAAGACCGAGTTAGCAAATCATAAGATCAAAACCATACCTGAAAAGATCGTCGATCCTACCCGAAATGATTGGTATCTTAGATTAAACGATGCGCTATAGGCCTACTGCACTGCCTACAAGAACCCCCTCAGGATGTCCCCGTTTTACTTTGTTTATAGCAAGCCTTGCCATCTCCCTGTGGAGATAGAGTACAAAGCATATTGGGCCATCAGGAGGTTGAATTATCTTCTTGACAAAGTCGGTGAAGCTCGTAAGATTCTATTGAATGAGTTGGAAGCGTTACACAATGATGCGTATGAGAATGCCAAAATTTCAAAGGAACATATGGAACTCACATATGACAAGATAACTCGACGAAAAGAGTTTAACCTGGGACAAAAAGTGCTTCTCTACCACTCTCGACTACACTTGTTTCCCGGTAAGTTGCGTTCAAGGTGGACATGCCCATTTGTTGTTCGAGAAGTGTTCCCTCATGGTGCTGTGGAGTTAGAAGGTTCGAAAGGGGGAACGACTTTCAAAGTGAATGGACAATGCCCCAAACTGTACTATGAGGCGTGTGTCAAAGAATCCGACACCATTTGGTTGTCAAACCCCATCTATGGGGATCTATTACGCTATACGAGAAGGTCGTCCCACTCCCGATGCATATGGGGTGAGTCTTTTATATTTTAAATGAGCGTTGGTTAGGGTTAGAGTCGGTTAGTTAGTTCGAGTCCGTCAGAATATGACACACATGTTAGGTTTGAGCGAATACGCATTGAGAGCAAGCCTAGGGTTTCAGAGCACAATTTGAGTGAAATGGGTTGATTACGTGATGGTAGAGTGGTTAGTGTATCCCAAGTTTGAGAAATAGGAACAAAATGATGCAAAAAGGACTCTGGTGAAAATTGAGTACTGTACCGGTCTGCCCCAGGGCAACCGAACCGGTTCATTTTTGGGGAAATTAAAATAAAAAAGGCCCGAATCGGTCCGACCTCTTGTTATTTTTGATCAGACCTAGGTGCAACCCCCACTCCCCAATCACCCTCATCCCCTCTAATACGTTTCCCTCCACCCTTGCCAAATCCTTCCCCTCTTCCCTCCAACACACTCCCCTCCTAAACAAACCCCTCCCTCACCTTCACCCACCTATAAATACATCCTTATACCTACTTATATCCACCACACCTTCTCCAACCTCTCTCTCTCTCTCTCTCTCTCTCTCTCTCTCTCTCTCTCTCTCTCTCTCTCTCTCTCTCTCTCATATTTCTCATATTTCCATTTCCCCCTTACCATGGACAGCCAAGAACAACCCCAAAAATACAACTCAACCCAAGTTGTCGATTTCAGGAATTTTCATTTCCCGTACCGCTCCTTTGAAGAACATGAGTGGTGTTAAAATTTCTTTGGCCCATCTAGGATGCTACACATGGATCACCAAGTGTGCTGGACTGAGCTACCGACTTCCGTCACCACCCTCTTCAATGCTCGGGTTTGGTTTCGGTTCCTCAATGAGCCACACAATTAGGCGTGGGCAGCAGAAGTCTGATATTTCTATGGCTCTCTAGTCCGCACCTATGACTTCACCTCTGAAGCATATATCAACGTCACCCATGTTCCATTCTCTTTGGATCGCCTCATCCGCAAGTTGGTGGAAAAATATGTTCCAAACCCAAAATATTTTACCTACCCCAACCCCCTCGCCCCTATCTCAAAGGCTACTTGCACATCCCGAATGGAATCCGGTGAGGTGTGGGCCGCCGAAACTTTATCGGTGGCCCAGTTGAATGACAAGGCTAAAATTACATTCCAAATCGTGTGCGCCAACATCCTCCAAACATACAACAATTCCTCCATGCACCCACGCCAAGAGACCCTAGTGTACCACCTCTTTGATACCAACACCGTGATCTATTTGGCACGCATCGTCTACAAAGACATCTTCTTTGTAACATTGGAAAAAAAGGGAACCACCCTGCTCCCCTACGCCCGGATAATCACATCCATGCTCGTCGACATCGGCATTGAACATCCAACCGGGTTCTGTAGCCTACCAAACCCTCTTGGGTAGGGCACCCATAACAAGAGCGAGCATCAACGATACATTACACACGCCCGATAGGCCCAAGAGGAGGCAGAAGAAAGTTTGGATAAGGAGGATTTCGAGTCGGATGATTCGGACGATGATGATTAGGGAGAAGCCATTGGGGCCAACAACGTTAGCATGGCCAAAGGTGAAGAAGCGGAATACAATGAGGAGGATGATTCAGGCTCTGAGCCTCCGGGTGGAAACTTTGACATGAGACTCAACGCGATTGAAGCACGACTCAACGGGTTCATAGCCCAATATGATGCTGATCGGGAGGAGGACGGTCGCGTGTATCAATGCCACATAAGCATGATGCATCGCCTCCAATCCCAAATGTTTCAAATGTCATTCGGTCTGCCTCCCCGCCATATTTTATGACCCTTTTGATCCAAACGCCCCCGGACCTGCTCACCCGCCCCCGCAATAGGTTGTTGCTCTAGGTTGCTTATGTACTATTTTTATTTTCTTCTTTCCACAGATTTTGTATGATTATATGTAATGGAAAGTGGATTGCCTAGCTTGTGTGTTCTATGTTTTTGTTTATATGTAGCATTTTGCACTTTGTTCCATTCTAATCTCCTTAATTTATTTTTTAGTCCTTTTTGCATTGGGACTATGCAAAAATCTAAGTTGGGGTGGGGGGGGGGGGGGGGGGTACGCATGCGCTTTTACATTTCACAAAGTCCAAAATGCCATAAATTTCCAAAAAAAATAAAAAATTAAAAAAAATATTTTTCTTCAAAGTAAATAAAAATTGGAATTTAAATTTTTTAAAAATATCACCAAAAAATTGTTTAAAGTCTCAAATTTGTAAATTTTAAATTTCATAAAGCCGAAATTGACCAAAGATGGAAATTGAGTGAAAACTCTCGACTTAACAAATAAGTGTGGAGATTAATAAAACCCGGTGATATTTTTGAGCCTATCATGTTTTGTGATTTTTTTTAATCAATCCGAGTTAATGATTAACTCAAAGTTCAATTCAACGTTAAAATCAGTAGTTGATGATCTCTAAATTATTGTTTTGATCGGACAAGGAATAATGTGTGATGTTGCCTAAAAAAGAGCGCTAAAATATCTCTAAACTAAAATTCACCTCGAGACGCGTATGGTATAAATTAATTAGCGATTTTGACAATGAAGTAGGGCCTCGCTTGTCCCCCAAAAATATTTTCCAAAAAAAGTTGTGAAAAACTACCCTTTTGCAAACCAAGTTGAGCCAAATAAAATATATCCTTTCATTTGATAACCCGAAAAACCCACATGGCTCGAAATTGGGAAAACTGGAAAATCTAGCAATTAAGTCCATTTTGGGTGAAAATGAAAAGGGGTGATAAAAAAAAAGCTCAAGAAATTGCAAGAAAAGAAAAATAGAAAAAGAAGAGAAAAATGAGCAAAATCCCGGAACAAAGCACTAATGGACATCATAAGGAGGTTTCCCAATTCCGAATTTCCTAACCGTTCCCATATTACCCAATATACCTTATAACCCAAGAAAAGCCCTAACCAAGTCCGGATTACGAAATTGATTACCGCGTGGAGAGATAAAACACAAAATGAGATAATAAGAGAGATAACATGGTGTGAATAAGAGGCAATGTCCCCGTTTCCCAACGACCGTAACCTGATGAAGAGATCTTTTCACCCATGAATTTCGTATTTCTTTTTGTATGCATAAATTCGTGTTCCAATGCATTTACTCCTTATATCACGCATACCGAGCGGAATAGCCACATTCTGAGTGATTCATTTGTGAGGGTATCTCGTGAGCACTTGAATCAAAATGAATTTTCAAAAAAGTTGATGATCAATCGTTAAAAATTCGCTATTAAATTTCTGGCTTCACGTACACACACGACAAATTGAGATTTCAGCACACATAAACACACACACACACACACACACACACACACACACACACACACACACACACACACACATATATATATATATATATATATATATATATATGGTGATTATTTTTTGAAAAGTTTGAATTATACAGTTTTTAGGTATTTTGAATTTTCATTGAGCCGAAAATCGAATTTTGTGGGTATATTCACTGCAAACCCTCACGAGACACAACTCGTCCTACTAGGTTAACCTAGGGGTTTAAAGTCTTGTTGCATACGCTAAATGCAATCGCATTTCCTATAAAAGTGGTATTCTATCTTAATAAACTGATTTTCAAAAGTTGAGCCTTAGTTGGATTCTTTTACATTGCTCGAGATGCGCAAAGTTCTAAGTTACGGGGATTTGATTAAGCATAAATTCTTTCGAATTTATCCCCTTAATTTAGTAGCTTTTAGCACCTCGAATAATGTAAAACGTATTGATTTATTTCATTTATATGCTACTGACCATTCCCATAAAGTGCTTTGAGTTTTGTGTGTTTTTGTGCTTTTTACAAGTATTTAATGCTAAGTGAATAAAAGGGAAATTCAAAACCGAGAAATCAACAAAGGAAAGAAAGTAAGAGGGTAAAATGATTAATCTACATCTTGAGTTCGGACAAGGGACCAACATGAAAAATAATGACTTCGCGTTCACAAGCGCGTAGAAAGAAACAACATCCCAAATGAGCATCGAGTCAGGAGATATGAGGCCTCAAAGATGAGAAAATCAAGAAAAGGACACTGGAGCAAATTCAGCACCGGACTGGACCGAATATAGACAAAAATGAATCGGTCCGGATAAGTAAAAAACTTATGTCTCATATAAGGGACCAGACTGATCCGATTATGGACAAATACGAACCGATCCGGGAAAGCCAACAACACACTGGTCACTTTTGAGAATTAGACCGATCCGTTTAGCGAAGAAGTTGAACCGAACCAGTTACTACCAAACCGAACCGATAAAGACCACCAGTCCGGTTGGGATTTTCCCAAATTTTTCTTTTCTTATTCAAAGTTTTACTTGGTTCAAAATCTTGTAAAATTGAAAGTGTATTTAATTTGGTTTATTGTCAAACATTAGGAGGTTCCAATTTCAGTAGTTTTTAGAGGGCTCTTGTAGAGAAGAACCCTAGTTTTAAAGTTTTGCAATTAATTCAAGATTCATATTTTATTTTCCATATTTCTTCATTGCAAGTAATATTTAATCTTTTCTTCAATTTATTTAGTAGTTAGTTAGATTAATTAGTGATTCGTAGTCTTCTATTCTTAATTCAAAAATTTCTTCTCAAATTTTTCCAAACTAGTCATGAATTCCCGCTCTTTAGAAATTGCATTTTTCTTTAATTCAATAATGTCTGGCAAAGTTTTTAAGGGTTGGGGTGCATGAACCCAACCCGATGTAATTTACCCATGTAGAAAATAGGGTTTGAATTTAATTTTAAGAGAATCATGTTGTGTAGTATGAACAATCATTGTTGATCTTTTTTCCTCGTTTGCCCTAGGCAACTAGGGTATTTAAGAGTGCGATGCGCGTGTAGCTATTCAGCACCTCTTTATTCTTACCTTTGATTATGTATGGTGAGAACTTATATCCTCATATATATAATGCTTAGGATTAATAAAGTCCAGGTTCAATTAAATTTCTAATTCAAAATCTATCATTCTATAAGGTTAATATACTTGGGTTTGGGGGATTATAACCCGACTTATCTTTCTTTATTCATAGTTAATCCATTAAGAACATTTATTTCTTTGCACTTAGTTTAGTTAGTAGTTAATTTGAATTCAGTTAAAGTTAATAGATACTCCATTCTCCCTAATCACCTTTTCTATTTCCTTTTGGGAGTCAATTTTCGGGTTAGTCACCTATTCCGCGTCGTTATGTTTCAACATTTTAGTTCCATGTGGAGACGATCCATACTTATTGGGTTTATTACTGACGTGACACGTTTGGGATTGTCTCACCAAGCAACCTTAATTAAGGAGATTACGTGTTGAATATGGTGATCCAGGAGAAAAAATTAGAAGAAATTTGGTATGGTCTATACTGATTTCTGCAATTGTCTAACCATGTACTTATCATCTGGAAACCCTAAACGGAGAACAATTAAAGAACCCATGGAATGTCGAGAACCTAAGAAAATATTATCAGTGATCAATTGAAATGTAATCTATTACTATTTCTTATAACTCGCTTTCAAGTTTCGACAAAAAAACACCCAGTTTCAAAAATAGTTAGTCTTCTTTTCATGTTTTGTTTTCATTTTTTTCGAGAGTGGGAGATGTATAATCTCAAATAACAAAGAAAAAACTAGTCACTAGTACTAGAAATTCAATTCAAAACTTCAAATGACAAATCCCAAACGAGAAGATCTAAATATAAAACTTCATGTATGAATCCTCACTGTCAAGAAAAAGAAGTTTTACCAGCCTAAATTAAGAAAAATTACTAAAACATTTGGTCGTCGATGGTAACTAATAAAATCACTGGTCAAAATGACAAGATCCTTTTTAAGCGAACGCAAAAAAAAGCATGTTAATAGAACCTAAGGCAAGGCAACATGAGTTCATCCAAATTGATAACTAGTAAGGCAAATTAGTCGGGTTAATGCCGACCACTTAATCGTAAGACTAAACTACTGCTAGCCATAATCAAATAATGAAGCATTAAAAACTTTTATTCAAATATTTCAAATATGCTTGCATCATTACAAAGGAACATTCAACATACATTATTACAATGGAGTATTTAAAGAATATAAACTACTTAATCTACTGGGAATTTTCCTAGAGTTTTCTCCATCCCAGCTAGAGGAATGTCTAATATAGAGGAAAGAACTATTGATCTTAATTCCTCAAACCTTCATTGTCTACTAGAACTAGCCTTGTCCACCAAGTGCAAGGTATGACTAAAGACACCATCTCCATACAGACCATAATCCCCAATATATTTTCTAATCAAGCTAATGGGGGTTGTATCTGTAGGAATCCATGAAGTATTTAGTTAGAATGGAGGTGTAGGCTGGTCCAAACATCCAAGGTTATGCTAGTACAAAAGACTATCCTCTTTCGGTACCTTCATCATAGTAAGAGCATTGATACATCCCCACTTATAAATTTCCTTATGGGATTTCTAAAGTTCCTTGCCTAAATGTGCCAAGCCTCATCATAACCGTTCATCCATATGGTACGGGGCTACTTGTGGAAATGATAAGTGAGATGATCAACTTTCTTATTTAGCCTCTTGATGGTGTCTGACTGGTTCTTGATAAGGTTTTCTGAATCGGCCAGTGTCTTTTTTTCTCTCCTCTTCAACAGACAAACGAGCAACAACCATTTACCGATAAGAATGTCCCCCTTTGGTTTCTTACATTTGTCCAACTCCTCCATTAGACGATTATTTTCTTGCTCTAAAAATGATGTTCCTTCACTTTAGTTAGCATTAACCGCCTTATTAATGCCCTCAAACTCATCCCTTAATAAGGTATTCTCCTAATCTAAGAGGATAGCCACCTCCAGAGCACTCTTCACCTCATACTGCGGCGCAAACTCCTTGGAATATATCAAAGATAGTTCCTACAACTTCTTATCAAGCCCATTATTGCTCCAAATAATGATAAGCTTCCTATGATAATCTTCTAACAAGATATAGACTACTTCCCTATGACCTTGTAGGAGTTGGAGCATTATTTCATAATAAGGGGTATTGGTATCCAAAGCTTAGTGGAATAACTAATGCATGTGGGAGTAAGATTACTTAGAGGGGTTGGAAATGTTTAGGTAGAGTACCTCCTCCATCTCTGCTTCATTAGGCTCCTTATGGTCTGCCCCGAATAGCTGGTTAGTCCTCCTAAGAAATTCACTTTTAACATCAACTAAGCTAACATTCCTGGAGCTAAACTGAAATGAATACGACATTACATGAGTATGGAAAGAAAAAGAGTGCTCAAAACTAAACAACATCATTACTGGAAAAATGAGCAATTATATTGAGACTTTAAAAGATATTACAAGCAAGGATATTGATCAACTACATCAACAAATTCATAAAATTAAAATTATAAGGACCCTATTCATTACACATTCTCCTTGTATTGATTCACCTCCTCCCCTGGATGTGCCACCACGATAGTTAACTCTTAAAGCATAAAGGACTCTATTACCCCCTCACTGTCGTTAACCTCCTCCTCAATCTCTTGATGAGTGCTTGGATTGTTTTGGAGGAATAGGTTAGAGCCCAATGCAGTGTCGACGAATCCTAGCCTTACCTTAATGAAGATTTCTTTAAGTACTCCACTCGAATAGGAGTAGTGGAGAATGTATTATCCCACCCATGGGAATAGGCATCCTCCTTATCTTTCATATCCTTGGAATTATTATCCACCTCCTTAACCTTTTGCGCAGTCTTCATGACCTTGTTGGCCTTCTTCTCAGCATTCGTTGCAGCCTTCTCGGTCTTAACCTTTCCATCCTCTAACTTTTTAATGGCGTTCTCCCACTTCTTATTTTCACCTTCATGGGCTTTTTTGGAAAACTCCAAAACTCTTGTATGCCCAAGAAAGCTACCTCCACATCCATAGAGGACTCCCTCATCTGGTCATCCCTCCTCTATAATTGATCATAATCAACCAAGAACTATAAAAAAATCACCTTTCATAAACATCAGTAAGTGAATAACGGTGACATATGGCAATAGGGGAATAATAGAAGACACTTACTAGAGACAAGTTATGGTTGGCATGCTCTACAAACCTGGCCTAATGAAGAGCATCAGTGATAGCCTCGTCGATTGGAAAGAATCCTAATCCAATTAGCCTGTGATCAAGGTCTAGATTAATAGCAATAGAAGGGCTATTTCCAAGGCCCTTGTCATCCCGATCCTTCCCAAGTAACTTTAAAGGGGTAGTTAGACTCATTTTCAGCCTTTTAAAATAGGGATCCTAGTTTTTCATTACAAAGGGCTCAATTACTATGGGAAGTTTACAGCTCGCAATATTAAAATTTTTCTTCTCGACAGGGGTGGAGACTTCGAACGGGGGAGTATGTTAGGAATCTTTCTCTTAACCATTTCTGGAGAAGAAATTTTGGTCGACATAAGAGTGTGGTTTAGGGATTCTAAGGATGAGGATGTTCCCCTAGCAGAGAAATTCCCTTTTGTTTGAGGGGGGGGGGGGGGGGGGTTTAAATTCAGCGATCAAGGAGGAGGATGTTGGGTCTTTTAAATTAATGAAGGCTTATGGAATGTATTCATTGGGGCGAGAGACAAAGGAGGTAATTGAACTTTTATACCCAAGTATAATGGATAGACCAAACAACTTTTAGGTCAAAAAAATTAACCTCTGATGCACGTATATCCTTCTTCTTCTTCTTCTTCTTCTTCTTCTTCTTCTTCTTCTTCTTCTTCTTCTTCTTCTTCTCTGCATAACAAAAAGACAAAAAATATAGTCAATAATAGAATTAATGGAAAGGCTAAAAAAGAAGATTACACAACAATAAACAAATTCCAACATATGCCCTGACCCTCCTGAGGGAAATGGAGCCCATTGCACTCCTAACCCTCAAGAAGAGTGGAAAACTACCATTCTTTCATAATTAATCCATGATCCTAATAATCCTTATTGTAATCAGGTAAATTTACTACTAAAGCCCTATTTGAAAATCTTGTCTTCAAATAATAAATGTTATCATTAGTAGTCCATATACTATAAAAGTACATTAGTTCCATTATTCGTATATTTATTCCAAATCTCTTATTAATACTATTGACTCCATTAACTACCCTCCAAGTATTGGGAGCCGTTTGAGTTGGGACCACATCAAAGTAATGATAATACTCTAAAAACAAACGATTTGGAGGGAATGTCACCCCACACTCACTAATAAATATTGTGAGTATCCAATGATCCTCATCCAACGCACGAAGGTCAGAAGGACCTATTACCAATTCAGTTTTTACCCACTCCAAAATCCTATGGGTTGACCTAAATGTCTCCATAGAACACTCATCCACAACACACAACATTTTTCGAGAAAGAGGAAAGAAAAATAAAAAGAAAAGGTTTCTTACAACAAGACATAAATAATAACTCTCACAAATGGCGAAATAAAAACTTGAAAAAGAGGAAAAGAGTTTACAATTCAAGGTGAGGAAAATAAACAATGTTTTATAGGACTCTACAAGGTTGCCTGGTATATATAAATTGAAATGATTAAGTGTACCATCGCTTCATATTTCGACGACATCTCAATTCCCTAGAAATCAAAATGATGAATGTACCCCTAGACAATTTGCTATTTTTTCTACTATTTACAAAATTACCACTGGCTAAGAGATGACATTCAAAAATTTACAACTCTAAGAGGTCGGTAGCCGACCAGATGCTTCCAGATAGACGATCAACTTCTAATAGATAATATTACATTCTTTCAGTCGTTAAATCACTCTAATCAATAATGAAGTATTATGGGCTTTTGTTGCGACCTAAAATAATATGGCCAGGGGAACCAATAAAAAGGTGGCACCTATCAACTTACTCAAGGGTCCTAAAGATAGTAGGTAGAAGTGGTCGACTAAATTATCTCCCTAGTCGGCACACTAGTTGACCACCTTCAAGAATATAAACAATCAGTAATGTGAACAGAGACACGTGAGGATCTCAACAATCACCATCACATGCACGTGAACAATATACAACTGCTAATTGTAATGTAAATGTGTAAATACCTAATGTATAAAGGTATTCCACCTCTTCATCTTCTCATTACCATAAATATCCCACTACGTCACACCTAAAATAAATAAAAAACAGCTAATTCTAAATCGTAGAGAGTTCCTAAAAGACTTGTACAAAACCCCTAATGCTTAGTGAAATTTTATCCTTGGATGTAGGTACCTTACTGGGTTGAACCACGTAAAATTCTATTTGTTTCTCATCTACGTCTGCCTAATATATTTCTTACTTTATCTATGGTTGATAATAATTTCTTTGACTAAGTTAAGACTCATCTTGGTAATCAAACTAATTTTAGACACCGACAACCCCAAATACTAGTAACATCTTAATTGGATTTTGGTGTCAATAATATGCATCAAATTATCATATAAAGGTAGAAACTATGGTGCATACATGATATACTCCATTAAGGTTCCTAAATTAGCCTTCAACATAATAATAATCCATCAAAAAAATCATAAACCATCATACCATAAAAAAGAAACGAATTAACCCATTTGAGTTGATAATTTTAGCAAAAATAAATTAGCTAGAAAGCATGGCATAAGGCATGAAATTAAAGGAAAGTAATAATAAAATAGTAAGACTAATTTACAAAGCATGAAGCAACTTACGAAAGATTGAATTAATGAAGAAGAAGGTGAATAGTAACTTACATAATAAAGAAATGAAAAATCCTAGTGTGTGTGTGTGTGGAGGGGGGGGGGGGGGGGGAGAAGATCCTAAAATAAACACTCAACCCTAATACTAACTAAAAACTAACTCTAGATAATGAACAAATAAACTCCACTTACTAGTTCTAGTAAGTGGATTAAACAAAGGGAACTTGGAAAATATGGAAATAGATTCACTTCACAAAATCTTCAAAATGGAGAACTTGGAAAAAATTGAGAAACGATTCTCGGGGGGGGGGGGGGGGGGGGATTGATCTCACAAAAGAGAAAATAGGTGCATCATGAAAATGACCTTAACTTCATCGTTTGGCCTCAGAATGATGTATGGTTTGTGGCCACGCAAATATAAGTAGAAGAGCTACAAAATATGGGAAGATAAATTCCAAATTAAGAAGTTTGAAATTACAAAAAATGCCTTTAAAGTGAGAGAACTTTTTTTAAACGCAACCAATTGCTCCGCTGAGCATTCCAATACATACAAAAGCTCGAATAAACCTTAAAAAGAATATATATATATATGAAGGTTATCAATTAAATGAGTATAAATATAGGAAATAATGTACACAATCATGCTAGAATGTGCAAGAGTAACAAGGTATTAAATACAATATTCATAACTAATCGTATCCCCTAACTTACACATTACTAGTTCTTCGCGATGAAACAAAATGAGACCTAGTCCAACGGAGAGATATTAACAAAAAAATATATGTACAAAGGATAAATGCCACTTTAGCAGGCGCATTGTTGAATTTAGAGAATGCAATAAGCCATTAAACTCTTAGGTTACTCTAGTGGATGAGTGTTGTCTCGTGAGGGTTTTCAGGGATGAATTTCACAAGAATCAAGTTTCCTTGAAATTAGGCTCAAATAAAAAACACAACAATCTCATAAACAATGAAAAATATTTCAGCAAGTTACTAACAAGAAAATTATAACAAGTTATTTACGGGCGAAGTACACAAGAAAAAGAGATTATTTATATACAACTAGTGAGAATGTTATGTAGTGCATTTAAATAGGATTAATTAAGTTAATATGATAAATAACTTATGAAGTAAACATACAAATTACTCGGACTAGAGTAAAGTTTCAAGGAGCTTCACGACAAGGCCAGTTAGACGGGGTAGTGTAAATAGGATGAAGAGTTAGGTGTGCAATTAAGATGAGGTGTGAGTATTATCTCAAGTGAGTGCGACACTAACTTAAATATGAAGAGAATTCATGCATTTTAATTCACTTGTAAAAATGATTTGGGCTCTGACCCATACTTGAAAAATATTTTCAAAACCTTTTAGGTGTCTAGCCACTGGGACACCAAACTTAATGATACGTTCCAGGCATGCGTAGCTGTAGCAGGTGTGGATGTTGCAGGATTTGGACTTAGCCGCTTCAGTCATTTCATTCCTAGAGTCGGATGAAACTAAGTATTTCATTTGGGCATGTTGCCCCGACTATTTTATATCAGTCAGACTTTGTACTCATTTTATTATTTCTGTTGGATTATTATAGTGAATTTTGGATTCTTTTCTGCCGATGGTTTATTCGGCCAGTCATTCATTTATTTATTCAGTATTAATTTAGACTCAGTGGTTGTGTGAATGGTTTAAATTATATTTTGTTGTTGTTGTTGTTTAGTAAAAAGATTAAAATGTTGACATCGGCTTTTTGAATACTAGGTGGTTAGTATGTTTTAAAAAGTTTTCGGTAGTAATAATCTCATAAACAACAAAAAGGATTTCAACAAGTTATTGGGAAGAAAATAATAATTTACCTAAAAAGTCCAAAATCATTAATATTATTAGAATACCTCCATCACAATTAAAACCTTACATGTGGTAGGAAGAATGAACACAAGATACAAAGTATGATTCGGAAAAACTTTTATAATGCGTATAAACATTAAAGCACGCATGAACTCAAATCTTTACAGGATATTATACTCAATAAATGAAAGAACACTAAATGGGGTGTAACACACACGAGAAAAATGGGCATAATGAGTAAATGTAAATGGAAGCACGGCCACGCGTATGTATTTAATAAATAATGCTATATATATAATGAATTTTTTTCTCAACGAAAGGATATTGTTCATTAAATGAGGTGAAACGCACTTTAATGGATTATGACAGCTATTTAAACTTTTGAATCACATTCACCCTAGGATCAAATAAGAATTTATGGGGTTGTAATGTAGGTTTGGAGTGAAGGTTGTGAAATGAAGGGATATTTAAGGATTTAAAGTGTCCATGGAGAACACTCGGGATAATGAAAATTTATGGGTAATTTCAAAATTGTACTATAAATTCCATACAAAGAAATGGATACACCATTAGAGCTTGGCTTTTATTATTATTCTTTAAATAACCACGGGATTCTTACTAACGCTGATGTCAACTTATCCTTCATCTCATCAAAGGCAAACTGACAGTGATCACTCCATCCAAATTGTACCCCCTTGCGAGTCAGATTCATCAATGGACCTGCAATCTTCGAAAATCCCTTGAAGTTGCGATAATACCCGTCCAACCCCAAAAAGCTATGAATCTCTATTGGTGTCATGGATTGTCCCCACTCCCTCGCTGCTGGCACATTACTAGGATCAATTGCAATACCCCAGTCAGACACGATATGGCCAAGAAACTACACCTCTCGTAGCCAAAATCCACACTTCCCAAACTTGTCATACAAGTGATGATCCCAAAGTGTCTATAAGACCCTGCGCAAATGCTCTGCGTGATTCTCCTTCGTACGAGAGTAAACCAGAATGTTGTCAATGAACACTATCACTAACTGGTCTAAGAATTCCCTGAATACCCTATTCAATGGATTCATGAACACTGAGGGGGATTTAGTGAGCCCAAACGGCATCACCCTGAACTCGTATGACCCATACCGTGACAATAAAGAGGTTTAAGGAACATCTTCCTCCCGAATATGTAACTGGTGATATACCGATTGAAAATAAATATTTGAGAAGTAAGCAACCCCTCTCAACTGATCAAATAGGTCATTGATTTTCGACAATAGATACTTATTACGTATCGTGACCTATCGTGACCTTGTTCAACTCCTTGTAATCCACACATAATCGGAGTGAATCTTCCCGTTTATTCATAAAAAAAATTAGTGCGCCCCACGATGATGTATTCCATCGAATGAAACCTTGTCCCAAAAGCTACTGAATCAGCTCCCTCACCTCTTGCATCTCTGATGGAGCCATGTGATACGATGCTCTAGAAATTGGTCTCATACCCGGTGCTAGATAAATAACGAACTCGATCTCTTAGCTAGGTGGTACCCCTAGTATCTCATGAAATACATCCTCACAATCCCTCACCACTAGAATCGAGTCTATTAGAATCATAATCTCCTGTGAGGTCTCCTCTTCAATGTAGTATAATTGGGTATGTGACCCTCCCTCGGGAAGAGGCATCGCCACCAAGAACATCTCCAGGACCGGAATGGAGAATAATATGGTCCTCTCGTAACAATCCACAGTCACCCTATATCTCGCCTACTAATCGATACATATAATGACATCATATCCCTCCATGTCTAATACTAAAAGGTTCGCTACTAGAATTAAGCTCCCAATAATAATATCCACCCCTCTACATATTGAGTGTATAAGTGACCCACTACCCAATGGTGACTCTACACACATAATCCTAGTACCATCTGTCTCTAAAAGATAGACTGCTAGTGCAAATCTAGTACCAATAAAGGAGTGCAACGTGCCCATATAAAAAAAATGCTACCCTCATGTCGATAAATAGGAAACATGCCCTCAAATTCTACTGAAGCCTGAGGTGCTGGGGGCATAGGCACGTCCTAGATGTTATATACACGCCCATACTGCATCTACCCCTGAGGCTACTGGGCTGGAAGTGTTTGTTATGCAGGAGGCCTCTGTGCCTATTGCCCCTGTTGGGCCCCCTGTTGCGGTCTCATAGCTCTTTGAGGACATTCTTTCCTCACATTCCCCAGCTGGCCACATACAAAGCATTTACCTTGAAAAACTCCCTGTCTCTGGCCCTGCTAGCCCTGACGAGGTTGTCCCTGGTGGCCTCGGCCTTGGTGGCCACCTCACTTATTCCCTTGGCCCTGCTGGCCCTAGGGAACCTACTGCTATTGATTGGGACCCTACTGGCCCTGCCTGAATCCCTGATCTTCCTGTCTATGCCCACCAAATCGAAATATCTTAATAGAATTCTCCTATCGGGAGTCCTACCCCTGCTAGCTGCTACCCTGCTACTGAGCTTCGCTAACCGTACTCCCTCCTTCCTTGCCCTACTAGCTGGGCTCGCCTCCTCTTTTGTTCCCTCTTAAGTGGAAGCGATGATCTTAGTAGTGTAGTAAGGCTGCATTGACGACATTAGTATATGTCACCAATGCGGGATTGATGATCAAGTGATGCCTAATCCTCTCGGCTAAACCATAAATGAACATATTTTTCGTTCTCTCTTCATTGCTCACCTCGTCTCGCACAAAGTTTTCCAAACGGGTGAACTCCTCCTCACATTCTTCCACTGAGCGATGACCCTGATTCACCTCGTTGTACTTCCTCCGCATCTCAATCTCCACTATCGGTGGAAAATACTTGCAATCGAACCACACTCAAAACTCAAAAAATTTCGCCATCTTGTCCATATCCTTAGTAGTGGAAATAGACTCCCACCACTATAATGCCGCTCCAACAAGTTGAAAAAGTCGCCAACATCTTCTTCTGCATCTCAGTACACTCCACTATGTACGTATGGCAGTGAATGTTCTTCTTCCACTAACACGCCTTTACCACATCAGAGCTATCCTAAAACTCGGGCAGATGGCCCTTCTGAAATGACTCTCTGACCCTTTGCCAAGTAGATGGCCCTGTTTATGCTTAGATCACATGTGACACTAGCTACTGCGACTGGGGTAAATGACTGGCCATAGCCTTTATAGATGCATTGACCACCTGATCTTCTATCTCTTCCACCTGCGCAGTCAATATTATATCCGGTGGTGGCATTACTCGTGGCTCCTAGTGAGTCTCCCTCACCTCATCTCTGGCCTTTACGCTAGCTTCTCGTTGTCTCCTCGGTGGCATCTGAAAACAATTCGAATTTGTACAAGAACTCAGTTTATTCAAACTAATAGTAGAACCACGATATCTCATACACGTAAAGATAAAAGCAGTAGTCCTAAAAATAGGGATCTACATCAAATGAATGATACAAAGAAATTGCAGTAAGCCGTATAGATCCTATGGACACTAGAACCTGATGCTCTGATACTATCTATGACACCCCACTTAATTAAATGCCAGTTGATCAGTCCTTTATTAAATTAAATCAAGATTTACATTTGGCTCATTCTTAGCATCACTGTCGAAAATCAAATTAATTACTAGCCACATATATGATTGATTAAACTGGTGATAACTTTTATCTTTCATTAAGAAAATAAATAAACATGCGTAGTAAAATAAATTTCATAAACCCAACACACCATTAACGAGTCTGAAATAAATGCTGAATAAAAGAAACTGGCCGAATAAACGATCAGCTATAAATCCAAATCTGACAATAAGTAAATAAAACAAAAGCTAAAACTGAGAGTAACTGGACAACACGCCCTAAATAAACTATAATTGAAATGAGATCCCTAGTCTAGGAATGAAGAGCCGATGAATCTAATCAAATCGCAGCAGGCACCCACATGTGCCTTAGCTGCGTATCCCTAGAATAGAATCTCAAGCCTGGTGTCTTTGTGGCTGGACACCCAAAAGGTTTTGAAAATATTTTGCAGCAAGGGTTAGAACCCAAAACATTTTGAAAATATTTAGCAAGATATTAAGATTGTAATAATTAAAATGAAAGAATGCTTTTCATATTTAAGCTAGTGTCGCACTCACATGAGGTAATGTTCACCCATCAGCTATTGTGCACACCTAACGATTTTCCTATAACCTTCCTAGTTACACTATCCCATGTAACTAGCCTTGTTAACCGTTGCCTGAAACCTTACTGTAATCGGGGTAATTTTTTAAAGATTGTTAAGTTATTACTCACATTAACTTAATTTATCATCTTTTAATTTACTATATAAAAATTTCACTAGTTATATAAATAATACCCATGCACTCCCGGTATTTTCCTCGTATATAATTATCAACACTATTATATACATAAATATACTACTCATCACACACAAGTTGTATATAGTATCCATCCTCCCGGGTAATGACTCACCAGATGTTTTCTCTAAAAAGCTATCATCTCAGGTATACTCATCCACCCGGACAACCCGACTCGGTTAGCTCCCCAAATGAGTAAAAATAATAAAACCTAGTGGAGGCGATCATAGTTCCCATAGAGAGTGAAACTAAATTATAGCCAAAGCGCCTCACCTCTAATAACATACACTATAACCTGGGGATTATAATCTCCCTTCTCCACAAGCCAGGGGATTCACCCACATCGCGCAACCTCTTAGGATAACACTAGAGGGGTATGTATTCCAATAAATATTATTCACACCCACATTTATAAAGAACACAAATATATATATATATATATATACACTACACATCACCACATAAATATATTTAGTTTAAACC
Source organism: Sambucus nigra (assembly GCA_949130495.1). Taxonomy (NCBI): domain Eukaryota; kingdom Viridiplantae; phylum Streptophyta; class Magnoliopsida; order Dipsacales; family Adoxaceae; genus Sambucus; species Sambucus nigra. The sequence goes on from OX422216.1 coordinate 183,385,583, forward strand.
CGGCTAATCCGTTCACAAAACCTGTAGCACTAGCCTAAAATATCCGAGTCAAATTCCGACTCTAAGTTAATTAATTTTCCCATTAATTAGTTTATTAACGTGGTGACACTCTCCTGCATATATCCGGACTCATTCCCTTGGTCCTTAAATTATTCCTAAGCATTTATATCTCCAAATTCTATAATAATAGATTTCTAACTCCCTTATTAAAAACTTACTGTTATAATTACTAGGGAATTCCCTATGAGCGAAATCATCCACAAAAATCCTTTTGTCCGGCCCAAACATAAAGCTGACCAAAACTGGGCCTAGCCGCCTGTGTCATTCGAATGGCCCACCATGTCGCTCGAACGACGAGTGATGTCGCGCGAACGATAGCCCGGGTCATTCGAGCAACCCCTGGGTATTTTTCTATCCTTTTCTTCTTCTTCTTCTTCTTCTTCTTCTTCTTCTTCTTCTTCTTCTTCTTCTTCTTCTTCTTCTTCTTCTTCTGTTTGACGCCATGGACGATTCTGCAACATCTCTAACCCATATTTCCTTACTGTATTTCTTAAATCCTAAATTGATGGCTACTGTATCTCTTAATAATTTAAACGAACTCTTAAATATATTGAAATGAAACTCCCATAATAATTTATGAAACAGTATATGATTTCTCCAGAATATACCTGATAAATTTAACCTCACCCAATACCCAATTCTCACGTAGGATATACTAAGATTAAAAACCCAGATTTAAGTATTAATCCAATCCCAAAATAATGGTTTTGTCACACCCACTATAATATGAATTGAAGAATGCAATTTAAATTAAGAGCAAGTTAACCACTTGCCTTCTAAAATTCACAGAGTCTGAATATCTTGGCGTTGATGATGATTCCTCAAAGAACACGCCCAATTTCCTTTGATTCCACGATCTCCTTTCTTTATCCCTATTTTCTTCTCTATAGAACTAGAATTCTCCCTTTAGAATTGTGTCTGTCAACACTTTTCTTATTTGGGTTTTATTATATTTTTCTTTTAGAGTTGAGTTCCCCTTAAACTCTTAAACTTTGATCTTCTAAAGTAAATTCGTACATTATGCTTGAGGGCCAAGTTAAAATGGCCCAAACACTCCCGTGTGGGCTCGGTCATGCTTAAAAATGCTCTGATACCCATTTACTATCCCCGGAACTCTTTTCCAACTATTTTGGCATATTCGGACTCAACCGTGCACTCAGAATTTTTATCCAAATTACTTTACTAAAATTCCTATCTCAACCTCCAAATAGTCTATGCCCGACTCCCGGTTGAGATAAAATAATACCACGTCACTATCACTCATTATGACATAAATTAATTATTACTATTGATTTAATAATTTATATGCCCTAATTATTAACCAATTATTCTTTCGATTAATAATTAAATGATAATCACACAAATTAATTCAATTAAATTACGACACACAAGTAATTTAAACTAGCCAAATTAATTAAATAATATAAGCTAAAAATATGAGGTGTTACACCTTTAGAAACTTTATTCGGATAGGATACCTATTTCGTGGGTAAGCGATTGTATTTAGTGTATGCAACAAGTCGTTAAACCCCTCGGCTACCCTTGTAGGGCGAGTGGTGTCTCGTGAGGATTTGCAGTGAATATACCCATAAAATTCATTTTCTTGACTCAAAGAAAAATTAAAGTAGTTAAAAATTGTACAATTGAAACTCTCCAAAAATAGTCACCTTAAATTTATATTCAATAGTTTAAATTCTTAGTGTGTGTGTGCAAATCTAAAAATTGAACCGCTAATTTCCACCGATTGATCATTAAAATCTCACGAGATGCTCTCTCAAACGAATCTCTAGGAATGTGGCTAATTTCTCTCAGTATGCGTGATTTATAAGAGTAAAAATAATGGAACACGAGTTCACGCACATAATTCTAAAAGAGGGAATATTTAAGGTGAAGAGATCTTTTTATCGAAATACGGTAATTAAAAAATGGGGAACATCGCCTCTTATTCACACCAATTAATCTATCTTATTATCTTTTCGTGTCTTAGGCTCTCCACGTGGTAATTAATTTTGTTATTCTACTAAGTAAAAACATGAATGACTAGGAAGTTTGGAGTTGAATTTTTTTTCTTACTATGCCTATTGGCGCCTTTTCGGGCATTTGCTCTTTTTTCTCCCTTTTGTTTCTATTATTTTTGTGTTTCTCATTTTTTTATTTTTATTTTTTTCTTTCTATTTTTGTTGGGCATTTTTCTATTTTTCTTGTCGTCTATGTATTTCACCATTTGGACTTAATTGATGAATTTTCCAATTTTCACAACTCCGGGCTTCATGAATTTTATTCTGGTTAATCAAACGAATTAGAAATTTTATTCGGCTCAATTGGGTTTAGAAAAGGGAAAAATTTTCACGACTGTTTATGGCTCATATTTTTGGGTTAAAAACCGAGGACATAACTTCATTATCTGAATTACTTATTATTTTACCATATGCGTCTTGATATTATATTTAATTTAGAGATATTTTTAGCGCGTTTTTAAAGACAATATTTCACTCATTTTCCATAACCGATCAAAACACAAGAATAGAGATCTTCAACGATTTTTTTAGACGCTGAAATGAACGATGACTTAACCATTAACTCGGATTGATTCAATTACTAACAAAAATCCATAGGCTCGAAATCTCGACGGGTTAATTAATCTCCATTTCTATTTGTTAAGTCGTAAATTGTCGCTCAAATTCCATCTTTGGTCAATTTTGGCTTAGTGCATTTGATTTTTACAATTCGAGACTACAAACAAAATTTTATTGATATTTTTGAAAAATTTATATTCCAATTTTTATTTACTTTGAAGAATAATATTTTTGGCTTTTTCAAAATTTTCATTTTTTTGGAAATATCTATTCTTTTTTAACTTTTTGCAATTTTTCAATTTTTTTCGGCATTTTAAAAATTTGTTAAGTTTTTAAAAGACGCACCTACCCCCCCCCCCCCCCCCCACGTAGACTTTTGCATTGTTCTCAAGCAAAATGACTAAAATCTAAATACGAAAAATAGAGTGTGAAAATAAAACGAACAAATATTAAAATGCAAAAAGACATTATATAACTCTAACACACGACTCAAAAATACAATAAAAATTACCTCATACGCGTCGGGGGTGCGATGACCTCTATCCTAGAAGTTGCTCTACCCTGTGTGCGGAGCCCTCCAAATCATAAATCAAAAGTCTGAACAAATGGAAGTCAACCCAATATACATATGGAGGCATATAATGAATGCGGTGAGTGAAATCGACATGCACCACCACTTCATAACATAAATGGTCAAACTTGAAGATTCTATCATGCTAAAATTTCGACCGACACATTAAGCCTAGATTTTCCTCAAATTCGAGAATGGATAAATCAAGCTTCAAATATGATGATACTCTAGTTATGTCCTCGATATCATCCAATAATACTAATGGCACGGGATAACGTGGTGAAAAGTGACATATGGTATGACAACCCATGCGTCACTGGGTGGAAACGCTCGAATTATATTCTCAATCTCGTCACTAATAGATAAAACCCCACGTTTCAGTATATTTTTTAAATGCTCGGGTTCACGTTCATAAATAAGGAATTTATTTATCTTGTCACTCTAGTCCCTCTCATCTAGGTGACCAAACGAGTCCAAAATCGATTGAACTTTAAGAGCGAGGTCCTCATCCACAGGGCCGAATTCTTTCTCAAAATTTTCAAGGGTTATATCTAAAGATAATTCGGTTGTGTCACTATACCATGGGATGTTTTCAAGACTTATATTTTTAATTTTTTGGATGTTTTAATTTTTTTCGCTTTTTAGAATTTAGAATAAATTCTTAGATTAATTCAACCTAATCTAGTGGGTCTACCTAATCCCTGGCAAAGACACCAAAAAGTTAACGCGACTAAATAATTATGTCTCTAACACATGTGATTACGGTTCAAGTGTAAACTGATCGCCCAAGTAATAATCCGATAAATCGGGTGTCGAACTCAGGGACTAAGACGAATGCTCGTGACGAATGCTCGTGACGAAAACTAAGTAAGAAGATTAACCCTAACGATTGACTCATGAAAAATGTAAGAAAAGATGATTGTGATGAGACTATGTATTACTACTATGAAAGCAATGAAATCTTATCTAAACTAACTATGCATGCAAGAATTAACAAATTATGAATTTATTAATATAAAAGAGAGATAAGGTCGGAATACAATCCCCCAAGCCGTAGTAATTTCACTAGATACAAATGTAGTCGAGAATTAAATATTTAATTAAAACGAAGACTTTATTTACTTCAAGTCTTACATATATGAAGGAATGAACCCACACAATACATAATCAAGAATAAAAATAAAGTACATGATGAGATGGTTAACACGCGCGCCTCATTCTTAAGCACCTCGGTTACCTAAAGAATACGGGGTTAAAATTCCTATGACGATTGCATTAACAAAATGATACGTTTTCAATTACTTATTTAACTCAGGAACTTATTTCTATATCCATGCGGACCATTTAGGGTTGGGTTCATGCATTCCAACTCTTGGAAATCTAGCCGGACATGATACTATAAATCTCTTGTAAGAATCCATTAATATGCATGAAAACATAATGCAATAATAATAAAGATGCTAAAATTTAATGTTCAAGATAGAAGAACATAAGCATGCAAGAAAAAAAATCTAACCTTGAAGAAGAACCGAAAACTCTTTTGAATTAAAAGTGCAAAAGTTGTAAATTATTCTCCTAGATGTTCTTCCTTGATTATGAGCTTTGACATGAATGAAATCTTTGTTAAAATAACTCCAATGACTAAATATATAGGTTAGAAATCATTTAGAAGAGTCCCAAAAATATAAAACTCTCTAGGCTAAAAAATAGAGCCAAAATAAAAGTCCCACTTATGGGAATTTGTCATGTTTTTTAGGCGTGACTAACGTTTTGTCACGGTTCTGGGGCATGACTAATAGCAAACCAATTTGCATAGGAACCGAACCGATTCGAGGTGCGGTTAGATTTTTCTTGCTGCATTGGCTTGTTTTTTTCTCTTTTCTTTGGATTTCTTTCTTAACTTCAAACGAGCGTAACTTCTTCACCATAACTCAGATTGAGCTTCCATTTTTCCAGTGTTCTCTTGACTTAAAGATCTTCAATTTTTAGTTGGCCCCCCAGAATAAGGCTGCAAAAATTACCAAAATTCCCATAAATTCTCCATTTCTTGGATTTCTTTCACTGTTTCGATTTCTCTCTCGCACTAGCTTGCATGAAATACCCGTAAAACACCTGAGAGATACAAAAAAACACTAAATACTTGCCAAAAAAGGTTAGTACCATGAATATGAAATAAATCCAGTCTATTTACACTGCACGATTTCATAAAAGAATCGAAATTAAGGGGATAAATATAAATAATTTACGCCTAATCTCTCTCTCTCTCTCTCTCTCTCACACACACACACACACACACACACACACACACACACACACACACACACACACATATCTATATAATAAGATAGGGAAGGTTTTGAAAATATACATATTTTTAACGATTCAAATTGATGCCACCTCCTTACATATTTTAATGGTTGAGATCACATCTTTTTTTTACAAATCTACCCTTTAATTGTTTGATTTCCCCCCCATTTTTAATTCAAGCTTACCCTTTAATTAAAAAATTGGAACAGTTTGGTAACACACTCTTGCTTTACACACACAACTCTATTTCACTTTCTCGATATCTCCGTTATCAGAGCACAAGGATCGAGAGCTCTCACCTAACTCATAAATATCAACACTTATTTCTCTCTCAAACTCTAATTTTACCCTCTTCTCACGACCCCACATAGTTGGTAGCCTCAGCTTCTCTCCATTAGGTATCTTCTCCCTCTCTAATGTTTTAGTTATGTTTTGTTGTAATTTTTATTGGTGGGGATTTGAGTATCATCTATGTATGTAGTTTTGGGTTGAAGTTTGGATTCAAAGAAACTTTTGTAGAGTAGCAAAACATGATACTTCCATGGTAAATCTATGCTTTATCCATGTTTTATGGCGTGCTAGGTCGAAATTACACCTCAGTCCTCAAGGCCATCTTACTTTTGCTAAGTCCCAGGTATTTTGCAGCAAATCAACTGTCAAAAAGTCCACGTAGAGTCGAAATCCCGTGGACCTTCTCTTTTTTGTAGTCTCACTTCTTTGGATTTGTGTGTTAATGATTTTTTTTTGTATTTTGGAGTTTATGTTTGTTTTGCAGATTAAGGTATACTTTTAATTTGTTCTCTTTCCCTCTTCGAAACCATTCGAATGTGAACATATGCCCTATTTATGTGAACAAATTTGCAAATGGGGTTTTAACCTTTCACAACCATCTCTGTCTTGCAGATATAACCATCTCTCTCTCTCTGTCGCCATTTTCTTAAGCTTGGGACATAAAGTTACAAATCAAACCATCTACAATAGAAAACCCATGGGTTTAACCCGATCTCGGTTCAGTTCCAGGTGACATACGGGTTTGTTGTTGTTTAACCCACCATTTTCTCCCTTTCTCTCAGATCTAATGACCTAAGGTTTGTACCTTTACTTTGTTTATTTCTTTTTTAGTTAAGTTACTGTTTGTAATTTGAGAGGATGAGATCCTAAATCAAAAGTGATATCATATATTCATGCAATATTGTTCATGAATCTTTATAATATTCTTTTTTTCAAGTAATATTGTCCATATGTCGTTTTTTAATTATTTAAAAAATATTCAACAAGTTGTTGTTGTTGTTGCTGCTGTTTATTTATTTAATTATTTTTAAGAAAAAGGGGGGTCAGCCCGAATCTGTTATTTAATTTGTGTTAATGGTTTATGTTTTAAACGGAGTTTGGTAAGCGCGAGTGCACATATTATAAATTCCATGATTGGGTCCAGAGTGCTTTCTCTAGCACGAATTATAGCGCAGTTGGGTTGGATTGTAATTTCTCTAGCATCCCCCTCCTCTTTCAATTTCGTGTCTCATTTTCATTTTGTAATTTTGTAATTTTTTTAGCTTTGATGTTTATTTGCAGGTATGCTACGATTTAGCTTTGATTTAGATTTGGATATCTTTTCAAAGGTATAATTCTCTCCCCTCTTTCTCAGTTCTCTTTTTTTTATCCTTTTCCAATCTTTTCAAAGGTATACTTCTCTCCCCTGTTTCTCAGTTCTCTCTTTTTTTCTTTATCCTTTTCTATTTAGTGTTTTTTTGTTACTCTCTCAATACTCTTAACTGAGTATTTCACCGACGTGGTTAGTTTATAAAAAAAAATATGTTTAGATTTAGATTTTCATAATATAATTTTTTTTGCCTATTTGGGTTTTGTGAAATTTTACAAGAGTGAGTTGTGGTGTTTTGTTACGTCTTTTGCCTTATAGGGATTTTTTTTCTACTTATATATTTTATAGTAGTTTAACACTTAATGCTTGTACTCACAGGAGGGTTGTCACGACCCCATCCCAAAATGTTAGTGGGGAACGAGTGTCTTGATATGCCACCAAGGCAATAATATGCTAACTTAAATTATTTCCTTAATTAAATGCAACGGAAATACAATTACATGGTTATGAATCGTAAAATACTGAAATTAAAGGAATTATGTCATCAAATCTTTCTAAAAGGAAACTTCATTTATATCACAAGTAACAATGAGTTACAACTTAAAACGAAATTTAAAACTTATTACAAGAGAGCCAAATATGCTCTATATGATATAACAAATTTTTTACTTAAAATAATAAAAAGAGATCTAAAAGTTGAATCTTCCATATAGTACTTTTATGTTCCCTCCAAGCCTACTTATTTCCTGAAAAATGGTTTGTTATACGACATCAGCTAAAAGCCGAGTGAGGTTTAATCTCCATACATTCCAAGGTTTTGTTCAGAAAATTGATACCTATTCAAATACAAAGAGTATATATATATATATATATGGATAGGAATTTGCTATATAAAATTTGAGATGACAGTATATAGAAATGAATAGCACATAATAGAACAGATACGACAAATCAATTAAAATATCTTTTTCTTCCAATCATATCATTATAATGGCCAAGTAAACTCTAATACCGTATTCTTCTACCGTATTATTCCCCGATAGTTGAGCGTCAATCGAACGAGTTCGCCACAATGCCTTATTTAGGGCACACCAACGATAACCTAGCTGGGAAGGTCATCCAGTAAGAGAGATCCCTTAGGCCGAATCTTATTTCTAATATTCAATATCATTTTCAAAACTCTTTTTAATCGGTATGTCTATATGGACAAGTATAAACATATCACAAGGAATCAATCATCGGTATCAGATGAATTTTGAGAATAAAAGCAGTTCACAAAATATATATAGTTTGCATAATATCATATAATTAGAACGCACAAGGAATGTCAGAGTACTCACCTAAAACAGAAGTACGAAGTTACAGATATCGAGTCTTGGATCACTAACACGAAACTTCTTCCCGTACTTTCTCTCACTATTTATCTATGATATTTTGGATTAATTTCATATAATAATGATCCTAAAGGCCTTATTTATAGATTTCCAAAGATATTAGGGTGTTGACACGTGTGTACCTGGCCAATCCTTTACAATGGCGAGTCAACATTTACGTGTCGCACAACGGAGCGGTCTTGTAGTCTTAATTCACCGAACTTCGACATGTGTTTTAGCTTTTCCTCTAACTATGACATGTGTTTTAGCTTTATATATTTGGATGACATGTGTAAGCACAAGGTGTCAAGCATGAGGTGGAAAGGTGTTAGGGGTGTAATAGCCATTTTACACCTTAAGGGCATTTTGGTAATTTCACACGATATGTTTTCAATATTTCTTAGAGATCTTTGAAAATATTTTATTTATAAAATGGCCCTTTTTATATTTTCATTTTAGTCCCTAAAACTTTATTTATTTAAAATCAAGTCCCTAAAGTTTTATAAAATTACGTTTTCTACCCCGAAACTTATCATTTAGCTTATGATATGTCATAAAATATCAATTTGACTCATTTTACATTTAGTTATTCAAATTTAAAAATGGGTTTTATTATATTAAGAATGCAGAATAGCACATATGTAATAATACAACATCATTAGATAGTCAGTGGGATGAAATAGAGAGAAAACAATTATATATTGGCATAAGAAAATGGGGTTATTACATCCTACCCTCCTTATAAAAAGTTTGGTCCCCAAACTTTACTTAGATTAATTTCCAAACAAGTATGAATATTTCTCATTTATTTCATCTTCCCGCTCCCATGTTGCTTCTTCAATGGAATGATTACGCCATAACACTTTGACCATTAGAATTACCTTGGTTCGTAATATTTGATCTTTATGGTCCAAAATTTTTATCGGATGCTCAATGTATGACAAATCTTCTCTAACTTGAAGAGGTTCGTGAATTAGGATATGCGTTGGATCTAGGACGTATTTCTTCATCATTGACACGTGGAACACATTATGCACACTAGAGAGTTCAGGGGTAAAGCTATTCGATATGCAATAACTCCTATCTTTTCAAGGATTTCAAAACGACCGATGTATCTTGGACTCAATTTCCCTTTCTTTCCAAATAGAATTAGTCCCTTTATTGATGATACTCGTAGGAACACATAATCTCCTCTTTATAATTCCAACTCTCATCGGCGATTGTCATAATAAGTCTTTTGACGGCTTTGAGCGATTTGAAGTCGGTCTTGTATCAATTTCACTTTCTAAGTTGTGATCTGGATCAATTCTGGTCCCAATAATTTTCTTTTTCCAACTTCTACCCAACATGTAGGGGAATGACACCTTATACAATAGAGTGCCTCATACATAGCCATTTGAATACTTGCTTGATAACTATTATTAGACGCAAATTCCACTAACGGTAAATGATCATCCCAATTCCCTTTCAAACCAAGTACACATGCCCTATGCATATCCTCTAAGGTTTGATTGATTCTCTCAGATTGTCCATTTGTTTGAGGGTCAAAAGCAGTGCTGAAATTCAATTTTGTTCCCATGGCTGATTGTAGGCTTTTTCAGAAGTGAGACATGAATCTAGGGTCACGATCAGAAATAATTGAAACTGGGGTTCCTTGAAGCCTAATAATTTCTCGAACATACAACTTAGCTAAATTTTCTAAAGAATGGGTGATGATGCTGGAAATAGCACCACCAGGTAAGGTGATGACAACCTCAAGCAAGTGATAACAATGGAAGCACAAGAGTATATGTATATATGTAATGGAATGAGGTAGGAGAAGAGGATGAACACTTGGATGTAAATGGTTCAACCAATCTGGCCTACTTCCATTGTGAGTGTGTGAGTAATATCACTAGAAGAAGGCAATAATGGCCATGGATATAGTCTCTTAAGATTTCTCTCTCTACTGTGTGAAATGACAGAGTTTCATCTGGGGTTCTAATTATGGATCCTTTTATAAGGTTGAGGATGACCTCTATATATAGTGTCTGGGGGATGTAATGTACCCCCCAAGCATGCAATGAGCATGTACAAGAGGATCTAACCAGTATGAGAATGACACCTAGATGATCTTATGTTGATAATGATGACCTCAATATTCCCTCACATTAGGGGAACCACATGCTCCTAACCTTGCATGTGCTTATAAATGCTCGGCCCTGTCCTTAATTGGTAGCAACCTCGGCCTAGACGAATATGAGGTTGATTAAGTCCAACTATTGATTTGTCTGAGGTCAATATCCATGATAACCTTGGCTAGGAGGGTTGATCGAGGTTAGGTATGTGGTAGTTGTAGCATAGGCTAGGGCTGATGATGACGTTGGCAGATAATTGAGCCCATGAGACCTTGATGATTTCGGCTAATGAATGCAACATAGGCTGGGCCCAATGATGATGTTGGGAGATTATTGAGCCCATGAGAGATGTCTGACCTCGGTTGATGACCAGCCGAGGTTGATGTATGAAGTTGCTGCAATGTTGGATGAGGCCGACCTTATGAGAGATGACCTGGCTGATTGTTGTCATAAGTTTCTGGTCACCTCGGCTGTAATGTTTCCTTGCCACATGTCACTTTCTGAAGTGAGTAGCGTTCTTATCAAGGCATGGTGATTATTCTTTATCCTTTATGTTCCTTAGGGCAATGATGGGCCCTTAAAATTTATGCCTCATCATTGGACAAGTTTAAAACCCTTTTGTTCTTTCCGTTCTCTTTCTTCTTCATTTCTTCCCACCTTAGCTTTCTTTGCCACTGTAACTTTTCTTAAGACCTCCACTATTGGCTATCATTTGAAGGTCTCCCTTGCTTCTAATCCTCTTCTCCTCTATTTCGCCACTTGTCATGTATCATTTCCACCTTTATTTTCCATTTTTAGCCCTTATTATTCATTTTTGAATTTTTCGATGAGGTCTTGTGTTTTTCGACAAGTGGCTTCCACCAGTGTTGGTGGTTGTAGGGCTAGGACATTAGCAATTGAGTGATTTAAGGGCATTTGTAGGTATCTCAGAGGTTGTTTCAGCCAGAAATAACCCTCTTTTAGGTTTTCAGTGAGCCTCTGGTCACCTTCCTCAATGACCTTGCTATTGAATGTTCTTGATGTTCTTCACTTGAAAACCTTTCAAATTCCTAGTTTGATCCTTAGCTTAGGTTGAACAAGTTATTTGCCTATTTATGGTTTTGAGTCCAAGTGTTATATCATCTCCTTTATGCTCAGACCCTTGTACCAACTCATAGAAGTGTTCCCATCTCTTCGTGAGAAGACCTTTGAGAAAATTAGGCATATAGAGCTTGCCCAAGAGGAAGATCATAGGGCTGAGGCCTTCTCTCTCAGACCCATCTTCCCTTCAACTCTGAAGGTTATCTACCCTAAGCCAGCCGAACCTTCTGAGCCTGCAGAGGTTCCTGTAGAACCAACACCAATGTTTGAGTCTGAGTCATCCTCCTTGGAACCCATGTCTGTAGGCTCTTTTCAAGAGGCTATGGATTACTCTCCTAGATAGGGTGAGGTCCCTGATGAATCTAAGGTTTTGAGTCGTGCTTCGTCTCACCAAGGTGCTATTACCTCACATAGATCTTCAGATGTTGAAATCATAGGGACAAGTGTGCCATTCCCCCCACCATTGATTCCATTCCTCTATCGGTCGCCACCGGGCCGGAATTTTCTCAGAGGTTTCCTGGTGGTGTCCCTGCACTTGCTTAAGCCGATGCTGCTATGGATGATGATGATGGTCAAGAGTGTGATATTGATACATTTGAAGTGGCCGATATTGAGAGCTCCGTCAGAGAGTACGACCTTCTTGCCTTCAGGCACCTCTATTCCATAAACTCTTCCACCATCCTCAAAATACCTCTGCGATGAGAGAGGGCCTTTGATGGATGAGATGGAGAGATATACGTCTATGAGCAGATGTTTAAGTTGGGATTTTGTCTTCCTATCCACCCTTCTATCAGATCTATATTATCCCACATAAATCTAGCCCCTTCACAATTATCCCCTAACGCCTTGAGGGTTATGGCTGGATCCATCGTCCTTTGGAGGGTTGTCCACCACTCAGACCTTCCAGTTAGGGTTTAAAAAGTTTGATACGTGCCCTCCTCTGCCAAAAACCACCCTAGCTATTACCACTTCTTAGATAGGAAATTAAAGAAGAAAATGTTGTTGGTTTATCCAAAATTAAAACCATAACTGGAAACCTCATTATTTCTTTTCTTCCGGGTCATGGGAATTTGGTCCACATGAGGCTTCTGGAACGTCGGTACCAAGGACCTCTCTGAAATGGGGGAAGGTCTCTCTTGCTGCTAAAGCCGACCCTGGATTTAGCCAGGATAATCTTCAAAAAGTTGAGGATCTTCGCGATTAGGGGAGCAGGGTCCTCTAGTAAAATATGAGCATCTGATGACCCCCTATTACCTCTCTCAGACAGGTTTAGGGGGTGGTCCCTTGGAAGAGCTTCGTAAGTCTTCATTTTTCATAAGTTATACCTCTTACTTTTTATATCTCTGACTTACTAACTCAGATTCTTATTTCTTGCAGAGCGCCCTGAAGGCATATATATACATATTTATACATAAATATATAGTAAAATGACATAAGTTTATTTATAGTAAATACACACATATAAAACATACTAATAAAAATAATGGACACGTAATACAACACACATATTTATATATAATATAACACACACATGCACACATAGGATATAGGAGATGGAAATGGTTTGGGATAAGTTTTATTGGTTGTTAGGTTGTCTTGTGTCACATATATTTTGAGTTTACGCAATTGACCACTTTTTGTCGCACTTACCATGAATTAACACTTTTGATACCGCAACTGCATATTAACTGACATAATAAACAATTACACATAAAAAACAATATCAAATAGAACTAAAAAAATAAAATTAGTCTATTTAGGGTATAAATATCACATTTTGGGGTTCTTATCATAAATCCATCTGCAACTTAGTCATTTGTTGGACAATACTTCATCAAGATCTTTCTTTCTTCAACCATTTCTCGCATGAAGTGATGACTAAGCTCCGTGTGTTTTCCTCTTCCCTGGAAAACCAGGTTATTTGTCATTAAAATTATATAGTTGTTGTAACGGTACATCTATGTTGGTGCAGCTAGAAATTGATTCAAATATTCCATAATTCAGTGAATCCAAATAGCTTGGCATGTTGCCGATATTGTTGTTGTGTACAACAATATTACACGATGATAATGCGACAACTGATTTCTTTTTTGAGAGCCATGATATAACTCCCTACCTAGACTAAAAACGATGTCACTCTGTCTTTTTTATCATCCACAAAACCTGCCCAATCACTGTGAGTAAAATCAACTAAAATGAATTCAGAAGATGCCTATATAATATCAAACACAACATAATACATTGCTTGAATTCTTCAATACGAGTAATGTAAGGGATGCATATATAATATCATGAACAAAAATGAATATAATGAGAATGTTACCTGGACATGACACCTTAACCTAAAATATCGATTCTCTATCACTCTAATGGAAGCCATTTCGATTAAGACATTCGACATGTCTCCTATACTAAGCTCTTGGAGCTCGCTTGAGTCTGTAAACTCCTATTTGAGGCTTTACACTTTCTCTTCCTAACCTTCGACAATGAACCCGATAGTTGTTCCACATACACATAGTCTTCTAAAAAAACCATTTAGAAATGCAAACTTAACATCATATTGAAACATGAGACATTTATATTGAGGATCTACTGCCAAAACTATTCAAATCGTTCATATCTTGCAAGCAGAGAGAAGTTATCAAAGTAATCAATACCTTGTTGTTCCACATATCATTTGGCACCATACTTTGTTTAAACTTTTGCATAGTTCTATCTAGATTTCATTTCAACTTGTAGACCCATTTGATGTCAATCGCTTTCTTGTCATATGGGAAGTTTACTAGCTCCTAAGTTCTATTTTTTTCAATTGTTGTAATTTACTCTTTCATAGAGTGCTCCCATTACTTTTTTCCTTGTGCTTCATCATAGTTAACAAGATCCGCACTTAAAAGAGAAAATGTGTAAGGCCTATAAATATCTTTAAATGATCGATACCTATAAGGAGGATTGTCATAATTCGAGTGGAATCTGAATTGTCATTATCGATAATATTTGAATCCCTCTGAGCAGACCTTCTTGATGAACCTGCTGATATTGAATCCCTTGAATAAGACCTCCTGACCTTAATGATGGACAACACTTAGGTGACTCTTGATTCTCTATTGCTTGTGACAGCTCGACTAAATCCTCAAGAAATGGAACTTATTGAATGTGATGCCCCTATTTCGGGGGTTAATGTGGATAACCTTTTGTACTTTGATTCCATTTAAGAACATACTCTTTCTAAATAAAATTTTGATTTCACATTTTTATGTCATAAAATTTATTTAATTTAATTAATGAAAATATTTTCAGATTATGAAGTTTATAAGACCACTCGAAATTAAAGAGTTTCATGGAATAAATAATAACTAAAGAAAGTCTTCATATTCCTGTATTATTGGGAACCAAATTTAAAATTCTCAAATAACATCCACATGGTAAAAACCGTTGTTTGAGATTGAGTTTCATGTCCAAAATGAATAGTAAATATAGCTCTACTATTGCATAGATCATTCCTTGCCTCCAGCAATTTCCTTGTTATATCTTTTCCTGAAGTGTTTGGAGGTGTTTGTCAAATGGTGGGTATGATCATACAAAGCAATATATATACATACAAAGTATATTTTAGCAATTATGAAATCATCCTTTATTTGGTTAAGTTTTCTCATGAAATTGCTACATGAATGTAATTGACGTTTAGACTATGTAACCTATGCAATGAGCCCACTCACACTTGAACATTCATTTAACAATACCCATATCCTGTTAATGTAAATATTAACGTACTGTCACATTTTCCATGTTTACTTGCAAACTTTCCTTTACATTAATAAGCACCGTGATCAACATTATATTTTCACTTTATTAATTGGGGTACCAATCCATGAGTGTTATACGGACTTTCACTGACTCCCTCCATGCCAGAAAATGCTACTGATTAGTGGTTTTGGGTCTAAACATTAAGCCACACCCTAGGGTTCCAAGCCCTCCTTGAATTTTCCAGTTACCTCCGAGTGTCTATTACTTGTCACATCTTTATAACCCTTGTTACTTTCTTTCTTTCTTATCCTTTTTTTACCTACCGGTGAGGCTAAATACCTAAGATAAGACTAGTCCCAACACGTAATACGATGCACCCCTACTCAGTGAGGGAAATACTAGTCGAGTAATACATACGAATTAATATATATACATATAAATTATATTTTATCAATTATGAAATCATCCTTCATTTGATTAAGTGTTCTTATGAAAATGCAACATGAATGTAATTGACGTTTAGACTATGTAACCTGTTCAATGATCACACTCACACTTAAACATTCATCTAACAATACACATATCCTTTTAATGTAAATATTAATGTACTTTCACATTTTCCAAGTTTCCTTGCAAACTTTCCTTTACATTAATGAGCACCATGGTCAAAATTATCTTTTCACTTTATTAATTGGGGTACCAATCCATGAGTATTATATGTCCTTTCTCCGACTCCCACCATGCCAAAATTTTCTTACTAATTAGTGGTTTGGGGTCTAAGCATTAAGCCACACCCTACCCTCCTTTAATTTTCCAATTACCTCTGAGTGTCTTTTACTTGTCCCGTCTTTTTAACCCTTTTTACTTTCTTTCTTTCTTATCATCTTTTAATTCTTTTCTTTTTTCACCTATCGATGAGGCCAAATACCCAAGATGAGGCTAGTCCCAATACGTAATTTTCCAAGTTTCACACTTTATCATAAGTTCATTTTTATTTTACCTTTAACACAATATTTCTTCTTTGAAAACAACTATTCTTGTGAAACTTAACATTATTTGAGTTCAAAGTACCCATTTATATACTTTAATTCGTTTTTCACTATTCAGGCACACTTGTAAACTTATATTTTATATACGTTGTCAAAAATGTTTCTTTCTATCTTTACTTTACAATATATAATTTTTCACCACATAAAATCTAACTCTTTTAACTAGAGTCCCGTAGTATAAAAAATTTACTCACAAGCCCAACTTTTGCGTAAAATGACACTTTTGTACTTAAAACGTTAATTTTATCATTTCAAGACTTGTATATCCAACTTGTTCACTCCTATCATTTTATGTGTTCATAGTATACCATTTAAAAATAACTTTTCAAAGCAATACTCATATTTTCAAAAGTTACTACTTAGTTCAAACTTTTCATAAAATCATATTTTTGGCCCCAAAATTATACTTTTGGCATTTCTTGACTTGTCTTACAAGTTAATAACATTTCATTGTTACTCTTGTTCTTTGTTTCACCTTGGACATTAACTTTTCAACATTACGCATTTGAAAATCCATATTTTTAGTACTTTACACTTATCACTTATTTACTTCTGTTCTTTAAGTTTGTCAAACATTGTTTACAGAAATTGTATCATTTTATATGAATGGTATTCTAAGATTTTCTTGTTTATCATTTTATTTTCAAAAACTCATTTTAATACATTTTGAGCATACTTAATCGATTTATCCTAATTGCACGGGTTTATGTTAATGAAGGTTGGGTTTATGACAATAAAACCCAACAAATGTATCTTACAATTTCTTTGTAAGTTCAATATAATATTTTATCATGAAATCAATAAGTTTAACATGACTTATGTGAGAAATAATTGGCTTAAATATTCAGAAATTTTTCCTTCTTTCAAACTCTAACTTTTATCCATTTTTATCACATATTCTTCAACATATATTCATATGTAATGATAATAAGTGCAAGTAGTCATACATATATACATATATTTAGCATGATTTGATTTCAAACTTTAAAATAGTGTAGAACTCATACCTCTTAAAGATAATGATTTTGATCAAGAGGTAGAAAAGAAAACCCAATAAGCTTCAGCCTTTAAGCTATTCTAGAAATCAAACTCTTGATAATGGAAAGATAATTTTATGAAATAGTAAGGTTGTAGCATAGAGATTATAAGCATCCTTTTGTTGAGTTAAAATTGTGGAGAGAATGATTATTTTTTAGAATTAAATAAAATGCACATTTTCAGAATCCATAAATGGAAGAAAATGGGGCAGGCCCCTTATAAGCCACCCTATATGACCTATACCCATCCCAAATGGCACATAAACAAGTAGCGATGATACTTTAAGCCAGATAGGGTAAAAAAGACATAAATAATGGATAAAACTTGACCAAAGTTGGCAACCCAACTTAAATTTCTTCATTTATTTATTTTCATAAATTTTGAATAAAAAATATCCTCGATATAGGTCTAAGGGATTGTTTTTGATGATGTCAAAGAAGGGAAGTTGTCCATAATTCCATTTTACATTTCATGGAATTTTTTCAAATTTTTCTGAGAATTTTTATTTTTTGACCAAAAAGGCCATTATTATATTTATTGTTATCATTACTATTATATTGAATTAACTTCTGAATGAACAAAACAAATTAAATTAACATGACCTGAGTCACATGGTCGAACATGTTATGTGACCCCGAGTCATGTGGCCGAGTATGTGGCGAATTGCCAAGAGAAGGGATATGGAGTAATCAGGGCATAAATGATATGAATATGATCAAATCTAACGAGAATGTTAAAGATTGAGATAAGCATGAAGTAACCTGCGGGCGTGGAACATTAAGTTAATAAATAGAGACAATATTTTTAACATTAAAAACTAATTGTAATCAACATGCAATAGTCCGGACTCTCATCTAGTAACACCAGCACTTTGGTTATTTCCATCTCATTTCTTTAATAAAAACACGCCCCTTTACCCCTGTGGACTCAGGTTAAACTCATGGATGAACCATGTAAATAACTCTTTTTTTTCTCTCTTTTTGCATTCATATTATTCGTTGGGGCATTCATGAAATTTCACTTAATATTTTAGGAAGGATGTCCTACAATTGGTGCCATATGTTAGAAATTAAGCTCTCCCCACTCTCAAAGTCAGAAAAAACTCAAAACTTCAACATCAGTGCAGAATAATCTCACACGCCCAAGCAAGGAGTGGCTGCAATCTGAAATATGCATCATAAGGAGGGAACAAAATCTTATGTGAATGTGTCTTCTCCAACAACCATCAAGAACCAAAAGGATGCTCGCCTGGCAAACTTGGACCCAGTTGGCGGCATTGAATGCCACCGATTAGCCAATCTAAAGGGAGAATTGTCTCCCATTTGGCCAGTATTTATGAGGAGAAACTAAATAGTCGTGATTAATAGATCTCCTATATGAGTAAATAGTTCACCCAACAGTCATAGGGTGACACCTCAGACTCACGTATTCATCTTCATCACATAAAGGAACTTCACTAACCATCTCTACAATATGAGGGTAATACCTCACATTTGCGTACTCGACAGCACCACTAAAAGGGACCTCGATCCCTAGGAAATAAACCCATTAGGGCTTCTCATTCAAGAAATCCTCGTATGATTCATCGATATCAATAATACGATCGTTTTCCTGGGAAGACCTCCATCAACCATAAGCATCACCAACCATGCCTATTGGAGTTAGCCCAGAGTAGTAAGCTAGCTTGCTCTGAACAATAACTGAATTTAATAAAGCCAGACAAATTAAGAGGACTCATCTACAGAGAGTTGGAAGTAAAGATGAAACTAAACCTTGTTAGGACCCCTAAGGATCTACATAAAAAGGCACTGGGGCATGATGCAACCTCTCCATTCACCGAGCAGATAGAATACTTTGAACCTCTAAAGAAGTTTTTTGAGATAAAAGTCACAACGTAAGAAGGGAAAATGGACCCAACTCATCATATCAGACACTATCGATAGACTATGGCCCTTTGAAGACATCAAGACTCTTTGATTTGCATGGCGTTCCCATCAACCCTAGGTGAGATGAACCTAACATGGTTTGAGAAACTATCTCCCATGCCAATATCCACCTTTAGAGAGCTTACCGAGCAGTTCACAACCCAATTTATCATAAGTAGTAGGGTGGTTAAGGAGGTAGATTAACTAATCTCTCTCAAAAATAGAAATGAGAAACTCTCAAAAGTATGCTCAAAGGTACTGGGAGCTATCCAACAAAATTGAGGATATTAACATACAACTAGTAATCACCTCCTTCAAGTTTAGTTTAGAATGGTCGAATGATCTCTACCAGTATTTTTTCAAATAATCCATTATCTTCAAAGGACGAAATTATGTCCCATATTGAGAAACACGCCAAGTGGAGGATGATCTCTCCAACGCATCCCCTCCATCCGACCAAAAGAAGATTAAAATGAAGAAGGCGCTTAAAGAGGGAAACCAACCATCATCGTTCATGAAGGAAACCAGGAATGAAGCCTCTAAAAATCGCTCCAAGCCTCATACCAACTACAGTAGCTACAAAGTGATGAAAATAGTCTTCAAATAGCCTATTTTTAGGCTCCTTTATCCGATCAAAGACAAGCCTCTCTTCAAAAGTCCTCCTAAGATAGTCGATGACCCAAGTGCTAGGGATTCTAGTCTTAATGCAGTTACCACTAGGACTATGGGCACCTCACTGAAGACTGTAAGATGTACCAAAAGAAAATAGAGGAACTCGTCCAAACGATACATCTCAAGGAGCACATCAACACCTAGAAACTAAAAGAAGTAACCAAGATCAACACAATCCAGAAAGTGAATGAAGAACTCCCATCGATAGGCTTAGTCACTGTCATTCATGGATATACTAACCCATCTCAGAACATTGATAATATATTAAGGGAGAAGGTAAGGGTGGCAGACGGCGTTTAACAAGCATTCCAGGTGGACCCGATCAAGCCAGTCTTGGTCAATAGGGAAAGAAAGAACCTCAATACTAATCGAGAAATCACATTAATCGATGATGATCTAGTTGGCATAAACCTTCCCAAGAAACTTGCTCTCGTGCTTACTCACCTAATTATAATCTTTGACGTGAGAAGAGTACTGATCGACTAAGGAAGATACTTCAAGATTATGTACCTGACTTCAATGGGGATATGGAATCACCCTTGGAAAAAATCAAGCTCCATTCAAGCTCGGTCTAGCTAATAAATAGGTTAAGTTCCGTATATTCCAGTCGAAGTCACCATACAATGCCATTCTAGGAATATGGCGGCTGTACGACATGATTATCGTTCCCCCATCACTTCATCAATAACTCAAGTTTGTGACCAAGGGGTGATAGAAATCAAGGGGATCAAGTAGCGATATTAAGCTTCTTCATTTTAATAATCAAAATAAGGAAGTCTCAGTCCAAGAACTATTAAAGCGAAGACAACTGTGATGATGACCAACCTAAGTAGCAACGAAAAAGGAGTTCATCTATGGGTTAAAGAAAATTAGTTGACCCTTATTGAACTCATTTTAAAGGAATTGATTTTAGCTCCTTTAGATGCCTCACGGATAGAGATGATTATCCTCATTAAATTAAATCTACCCAAAGATGAAATTGAGCATTTCGTCCACTTCGTTAAAGCAAACACATATATTTTCTTAGAAGCTTTATGGTCTTCCTGGGATAGACCCAGAGATTGCCTTCCACTGATTACATGTAAAACCAAGCACCAAACCGATCAAGCAAAAACCTAGGAAATCAGAACCAAAAAAGTGAAGATAGTAGAGGCTCAAATTAATAACTTGCTCCAAGGTGGATAAATTAGGGAAGTCCAATATTTGTCAAGAAGAAAAGTGGTAAATGGAGGGTCCACATCGATTTTGTCGACCTCAATATAAGTAAATCCCAAAGGATAACTTTCCAATCCCTTGGATATATCAGCTGGTGGATTCCTTAGTGGGGTATCAATGAATTAGATGCATGGATGCATACTCCATCTACCACTAGATACCCATGTTGGACCGGGTAAAGAGAATAGAACGTTCATCAAAACCTTAGGGCTTTACTGCTATAGGTTAATGCCATTAAATTTAAAGAATATGAGGGAAATATATCATAGACTGGTGACCAAGATGTTTAAGAAGTTGATCGACTCTAATATGGAGGTTTATATAGACGATATGCTCCTCGAAAGAAGGTATTCCGGTGATCATCTAAAAGGCCTTAAAAAGACATTCAACATCCTCAGAGAATACAAGATGAAGATTAATGCATCCAGATGTGTGTTTAGCGTAAGCTCCAATAAATCTCTAGGATACTTAGTTACTTAGAGAGGCATTGAAGAAAATCCGAATCAGATTAAAGCTCTCCATGATGTCAAAAGGTCGGCCACCATTAGACATATTCAGGTTATCACTAGAATGATATAGGCCCTTAATTAGTTCATTTCAAGATCCTCTAACAAGTGCCTCCCCTTTTTTTAAGACCTAAAAAAGATAAGCCCCACAGTTTGGAAAAAAGAATGGATCAAACCCTAGAAGGAATCCGATAGTACTTGGGATATCCTCCTTTCATGTTAACTCCTAAATATGGGGAAGAACTGTACCTCTACTTGACAGATACTACATAGAAGTAGTAATCCCTCTTGAGAGATCAAAAATATTTAAAGATGATTGGAATGATGATCGAATAGCCCATGATTTGGACCTAGCTAAAGAAAGGAGGGAGCAAGATCTAATACATTTGGTTGCTTACCAGTAGGACCTAGGGAAGAAACATGACAAGAAAGTCAAAATCAGATAATTTTAGATCAGAGACTTAGTTCTTCAAAAATTATTGTCAGTCGCAAAGAAACCATCAGATGGAAAGTTGACACCGAACTAGCAGGGACCGTACCGCATAACTTTAAAAGGGAGTGGGGGTTCATATCATTTAGAAGAATTATATTGAAGGGTAGTCCCAAAGTTATGGAATGTCATGAACTTTAAAAAATTATATCATTAGATGAAAGTAAGTTAAATTATTTTTTATGCTTAGTAAAATGAGTAGCATTAGATTATCTTAAATTATTTAAAATGCCTTGTCTAAAATATCTCAACCAAGAAACAAACTTATATAAGTGGTACGATCTGGGAAAGATTGGTTAAAACCCATTATTATGAATGATATGATCTAAATTAGATTGGCCTACAAGAGGAAAAACAATCAGTTATATAAGTGGTATGATCTGAAAAAGGACAATTAAAACCCATTCTTATGAATGGTATGATATAAATTAGATTAGCCTAAAAGAGGCAAGAAACCCACTTGTATAAGTGGTAATATCTAAGAAAGTTCGGTTAAAACCCATTATTATGAATGTTTTTATCTAAATTAGATCATCCTAGAAGAGGCAAAAAACCCACTTGTATAAGTGGTATGATCTAGGAAAGGTATGTTAAAACCCATTCTTATAAATGGTATGATCTAAATTAGATTGGACTAAAAGTGATAAGAAACCCACTTGTATAAGTGGTATGATCTGGAAAAAGTTGGTAAAAACCCATTCTTATGATTAACATGATTTAAATTAGATCGGCCTAGAAGAGGCAAGAAACTCATTTATCTAAGTGGTACGATCTAGGAAAGATCGGTTAAAACTCATTCCTATGAATTGTATGATATATATTAGGTCACCCTAAAAGAGGAAATAAACCCACTTGTACAAGTGGTACGATCTAGGAAAGGTCGGTTAAATCCCATTTTTTACGAATGGTATGACCTAAATTAGATCGTCCTAGAAGAGGCAAGAAACCAGCTTGTATAAGTGGTACGAATTGGAAAAGGTCGATTAAAACCCATTTCTTATGAATAATATGGAAAAGATAGAAAACCCAATTGTTTATGTTTAATGACCTGGCAATGGTCAATTAAAACCCAATAATGGTATAACTTAAAATAGATCAGTCTTAAACCGTTCAACTGATCACTTAAAAAAGTCTTTAATCCATTGCTTAATTAGTCAGAAACTATGAAAAGGTTACAATCATTTGAATTGTCTTAGGTCAGAAGCTTAATTGGTTGAAACAAGTTCAGTTGAGTCCGAACACTTGGGAAAACTTTAACCAGTTATTTTACCAGATAAAAATTAATTACTTAAGGTCAATTAAGACGATCACTTGAATTGACTTCAACCAACTCTTTCATTATTTAAAAATTTCCTATGAAGTTTAATTTTGTCAGTGACCTAATATGGCCTTGGCCAACTAATAATACTCAAGGATGATTTAGTTGATCGCCTAGACTGGCACTGACTAGTTGCATGGATTAGTAATTGATACCTTTTAACTAAAACACTTTGTTTACAGTGAATAAAAAAAGTAAAGAAACATGAAACCAATACACAACACTATAAATGGGAAAATACTTTTTCATTAATAATGACGGAAAGACGACTAAGGAAAGTATAAAGAAAAAGAATAAAAACTCCTTAATCTTGTCCAGTCTACCAAACAGCCACCTCAGCAGGAAGATTGATTGAGGATGGGGGATCAGTCGAGGCTGAGAGACTGGTGGGGGAGGTGGCAATGACTCCTCAGGAAGGACAATCAAGGGTTTGGCTAAAGTAGGATACTCAACATAGGCCTGATCATTCTCACAAATGTTTCCCCTTTTGAGCCCTGCTACCCAACCATTTTTAAGGCAACTGACTCATGATAGTCTATTTGGGCAGTTATCTCCTGGATGGCAGCATCATACCCCCTCAATAAGGGCCTTATCAATGTCGGCTTCTATGGTCTTCTCCTTTTGAGCCCTCAGCTTATAGAGAATAATTTTTTATAAGAGGGTCCCCTAATAGAAGGCTATGAGCTTGGTGAGATGACTGTTAACTCAGTTGAACACATTTTAAACTCGCTCAGCCTCCTCCACCACCTTATTACGGTAATCACTTGATCCTTCAACTTCTTATTCGGGTTGTCCACTTGTTAGACCTGAGTTTTTATTTCATTTTTTAGGGTCTTCTTCTCCTTCCCAGTTCCCTTAAGCGATTTCATGTAAGAGGAATCTCGGCTAGCGAGCACCTGCTGAACTTGCATACTTTGCATTAATAAATAAAGATGTATTGAAAAACTTATAAAAGTAAGAAATAAAGGAAAGAAAAGGGGTGAACCTACCATCACGCTATAGTGAAGGCCCTTCTTGTGGTGCCTCTCCTAAGTGAAGCTCTTTTGATCCACCATGTTAGACGGAAGCATAGTATCCTATAAAATAGAGTAAGCCACCTCCAAATATTGGTGGTCCAAATCTTGGCCATTACAGGATCCTTCCTCTTAAATAAGTCAAGCTACAAGGAGTGATTCCAATTCAAAGTGAGATGAGTGATCCTTGAACATTACCGATGATCGGCTTCATTGATAACCACTGGTCGGCAAGGTCGAGCGGGTAGCATATAACCACCATCTATCGAGTTTTGTCAGTTTTATTATTCTTCGCTTGTTAGGCCTATTCCCTTTGGCTCTCGAGCAAGTGGGAATCCTTTTCCCCAAAGGAGAGCAACTTCCTCTCCCTTTGTTCTTCAATATAGGAATTTCAACCACCCTTCTGGTTGTCGGCCAATTGGTTTTTCCAGTTGTCCTGGGAAAATACCATTTTAATTGGTCTTCTGGTTCGACTACTGTAAGGACACAATTCTCAAATTGAGTCTTAATGTAGTTTAGGCTCAATTCCGGACAAAATCGTTTATGTCATAGGATAATGTTCAAGTGTACCTATTCAAGTCTATGATGTGTTTAGACTGAAGACGTAGCGGTAAAGAGTATAACGCTTCATCAAATGCCGAGTTTATGTTCCTCGTTTCTACGTTATCAACAGTGGTTCCATGCTCCCAAGGTATGAATGCATTATATATATATATATATATATATATATATATATATATATATATATATATATATATAGGAGCTTGGAACAAGTTTATTGGGTGTTAGTTTTTAAAAACTGTGTTTTGTTTTCAGAAAGATTTCTATTAAAACTTTAAAATAAAGTATATAAAGTTTCTGGGAAAAAATAGAATTTTTTAAACTTTCTGGAAGCTCATTCGAAGTGTCGTTCAAACGAGATTGTTCGAATGAGTTTGCCAACGAGCTTCCCCATTGGACACTGGAACTTTGTTCGAAATGTCGTTCAAACGATATGGCTATTCGAACGAGATTTCCAACGAGTTCACACTGGAACTTCGTTAGAAGCCTCGCTCGAACGAGATTTCAGGTGGGAAATTGTTTTGGCAGTTTTTACCAGTTTTTACCCCCACTAACTTTTTGCTGAATATCTATGTGCGGGAACAACTTTTTTTAAGATAACCTTTTCAGATCCTACAACTCCTAGAGAGAATTTTGAGAGGTGATTCTTCCAAGAAAAAGTTCATGAGTTTTTGAGTATTCATTTTATAAAGAAAAAGCCTTTAAACACTTAGTTACACCCATATTTGTTTCTTCCAAGTTCATATATACATAAACTTTTCTTGGAGCATTTTGGCACCGGTTTATCTCTACATTTGTTTGAAGAGAAGTTTGGGTTTTCTTCTAAATCCCTCAAAGAAGAAGAATTGTTTAGCTGCGGCTTTCTCACATGGTGAAAGGCACCATGTGTGATTGACCGTGTACCTATTGTCCGATCGATGGATCCAAGATCGCGGTGGAGCTCCATGGTTATCCACTAGGAAGAGGAGGTTACAAGAAGACGCGTCAAGGCTTGAGAGGTTTCGAGTTGAGGAAGTAAGTCATTTGTCTTGTAAATGTAAATTCCGTACTTAGTGGATTTGAGGCTAGGGTCGTCCGAGGTTATTTTTCGTTGTGGGTTTTTTCTCGTACATCGCAGCTTTGTGTGATTGATTTACTTTTATCTTGCATAATAACTTAGAACGCATGCTTAGGATAATTCAAGATAAAATTTGTTTTAATTGTCACACTTAAGTTAATTTGGTGCTAATTAAATTTGGCTAACGTTTATGTTAATTCAAGTCATTTAATTTAATTGATAAAATTCGGTTTGGCCTAACTTGGTAAAATTGAGAAATATGACTTCGGAAAATTTTCTAGGAATTGGATTAAGTGACACCCCGCCTAATTAAATACCGGGCGATCACTCCTTTATTAAATTAAAATCATGGTGAACAGTTGGTTCATTCTTAGCATCACTGTCATAAAATAACTTTTCAATTTAAACACCCTAGTTAATTAAGATAAGTGTCAAAACCATTTTTAAACATTACTTTCCAAATTTTATTTTAAAAACAAAGATTTAATTATTTACAACAATTCAATATTTAAAGAATCACACCACAATAATCCTGGAACATATAATCCAAATAATTTAAACATTCAACAACTAAATCCCATCATTTAAAACTTAAAGTAAAACATCTAGACAGTAATAAATCCCAAAGTAACAATACTAGAAATAACTGAATCACAAAGTCCAGATAAATAATTGAATAATGGAAAGGGCGACACATGCCCCACTAAATGAATATGCTAGGAGTGGAGTCAAATGAAGTCGTCTAAGCAAGAGACCTGCAACTCCCATCTAAGCTGCAGCACGTTCCTTCCAAAGGATCCTATGCAAGACGCCCCTATGGCTGGGCACCTGTAATATATACATATATATACAAGAGAAAGAGAAATAGAAACGGGTCAGAGCCCGATAGTGTAAATTATTTGATATTCATTTAGCAAGTATTTAAAATGTTTACAAGCCAATGCAACAACATATTAGTGCGGCACTCTCTTGAGAAATTCTCACCTCTCTTTTAATGTGCACACCTATCATACTAACCTTCCTAACGGATTATCTCATCTTATTTCGCACTAAACTCCCCAATGGTTTAACTTATCTTAGGTTACTCGAAAGATTTAAAACTGATCAATATATTTGTTTAAAAGGAAAATTTCCTTTAGTAACCAAGCTCTCATTTTAACTTTATTTATTAATAAAGTTTCCCAGTGTCATATTATACTTTTTCAAAAAAAGTATTTCCAATTTGAGTCATTATACATGTCTTACTTACCATAACACAGTAGGCAGTTTCCACAATTTTAAACTTTCATATATATATATATATATATATATATTAAATACTCGTATAATATATATATTCTAATAGCACACCACATAAAAATTATGGTGCGGGCATACTCTGCTATCCAATCCTCGTATCACTCGTACTAAGGGAAATACAAGTTCGGAATCACTCTCGAACTGTATTAACACATACACAAACAATATTGAGGCGAAGCATAGTTTCCAAGTCCAAGAGTTCAGTACATACCCTCACGTCTCTTAGGACCGTCCGACTATCGATCTGATAACCCGTACTTAGGATTCTTATCTTCTAGGGTACGAGTCAATATCCCCTATTAAGGCGCATTCGAGATAAGACTGTCCCAGCGCAATAACCTCAGGGATAGCAAGTAGCGCGGGCATGATTTTCTTATGTATATAATATATGCATACACACAGTCATATAAATATACTACTTTTATCATATCAATTTAGGTTCATCCCATAACCCATAATGATGACATTTATACTTATTTTCCCTTTATTAGTTATCACGTATAACGGTTTGTCTCTAACTTTAATTCGAGAGATTTTTCTAACTTACTACGTAATACTCATGGACTCTATCATCTCAACTGTAAAATTCAGTAGGTATTCACTTATGTTCCAACGTAACTATCTTACGCGTCTCTCCCTTTAATACATATTTTCATCGTCCCTTATGTGTAAATAACCCAAAAATACAACTCTCGTCTTACATTAAAGGTCCCATAATTATTTATAAGTCCTACTGGTCTTCTTCATCCCCCAAAAATATTTTAATAAGGGTGTCCAAGGATTATTTTTCATTAAATTGAATTCAACTAATTTAAAAAGGGGAATTATGAGTCTTCCAGAAGGGGTCGATTGATCGAGCGTTGGGGCTCGATCGATCGAAGCTCTTGGCTCGATCGATCGATCAAGCACGTATGGCGAATTCCGCAATTACCATTTACGGGTTTTCTCACATAACCCCATCCAAAACCAACCTTTTCATTCCCAATCACCCAGAAATTTGTACTCCTAATAGTATAAACCCATTTCATACATCTTTTACGTAAAGCATGCAAATTTCCATTAATAACCATGGATTAACAGGCCAAAATTTATGTAAATCTCAAGAACCCTAGAATTCTTTTTAACATGGTTCTAATCAGTCCTTTCAAGAATTTTCTTCTTCTAAAACATCAAAATTTCATGGTTTAATCCTCTACATGTTAAGGGGTTTCCAGATTAACATTCAAATCATTACTACATGCGATTTCCTATCTCAAATTTGGGTTTTCTTCTACAAAACTCATCCTAATCATCCCTAGACAAACATGAGTGATGCATTAACGAAAATAAGCAAGATAAACACTTGCCTGGGATTTTTGACGTTCTGGTTTGATGACAAATTTGGGGTGGTTGCGTTCCCCGTCGCGCGATCTACGCGTTGGTGGTGGTGGCGGTGCAACCGGGTGAATCGCTGGCCTTGGATTGCTTGGAAAAGCCTCTCCTTCCCTTTCCTATGGCCGTCACTTGTATTTGGTTGTTTTAACCCTATAGGACAACCTTAGACATCTGATATATCCCTTGAATTTTCGTCGGTTTAATTACCCAAAAATATAAAATGTCCAAAATGCCCTCCTGGGGTACTAATTAAGCCTAAAAACGCCCTGAGACCCAAACTAAACCCCCGGGTACACTTTTCTGACTATCTCGGCCCTTTCGGAAACTTTGGC
The DNA here is from genome assembly GCA_949130495.1 of Sambucus nigra. Classification (NCBI taxonomy): domain Eukaryota; kingdom Viridiplantae; phylum Streptophyta; class Magnoliopsida; order Dipsacales; family Adoxaceae; genus Sambucus; species Sambucus nigra. Next base: position 183,414,860 of record OX422216.1, read on the forward strand.
ACACTCAAAATGACCATACGACCGACTTATAATATATTCACTTTTATTCATCACTATTTAGTCCCGACGCGACACGGGCGCGTCCCGACTCAAATTTCCAAAATTGTCATTTTATTCACTCGTGACATTTAATATAACCAATATTATATATTACTTTGCTCATTAGTAATATTTAACAAATTTCCCATAAATACTAACTCTCGTCATGTTAATAATTATAACATAATTAATTTTCGGATTTATATTAAATAATTAATTCACATTAAATTTAATAAATCCCCAAATTAATATAGCATAAAAATACCGGGTATTACATACTTCCCCCTAATAACGGAATTTTGTCCGGAAATTCGAAAAATAAGGCGTACCTAGTAAGAATAAATCTGGGTATCTCTCGCGCATATCTGTCTCGCGCTCCCAAGTGGATTCCTCCACATTATGATGCTCCCACTGGACCCGTACAAGTGGAACTACCTTCGACCTAAATCTTCTCTCGCTATGGTCTAGGATAGCCACCGGTCTCTCCTCATAAGAGCTGTCAGGCTGTAAGTCTATCTCATCTATCGCAATGTGGGTATGAGCCATATCATCCCGAAGATATCGTCTCAACGACAAGATGTGAAATACATCGTGAATGCGATGTAAATGCTCTGGCAGTCCCAATATGTATGCTACCGGCCCAATCCTCTCGATAATGGGAAATGGTCCCACGTACCTCGGGGCCAATTTTCGTTTCTTCCCGAACCTTATTACTCCTTTCATAGGAGATACACGTAGTAACACCTGGTCCCCCACATTAAACTCTCGGAAGAACCGTTTCGCATCAGCGTAGCTCTTCTGCCTGTCCTGGGCTACTCGAATGCGACTCCTGATCATCTCAATCCTCGCGGAGGTTTCCTGAATCACCTCTGGTCCTAGCAACTTGTTATCCCCCACCTCGAGCCAACAAGTTGGGGAACGACAAGGCCATCCATACAAAGCCTCAAATGGAGCCATGCCAATCGTGAACTGATAAGAGTTGTTATAAGCAAACTCTACCAGTGGAAGATGTGGCTCCCAACCTCCTCCAAAATCAAGAACACACATACGTAGCATATCCTCCAACATCTAATTAGTACGCTCTATCTGTCCATCTATTTGTGGGTGATAAGCTGAACTCAGTCTCAACTCAGTACCCATAGCCTCCTGAAAGCTCTCCCAGAAACGCGACACGAAAAATCTTGTCTCTATCTGACACAATATTCAGGGGCACCCCATGTAATCTAACAATCTCAGCAATGAACAACTGAGCATATTGACCCATGGTATAGTCTGTCCGCACTAGCAGAAAATGATCCACCTTGGTCGAACAATCTACAATCACCCAGATAGAGTCGTGGCCCCACTGTGATGTAGGCAACCCTGTAATAAAATCCATGGAAATACTTTCCCACTTCCACGCGGGTACTTCCACTGGCTGAAGCAACCCTGACAATTTCTGATGGTCCACCTTTACCAATTGACAGGTAGAACACTTGGACACGAACTCAGCGATGTCCTTCTTCATCCCACTCCACCAGTATTGTCTCCTCATATCCTGGTACATCTTATCTCCTCTAAGATGTACCGCAAATCGGGACCCATGAGACTGGGTCATCACTGCATGACGAAATTCTGCTCCTTCTGGAACCACCAATCTCCCATTAAACCTCAAACCCCCATCAGAACTAACAGAATAGGACTCAGCACCCTCGGCTAAAAGTCGTACAATCTGCTCCTGGCAAAACGGCTATGTGGTCTGTGCCTGGATCACCCTCGTAATAATCTCAGGTGTCATTATCATAACAGATATGAAGGAACGGACTACTGCGTCCTGGTGACCCAACTCCTTCCATTTTGCTTTCCAGACGTCCGCTATATTGTCTACTGGTCTACGGCTCAATGCATTAGCAACTACGTTGGCCTTCCTCGGATGATACTGTATGTCGAACTGATAGTCCTTCACAAACTCTAACCATCTGCGATGATGCATATTCAGCTCTCGCTGAGTGAACAGGTACTGCAGTGACTTGTGGTCTGTGAACAAACGGAATTTCTCCCCCAATAAATAGTGTCTCCATATTCTCAATGCAAAAACGACCGCTGCTAACTCCAAGTCGTGGGTGGGGTAATTCTTCTCATGCGACTTAAGCTTACGGGAGGTAAACTAGGTACTCCACACCCGGCTTCGGTAAAGTAAGGACTGGTGCTGAAGTAAGCTTGTCTTTCAGCTCATCGAAAGCCAATTGACAAGCATCATCCCAAACATATGGTACCCCTTTGCGAGTCAGGTTCGTCAATGGACCCGCTATTTTGGAGAATCCCCGAATGAATCTCCTGTAGTATCCGGCTAACCCCAAGAAACTACGCACTTCCATCGGTGTCGTGGGCTGTCCCCACTCCCTCATCGCTGACACTTTACTCGGGTCAATTGCTATCCCCTATTTAGAAACAACATGCCCCAAGAACTGTACTTATCGCAACCAAAATTCGTACTTCTCGTACTTAGCATACAACTGATGCTCTCGTAGAGTCTGAAGAACCTGTCTCAAGTGCTCGGCATGCTCCTCCTCGGAGTGTGAATATATCAAAATGTCATCTATGAAGACGATGACAAACTGATCCAAGAACTCTCTGAACACTCGGTTCGTTAAGTCCATGAACACGGATGGAGCATTTGTGAGGTCGAATGGCATCACTCTGAACTCGTAAGACCCATATCGTGTCAAGAAGACAGTCTTTGAAACATCCTGCTCCCTAATACGTAGCTGATGGTACCCCGACATCAGATCTATCTTCGAAAAGAAAGTTGCTCCCCTCAGCTGGTCGAATAGATCATCTATTCGAGGCAACGAATACTTATTCCGTATCGTGACCTTGTTCAACTCCCGGTAGTCCACACATAGCCTCAGTGAACCATCTCTCTTTTTCATAAACAGAACTGGAGCTCCCCAAGGTGATGTACTCCTGCGATTGAAGCCCTGACCTAACAGCTTCTCTATCTGATCTCGTAACTCCCGCATCTCTGTCGGAGCCATACGGTATGGAGCGCGTGCTATTGGTCTAGTATCCAGTAATATATCTATGACAAAGTCTATCTCTTGACTAAGGGGGTAGGCCTGGTATCTCTTGGAATACATCGGAATACTCACGAACAACTGGGATCGAGTCTAAGGGAATCACAACCTCCTTAGAGGTATCCTCCTCTATGTAATACAAATGAGCGGTCGAGCCTCCCTCTGGGCGAGGCATCGCCACTACAAACATCTCTTGCCCCGGAATAGCAAAGACAATACTCCCACCAAAATAATCTATCATGGCCCTGTAAGTAGCGAGCCAATCCATACTGATAATAACGTTGTGCTCATGCATATCTAAGACTAACATGTCTGCTGGTAATACTAAGCTACCAATCTCTACCCCCACTCCCTGACATATAAAGAAAATAAGCTATCCACTCCCCAGTGGTGATTCTACACACGTCACAGTGCTCTCTGCTGTGGCTAACAACCCTAAGGCTTTCGTAAAATGCGTAGCTATAAAACAGTGCGTCGCCCCAGTATCAAATAAAACTCGACCCATAGTACTATGGATAGGAAACATACCCTCAATCGTGGGTGGTGCCTGTGGAGCTGCTGCCTGGTGGACGTTATAGACACGTCCATACTGTAACTGCCCCTGCAGCACTGGAGCTGCTGGAACGGCTGGTAGGGTTGGTGCTGGGAGGGCAGCTGGAAAAGTGGCCTATGTGGCTCATTATGGGCACCCTGCTGCTATGGGGCCCTACACCCTCTGGTCAATCCTGGCGCTTATGGACATGCTTGCCGCACACAAAACATCGGCCTCTGAAGTTACCTCCCCGCTGACCCTGTTGACCACGGCCCTGCTGGCCGTTACCACCCCGCCACTGGCCCTGTTGGCCATGATAGAAACGCTATTGGTTCGGTTGGCCCTGCTGCTGACCCTGCTGCTGTCGGTGTTGGCCTTGCTGGCCCTGCCTAAAACTCCCAAATCCTTGTCTAGAATCATCTGAACAGAATCGTTTAGTAGGGTCCCCCTGATTGGAACTCTGCTCGTGCTGACGAGTCTGTTCTTGAGATGTCGGTGCTCCACTAGCACTATTACCCCCGGTCCTGCCTTGCTGGCCAGACTCTCCTGCTCTCTTGCTTCCCTGCAGATGGAAGCGGTGATCCTGGCAATGTAGTAAAGCAGTATTTAGTACATCAGTGAAAGTACTCAGAGATAGATTCCCTATAACGTGCTGACGGATCCTCCAAGCTAACCCGTCCACAAACATCATTATCTTCTTGCCATCAGTGGGTACCTCATCTGGCACTATGGTGAGAAGTCTCGTGAACTCCTCCTCATACTCATCAACGCTAGAATTCTCCTGTTTCAAGTTCAGTAATTTCCGCCTCATCTCAGTCTGCACGGCGGGTGGAAAGTACTTGCGGTCAAACCGCTCCCAAAATGACTGAATCGGGATCGTGTCCCTCTCCTCCAAGGTGGTGGTGGACTCCCACCACTGCAAAGCGGCCCCCACCAGCTTAAAGGAAGCCAACAACTATTTCTGCACGTCTGTGAACTCATACATACGAAGATGCCACTAGATATCTTTCTTCCATTAGCTGACGATGATAATATCTGAACTACCAGAGAATTCAGGGGGATGCGCCTTCTGAAAGGCATCCCTAACCCGCTCCCATGCAGATGGAAGTTGTGCAGGTACTGGCACCACTGACTGAATCTGGGGTGGAGCCTGATGAACCACCGCTAGCGCGGCATTCACCGCCTGAGCAACAATAGCGGCTACTTCATTAGCATTCACCGTACCCTGTGCCGGAGCTGCTGACTGCTCGTCTTGGGCACGCCTATCCTTTGGTGCACGTCTCAGAGGCATCTGAAACGTGAAGAAATTTATTAGTCTACAGTTATTATCAAATCTCAAATAGCTGAAGAGGTAAACGTAAAAGCAGGAATACAACAATCCTAAAATAGGGCTCTATAGCAAAAATGTTAAGCTGAAAGAGAAATAAGCCGTTCAGATCCTAAGGACACTAGAACCTGATGCTCTGATACCACCAGTGACACCCCGCCTAATTAAATACCGAGCGATCACTCCTTTATTAAATTAAAATCAAGGTGAACAGTTGGTTCATTCTTAGCATCACTGTCGTAAAATAACTTTTCCGATTTAAACACCCTAGTTAATTAAGCTAAGCGTCAAAACCATTTTTAAACATTACTTTCCAAATTTTATTTTAAAAACAAAGATTTAATTATTTACAACAATTCATATTTAAAGAATCACACAACAATAATCCTGGAACATATAATCCAAATAATTTAAACATTCAACAACTAAATCCCATCATTTAAAACTTAAAGTAAAACATCCAGACAATAATAAATCCCAAAGTGACAATACTAGAAATAACTGTATCACAAAGTCCAAATAAACAACTGAATAATGAAAAGGACGACACATGCCCCACTAAATGAATATGCTAGGAGTGGAGTCAAATAAATGAAGTCGTTTAAGCAAGAGGCCTGCAACTCCCACCTAAGCTGCAGCACGTTACTTCTAAAGGATCCTATGCAAGACGCCCCTGTGGCTGGGCACCTATAATATATACATATATATACAAGAGAAAGAGAAAGAGAAATAGAAATGGGTCAGAGCCCGATAGTGTAAATGATTTAAAATTCGTTTATCAAGTATTTAAAATATTTACAGGCCAATGCAGCAACATATTAGTGCGGCACTCTCTTGAGAAATTCTCACCTCTCTTCTAATGTGCACACCTATCGTACTAACCTTCCCAACGGATTATCTCATCTTATATCGCGCTAAACTCCCAAATGGTTTAACTTATCTTAGGTTACTCGTAAGATTTAAAACTAATCAATATATTTGTTTAAAAGGAAAACTTCATTTAGTAGCCAAGCTCTCATTTTAACTTTATTTATTAATAAAGTTTTCCAGTGTCATATTATACTTTTTCAAAACAAGTATTTCCAATTTGAGTCATTATACATGTCTTACTTACCATAACACAGTAGGCAGTTTCCCAAATTTCATAATTTCATATATATATATATATATATATATATTAAATACTCGTATAATATATATATTCTAACAGCACTCCACATAAAAATTATGGTGCGGACATACTCCTCTATCCAATCCCCGTATCACTCGTATTAAGGGAAATACAAGTTCGGAATCACTCTCGAACTGTATTAACACATACACAAATAATATTGAGGCGAAGCACAGTTTCCAAGTCCAAGAGGTCAGTACATATCCTCACGTCTCTTCGGACCGTCCGACTATCGATCCGATAGCCCGTACCTAGGATTCCTATCTTCTAGGGTACGAGTCAATATCCCCCATGAAAGCCCATTCGAGATAAGACTGTCCCAGCGCAATAACCTCAGGGATAGCAAGTAGCGCGGGCATGATTTTCACATGTATATAATATATGCATACACACAGCCATATAAATATACTACTTTTATCATATCAATTTAGGTTCATCCCATAACCCATAATTATGACATTTATCCTGATTTTGCCTTTATTAGTTATCACGTGTAACGGTTTGTCTCTAACTTTAATTCGAGGGATTTTTCTAACTTACTACGTAATACTCATGGACTCTATCATCTCAACTGTAAAATTCAGTAGGAATTCACTTATGTTCCAACGTAACTATCTTACGTGTCTCTCCCTTTAATACATAGTTTCATCGTCCCTTATGTGTAAATAACCCAAAAATACATCTCTCATCTTAAATTAAAGGTCCCATAATTATTTATAAGTCCTACTGGTCTTATTCATCCCCCAAAATATTTTAATAAGGGTGTCCAAGGATTATTTCTCATTAAATTGAATTCAACTAATTTAAAAAGGGGAATTATGAATCTGCCAGAAGGGGTCGATCGATCGAGGGTTGGGGCTCGATCGATCGAACCTTCGATCGATCGAAGCTCTTGGCTCGATCGATCGATCAAGCAGGTATGGCGAATTCTGCAGTTACCAGTTACGGGTTTTCTCACATAACCCCATTCAAAACCAACCTTTTCATTCCCAATCACCCAAAAATTTTTACTCCTAATAGTATAAACCCATTCCATACATCTTTTACGTAAAGCATGCAAATTTCCATTAATAACCATGGATTAACAGGCCAAAATTTATGTAAATCTCAAGAACCCTAGAATTATTTTTAACATGGTTCTAATCAGTCATTTCCAGAATTTTCTTTTTCTAAAACATAAAAATTTTGTGGTTTAATCCTCTACATGTTAAGGGGTTTCCAGATTAAAATTCAAATCATTACTACATGCAATTTCCTATCTCAAATTAGGGTTTTCTTCCATAAAACTCATCCTAATCATCCCTAGACTAACATGAGTGAAGCATTAACGAAAATAATCAAGATAAACACTTGCCTGGGATTTTCGACATTCTGGTTTAATGACGAATTTGGTGTGATTGCGTTCCCCGTCGCGCGATCTACGTGTTGGTGGTGGTGGCGGTGCAACCGGGTGAATCGTTGGCCTTGGATTGCTTGGAAAAGCCTCTCCTTCCCTCTCCTATGGCCGTCACTTGTCTTTTTTTATTTTAACCCTAGAGGACAACCTTAGACATCTGATATATCCCTTGAATTTTCGTCGGTTTAATTACCCAAAAATATAAAATGTCCAAAATGCCCTCCCGGGGTACTAATTAAGCCTAAAAACGCCCCGAGACCCAAACTAAACCCCCGGGTACACTTTTCTGACTATCTCGACCCTTCCGGACCCTTTGGCGCACTCAAAACGACCATATGAGCGACTTATAATATATTCACTTTTATTCGTCACTATTTAGTCCCAACGCGACACGGGCGCGTCCCGGCTCAAATTTTCAAAATTGTCATTTTATTCACTCGTGATATTTAATATAACCAATATTATATATTACTTTGCTCATTAGTAATATTTAACAAATTTCCCATAATTACTAACTCTCATCACATTAATAATTATAACATAATTAATTTCCGGATTTATATTAAATAATTAATTCACATTAAATTTAATAAATTTCCAAATTAATATAGCATAAAAATACGGGGTATTACAAATTAATTCATTATGTTTAAGTGAAAATGTTTTAATGGATTAATCTAGTTTCACTTGGTTTAATTTTTAGTTGTTAAGAAATTTATAATTCGTTTTATTGAACCGCCACCTAACGCTTCTGCATATATTTCACAAGGAAATGGATTTCAAAGTTTAAAAAGAATTTTGAATTTTAAAACTGGGGGCTTCCATGACTTCTCAAATTGGTATCAGAGCCAAAGCGATAAATTATTTCGTTAAGATCCTTTAAATAATTTTTTGGCCAAAATGGACTTTTCCCCATTTTCAAAATTTCCTGTTTTTGATGGTTCTAACTACGCGTACTGGAAAGCGCAAATTAAATTGGCACTAAAATATATCGACGAAAGAGTTTGGTTATCGGTTGTTAACGGGTGGTCTCCACCAACTCATTCAGTAGATAATGAACGTGTTCCCAAACCGGCCGATAGATGGAGTGAGGGTGAATTTAAACTGTCTAATTTTAATTCCTGAGATTTAAATGCCTTGTTTAGCGCTGTCACACAGGATGAATTCCGACGTATTATGACGTGTGATACCGCTAAAGAAGCGTGGGATATTTTACAACTCACTCATGAAGGTACAAGTGTCGTTAAAGCTTCAAAACTCTAAAACCTCACCACTCAATTTGAAACTATCAAAATGAATGAAAAAGAAACGTTTGATGAATTTATTGCTAGAATTTACAATATTGTTAATTCATCTTTTAACTTGGGAGAAAAAATACCCAACAGCCGAGTAGTAAAGAAAATTTTAAGGTCCCTTCCTGATAGATTTATCCCTAAAGTGACCGTTTTAAATTCTTTATCATCTTTAGCCTCTATGAATTTAGAAGAGCCCGTAGGTTATTTACAAACCTATGAACTAGACATGTTTCCTCAAAACTGAAAAGAAAATTGAAAAGTGCATTGCTTTAAAAGCACGAAAAGAGGTCAAATAAGTAGTAGAGAGAGAAAGTGATAGTGACCCGAAAGACATGGCCTTGTTTGCTCGGAAATTTAGAAAATTTCTTAAATTTAACAAAGATAAATTTAAAAACGATTTTAAGAAATTTGATACTTCTAAGTATGACAAAGCCGAAAGAATCCCTAAATCCTCTAACAAAAATTTAAATAGGGACGGGTTAAATAGGTGTTTTGGTTATGAGGGTTATGGCCATAGGGCTTCTGAGTGCCCCATTAAACTAAGGAGAGAGGGTAAGCGACCCATTTCATATAATGCGACCCTTAGTGATAGTGATAAGGAAGAGGGACCCGATTCCGCCACTAAGCCCAACTTTGTAGCTTTTATGGCTAGTCATGTGAGTGACAGTGAGAACTCATCGATTGATGAAACTTTAACACATGACACTTCCAAGGTCATAGTTTATGATTCCCTTATTTTTTATGATAGTGAGAGTGGAGAAGAAAGAGAGAGCGAAAATGAAGAAGAGGTTAATGTGAGTGAACTTCAAAATTCTTTTCAAGAATTATATGAAGAATCAATTAAATTAAAAAGAGATAATTTGAAGTTAGAAGCTAGTTTAAAAGAGCGTGTCAAGGTCATTGATGATAATATGTTGGTACAAGACCTTAGGACACGTGAGAGGACTCTTCGAGAGAAGCTTGAATATGTAGAAGGTGAGAGAGATAGCCTTAGAGGTTTAATGGAATCCTTAAAAAAGGAGCTTCTCGTGTTCGAAGAGAGAAATGTTTTATTAGAGTCTAACATCCTAGAATTAGAAAATAAATTAAAAGACTCTAGTAATGTCAAATTTGATTTGAAGTGTCATTCGAAAAAATTAGATAAAATATTAGGAACGGTCCAAATTAAAAATGACACTTGTGGTTTAGTCTTCGATGCTTGTAATGAATCAACTCTCAAAGCCAAAAATAACTTTTTACGAGAATCGCCTAGGAAAGCATTTAGAGATCACTCCTTAGGTAAATCTTTTCGACATTTTTTACTTGTGCACATTGTAGTCGAAAAGGTCATCTTAAGAAATTTTGTTTTGATCTTAAACGAATTCCTAGAAAAACCCAACGTAAAGCAACCAAGGCAGTTAAAATTCCTACACCCCATGATAGTCATTCTTCATTAATTTGGGTTAGGAAATCCGACTTGGTTGCCTTACAAGATAGAGTTTTTTATTCTCATTTATTTTCACATGCTTTCTCTCTTGCAAAATCTAAAGGTCGAATGTGTTAGTTTTGTTTGCATACTTTAGCTTTTGTGCTTCATGCTATATTATCACGCTAAATGTATGCTTGTTTAATCATTTTCTAGTCTATTCTCCATGTTTAATCACATGATAGACCTATGATTTTTGTTTATATTTTTGTATTATATTTGTTTGTTTTTGTTTGCAATAAAAAAAATCAAAAATATTTTTGTTTATCATTTGTGTTTTATTTGTTTCATTTAAGCTTAATAAAAAAATCAAATGATTTTTGTTTGTCTTTCGAGTATATATTTTTTACGGTTAAAAATTTCAAAAACTCAAAAAGATTTTTATTTTGAGTGTATTTTAGTTTGACACACTTTATGTGGCATATATTTGTGTTAGAATCCCATCTTTTTCGCTCCCATGTGGCTAGAACTTTTGGTTTAGATTGGCAATCCTTATTATGTTCTTTACCATGCTTACATGGAGTAGTTGGATTTTGTGTTGATTAAATGGATTTTATTTTTATATGCCTCTATTCACACATGCACGAGCTCATTTGAAATTTTAATGTCACATGTTATAATTGAGCTTTGTGAGGTGTTCTCCTACCAATCTAGTCATCTACATATTTATGACCTAGGGGTACTAGTGCATGTCAAAATCCGTTGCACGTGAGTTAGTGAGCTATAAAAAATGTTATATAAATGTGCACGGGGAAAGGCTCCGAAAGGAATTAATAATCCTTTGCGATTGTAAGCCACCGTTTGAAATGGACCTAAAGGAAATATGTGGTCCAAAGGCCTAAAAACAGAAAAATGGAACTAAAAGAAAAAATAATTGCCAAGGCCTATGGTTAATTGATATATTCATTCAATATAAAAATAATATATATGCTTCTTGAGGGAGATTGGATGGTATATCAACGGTTTGCACAATGTCCGTTTATCCTAGTGGTCTTTATTGTCATGACTCTATTTGGTTTGTAGAATCATCAAAACTCTAGGCTTTTATGCATTGTGTATGTTTGTTCATTGAGTTCAATATATATTGTCACATGAGGTTATACTCAAATGTGATGAAGTTTTCAATCAATTGATAACTCCGTGAACATGTTTTAAGTGATTGGGTCTAAATTTAATTGTTACTAGTTCACACCCCAACACTTTCATTTCCATATGACACATTTTTGTCGTACGAGTGTGCAAGACTCCTATTATATTTTGTGTGTGTCATTTGTGGTTTTATATCTATATATGTGTACTTAAGTCTATTAGTTATACCTTATGTATACATATATTTGATATTTTTGCTTAGCATTTGCCATGCTTTTTAGTCCATATATGCTTTAATTCATAATTGGTATCTATCGTGTTGCATTCTTTGTTGATATCAATGCTTAATACTTTATGTATCTTTTTGGTATCATTTTCTTGCATCCTAGTTGGTATCTGTTATTATTTGTTGGATTAGTTGTGCTTTTGTTGACCATATTTATTAATGTTCTCATCACTTTATGCACAATTACATGTTTTATTCTTTAACCTTTGTCTATTCCTGAACAAAAAGGGGGAGAATGATAGTGGGAGAAATGGTATCTAAACCTTGTCATCGTATCTTAGTTTGGGGGAGATTTATCTTAAGGGGAGTCGTCTTTCTAAGTCGATCACTGTTGATAAAGGGAGAGAATTAATTTAGGCGGAGTACTTACTTTACTTGCATTAAATATTTTGATATTACCTATGCATGTAATGTGTTTGCTTAAGTGTGCAGGAATTATATTATAAGTGGAAACTTTCACCAACAAAGATTGGGATCCTTTGGGTTGTTTGAGTCAAGCATTGTATTTTTATTTCGGGTGGGACTTTTTATTAGTCTAGTAGAGCTTGACGGACCTTTAGGATTTTTGTTTGGTTTTTGTCCCGGAATAGCCAAAGGGGGAGATTTGTAAGGACACAATTCTCAAATTGAGTTTTAATGTAGTTTTAACTCAATCCGAACAAAAACGTTTATGTCATAGGATAGTGTTCAAGTGTACCTATTCAAGGCTATGATATGTTTAGATTGAAGACGTAGCGGCAAAGAGTATAAAGCTTCATCAAATGTCGAGTTTATGTGCCTCGTTTCTATGTCATCAATAGTGGTTTCATGCTCCCAAGGTATGAATGCATTTTATATATATATAGGAGCTTGGAACAAGTTTATTGGGTGTTAGGTTTTAAAAACTGTGTTTTGTTTTCAGAAAGATTTCTATTAAAACTTTAAAATAAAGTATATAAAGTTTGTGGGCAAAAATAGAATTTTTCAAACTTTCTGGAAGTTCGTTCGAAGTGTCGTTCGAATGAGATTGTCATTCGAACCACGTTGTCATTCGAACGTGTTCGAACCACGTTGTCGTTCGGACGAGTTCGCCAACGAGCTTCTCTATTGGACACTAAAACTTCGTTCGAAATGTTGTTCAAACGAGATTTCCAATGAGTTTCTAACAAGTTCACACTGGAACTTCGTTAGAAGCCTCGTTCGAACGAAAATGTCGTTCGAACGAGATTTCAGGTGGAAATTTTTTTTGGCAGTTTTCAACAGTTTTTACACTAACTTTTTGCTAAATATCTATGTGCGGGAACAACTTTTTCTAAGATAACTTTTTCAGATCCTACAACTCCTAGAGAGAATTTTGAGAGGTGATTCTTCCAAGAAAAAGTTCATGAGTTTTTGAGTGTTCATTTTATAAAGAAAAAGCCTTTAAACATTTAGTTACACCCATATTTGTTTCTTCCAAGTTCATATATACATATACTTTGCTTGGAGAATTTTGGCACTGGTTTATCTTTACATTTGTTTGAAGAGAAGTTTGGGTTTTCTTCTAAATCCCTCAAAGAAGAAGAATTTTTTAGCTACGACTTTCTCACATGGTGAAATGCACCATGTGTGGTTGACGGTGTACCTATTGTCCGATCGGTGGATCCGAGATCGCGGTGGAGCTCCATGGTTATCCGCTAGGAAGAGGTGGTTACAGGAAGACGTGTCAAGGCTTGAGAGGTTTTGACTTGAGGAAGTAAGTCATCTGTCTTGTAAATTTAATTTTCGTACTTAGTGGATTTGAGGCTAGGGCCGTCCGAGGTTGTTTCCCGTTGTGGGCGTACATCGCGGCATTGTGTGATTGATTTACTTTTATCTTGCATAATAACTTAGAATGAATGCTTAGGATAATTCAAGATAAAATTGGTTTTAATTGTCACACTTAAGTTAATTTGGTGCTAATTAAATTTGGTTAACGTTTATGTTAATTCAAGTCATTTAATTTAATTGATAAAATTTGGTTTGGCCTAACTTGATAAAATCGAGAAATATGACTTAGGCAAATTTTCTAGGACTTGGATTAATTAATTATGTTTAAGTGAAATTGTTTTAATGGATTAACCTAGTTTCACTTGGTTTAATTTTTAGTTGTTAAGAAATTTATAATTTGTTTTATTGAACCGTCACCTAACACTTCCGCATATATTTCACAAGGAAATTGATTTCAATGTTTAAAAAGACTTTTGAATTTTAAAACTGGGGGCTTCCACGAATTCTCAACTACTCATGTCGTCTAGTGAGGATGGGATTGGGGGAAAGGTAAAGTCTTGAAAGAAAAAGTACTCTTCAGCGTCAACCTCCTCCCAAGGCCGACCTAACATGCATGCCTCATAGGAAAAAAATGATTAAAATCGTCCATAAATAAACTAAGAACCTCATCTTCCTCACCTTCTACTTATCACTCTTCTTCCTCTGATTCTCCCTCCTCTTTGTTTCTGTTGGAATCGACAGACATCATGTGAGTGGCAGATGTTAGATTTTCCCAGGCAATCGATTCAGCAGACTGGATAATGGGGACCCCGATCGGGAGGGGGCAGTAAATTGGAAATGGATTAGTAAGCAAGTGAATAACTAAGGAGGACATAGGTGGATCTCCAATGTTGGGTGAACTCCTACTGCGGTCGCTCAATTCCAAACTAACTCTAAATATCTAAAATTCACCAAATAGTCTGAAGGCTTGGTGTTCAAGAAATGATCAACCAGTAAAAGGTCAAGCCGGTTAGGAATAAGAAAAAAATAAAAATAACTAAAGTAAACTGTTTGGGGGTTACCTACCAGGAGCCCCCTTGTGGCAGGAACTCCAAGACCGTTATAGCCTTCACCATAGATTACATCACATACTAGAATTACATTTTTGTCAATGTCTTATTAGGATCTGGGAAAATAGGTGGCCAAATTTTGGGGCTTGTTCCTAGCTTGGAAGTGGTAAAGTTTGGTGTCTGGGGAGGACCTCAGGTCATAATAATACCTCATATCCTCAAGACCAAGGTTAATCCCACAAATTTAATTAATGGCCACTATCCCCATTACAATATGGTAAAACATACCATTTTCTTGGGATAGGAATATTCCATAATAACAGAGTACTCTCACTAGTAATGAGTGGTGGGGAAACTGTACCTCCTTCAAGTATCTCCATAGTCATGAAGGGCACTTCCCTATGAGGAAAATCAAAGGTATTTTCTTCCTTAGGTGAAACCCTTAATACAACATTTTTAGGAATTCCATATTGACTACGAAACTCCTGAAAAATTATTATCTAAAGAAACCTCTTACTTTTTGAAGTGCTTGGAGATGGCAGAAGATGAAGAACAAAAAAACAATGGAAATGAAGAAATAAATGAGCTAAAATTACCTTGGCAACTGATTGAAATGCCAAGTTATGAGGGGTGAAAATCCTTATACTCCCTCTGAATAAATGTTCCCTAAAAGTTTTCACAACACTTACGAAAGAGTGTTGCGTGCTCATGCACCATCATTACTCCTAATGATGGCATTAGACACATTACACGATGCGAAAGATATGTGTGCAAGCCACAAGAGAAATGATTGCTTTACTTGCCTCCAAAAACAAATGGGAATAAAAAAAAGCGTACGTACAGGTGGCATACAAAGAAGTCAAGATGTCAGACCGATCGGCATGAAAGGCCGAACACTAATGTATCAAGTTAAGGTAAGAACGATCAATGTGTTTGCAGGGGGTGTTCCTGCCAAAGAGTAATTAGCCAAATTAACCCTACACTTAGTAAATTAAGAAGGAAGACGGATCACTTGAGAGATATCCCCACGAAGACCTTCCACAGATGTTCCTCGAAAGACTCCCCTCGAAGACCAATGTTATTCAAATAATGATGTCGTGTAATATAATTCTGAATGTATTTGATTATATATTTCATGTAATAAGCAAGCTTTCTTTGTAATATGGGTGAGGTTGTTCGGTACCCTCGAGGGACTATGCTTGGCAGGGCATAGGAGAGCTCACATGCTCTATCTAACGACCTCCTCTTGGGAACCTCGTATGGAAATGGTTTGGAGGATTGAGATCAAGGAAACATTGGGAATGCCAACCAACCCTCTTGGCACATTTGGGAAAAACTCCAATCAATACAAATGACCGCTCAAACCAATTAGGGTCGAGCCACTATGATTCAAACTTATTCGTGGGAGCCTCCTCGAGGAACCCCGTCTTATACCTTTGTCCTATAAAAGGTCCTTAGCCAACAAACAACATATTAAACTACTCGAGACACTTCCATCTGAGCCACCTCAAGCTACACACCATATATTTTATTGATGTGACCACACGTCTAGTGGGGTCACAGTTTATCCACTTTATGACGTCATATCATCTGGCATTGAGGAACTCAAAATCACAACACTCAATTGAGATTATCCTTAGGATGGCAGTCCTAGGCCACCCAAACTTGATTTCGTAGTCGTTCTAAGGCGATCTCTTGAGCTTCCACGCCATGTTCCTCATTAATTGCCACCATGCTTCTAAAGGTTAGGCAGTTTCCTGCCAAAATATAATATCCCGTGCATTTAATGAAGTATCTTGGACTTAATGAAGTGGGACACAATAATTTAAGAACGGTTAATCACATTCAATACTAGAAAGGTTACTCGAGTAACCTTGCCTTCATATAAATGGTTAAACCAAATAGTTTATGAGGACGACACTCTTGATAACGAAGTGCTATTAGGTTTCCCTAATACACGAGATCTCCTGTGAGAAAATATTTATTACTGAAAAACATTACCCTCATACCCATTAATACCAGAATCATCGGGCATTAACGGGACTGAGAGTTCCCGCCTTGACTTTATTGTGACAAAAGTGCTTATTCTTTCTCCCTCATACCATGTTGCTTGTTGGTCCTATTCACTTATTGTGTGATGGTGCATTTATGATTCAACGATCATATTTAATACTAGTTTAGCATTGAATGTTGTCATCTCTTTCTCACCCGTGTTTGTCTTCAATATTAAGTGCGATCTTGTGTATTAATCCCGATCTTTATAAGGGATTATGCCTCGCTTAATACTAATTGTATTTTAAGAAGCCACATCTTACATTTGGTGACTCTACTAGGGAGGTATTCTCTTTTGAAAAGATGCCAGAGGATAATACCTCCAGGATCATCGACTTTGATGCCCTACAGCATGAGGAAGAAGTAGATCTCAGTGTGTCGACTGAAGGAGTGAGAATGACGTGAATAGAGCCTAGGACATATGCTACTAGTGTGATATATATGGATGGGGTGAAGGTAGGAATCATCTCAGCGCAAATGGTGGGTCTCACGGGGTTATTTCAGGAGTTCATTAAAAACCCAGTGGCTTAGGCGATGCTAGGAGTTAGTGGAGGAACGATCTCGTTTACAACGCCACCGGTGGGGATCCCTGCTGCCTCTATTATAGGTGGAGTAACCACCGCTGCTTTCAATAGTGTTCCTCCTGCTACCCTACCTACCTTCGATAATATGTCCCTCACCGCTCCACTTTTTTGCATTATGCCTACAACTATAGGGCTGAGAGCTCAAGGCCAGGGAACAACCTCAATGGCATATGCAACAACTGGGGATGCAGGGAAGAACATGCCAGCCACAGTAGCTACACCAGATTTTGCAATAACACAGCCAACTAATTCCCTGCCATCTAACATGGAAGAGATGAAGAAAGAGATGTTAAAGTTTATAGCAGTGTCAAAAGCTGGAGATAGTTCCTCAGTGTACGATGACTTTCGCACTCCATACCCAGAAGAATACAACAATAAACCCCACCTAGTAGGGTATATTCCACAAATATTCAAAAAGTATATGGGGAAGGGTGCAAACCCTAAAGAGAATGTGAAAAGGTTCATTGAAAGCCTTAGGGCCCACTGCAACGACGAAAAATTAAAGACTAAGGAAGTTTTCAAAATACCTGACAGAGAGAGCCTACACGTGGCACCAGGTTGCATGGCCACTTGGGAAGAGTTGCATGTCCTATTTGTACAGAAGTTATTTTTGACTGAAGACGAGTTCACACTTACACAACTGGCGCGTGAGAAGAAAAAACCAGGGGAAGATGTTGTGGCCCATATTATGAGCGTTCCCTAGATGTAAGGGAAGAAACGCTAGAAGATAAACTCTTGCAAGCATGATCAGAAGGGCTCCTGCCAGAATACATCTATCACCTGATCAATGAAACACGAGAGGGTACATTTGCGACATTCCTGAAAGAGGGGAGGAATATTTCCTTGGTGGTAAAATGCGTACCACCCCCTTCCTTGTTATGTTTTTTGCTCAATCCATCAGCAACCTCGTGGAGGGGAATACCTTCAAGCATAAATTATGAAGACGACGGAGGTAGATGATAAGGTAGTGGCATCCGAGGAAGAAGAGGTCAAGGAAATAAGAGAAGGTTCGAAGGCGAGGAGGATCCTCTCGAATTGCCATGTTCGGTGGAGCAAGCTCTAAACCTATATAACCTCATAGTTTGGGAAAAAGTTTGTAGACCGATTCACGTCAGCACAACACAACGTTTTTGCGAAGATAGAGAGAAGCCAAACTACTGAGCACTTCATAATAGGGTAAATCACCCTACTAAAGCATTTTTTTGCTACGACGGCTAATAGATCAGCATGTGAAGAAGGGAAATATTAAATTTACCTAAGGCAATATGAACGATAACCCTCTTCTGATCCATGGAGCCCACGTGGCTAGTACATTCGATGAAGAGTCTAAACATCTGTTGAGGGAGAAATGGTTCCTCAATAAAGACTTTGAGGAATCCTTATAAGGATGTACCCTCGAAATGGCTCAGCTGGAGCTGGAACATAAGTCAAACAATGAAGAGGAAGATGAACCCATCGAGAGCCTTAGAAAATAATCGGGGCCTACTCTCAAAAGACAGTAAACGCAGTTATAGCCTACGATGAGGCAAATTATAGAGATATAGAAAAAGTCTACGAGATCGAGGAGGAACAAATGAACTCTTGGGTTAAATGCGCAGTGGTTGCACGCTCATAAAAGTTCAGTTCGTTCTTTAACCAGGTTAGACTACCCGAGCACTCACGATTGGAGGTCACTCGATCCATCTTGGAGATTGCTAAAAAACCATGGCGTCCCACCTGAAATGGAAAGGTCCCGTGGGTGGGCAAGCTAGTGAGGAGGTATCTATCCGAAGTAATATTCTCGAAGGTGGACAAGTTGATCAGGTACCCTCACAACTGACCCCTTTATGTTGCGGCATCTGTGAAAGGTTATGTCTTCTCGTGTGTGTTGCTGGATGGAGGACCATCTATTAACATATTGCCCATTGGGTCCTTCTATGCTACTGGCTTGTCTGAAATGAAAATAACACCGCACTCATTAGCAATTTCAAGGTATGATAACCAGTCATATAAGTCTGTGGGATATGTTAATGTGGGCATTACAATGGGGAATATTACTTCCCACATTAAATTCCACAACATGGATTGTGAACTATTATACGAGTTGTTGGTAGGACGAGTATGGATGCATAACCATGGGCTAGTACCCTACACATACCACCTGTGTGCCAAAGCAAATGTAAAGGGCAAAAAGGTGGTGATTCGAGCACCTAGGAAACTCTTTTCAAAGGAGGAGGCACACTTGGTGGACGTTTCTTTTATACCGAGTTATCCGAGGAAGCCACAATAGTAACCAAGTATAACGGGGGAATAAGGATTCCAAGCACTCGAGCGAGGGTGTGTGCACCCGTTCCACCAGTGGTGACCTATGAGGAGGAATGAGATCGAGAACCTAAAAAGGATCCCATTTTGTCAAAACAACTAAGGGATCGAATGACACCATGCTTTGATCCAATCGAGAACCAAGTCCATACCCAGAGAGTCCTCGGCAAACACTCTACGAATAAGTTAGAAGAAAACCAGTAAAAGAGGACTCATAAGGAGGAAAACTCCCAGCATTTCTAAAGAGTGATGTTGCCTAACGGCAGGATCATATATAAATTATAAAGGTATGAGCAGGCAGTCGAAGACTTGGACGATGAGACTAACTCGATTTATGAATGTTTCTTGGTAGACAACCAAGGACAAAGCGTGGTGACTGATAATTCGAACATCCAAGAACTCGTCGAATATGTAGAAGAAGAACCTAAGTTCATGATGGGCAGACCCAAGTCGCAAATTTAGGAGCTGGAAAAGATAAACTAGGCTAAAAAGGGAGATGACCCTAGTCTTATCTTTATCTCAGAGGACCTGAAGGGAGCGCCTCGAGAGGATTTGATTAAGTTTCTATAAGAATTCAAAGACGTTTTTGCATGGAAGTATATTGAGATGCCTGGGGTAGACAAAGAGGTGAGTTACCACAAATTGAATATTTTTCCATCGGTCATCCCAATAAAGTAAGCCACTGGAACGCATAAGGAAGAATTAGATTTAAAAATCAAATAAGAGGTTCAGAGGTTTCTTACAGTTGGCTTCATTGTCCATATCCAACATCCGATCTACTTGTCTAGCATTGTGCCCGTGGGAAAGAAGGATAAGAGCTAAATCCAAATATGCATGGATTTTAGGGACCTGAATCGGGAGTGCCCAAAAGATGAGTTCCTTTTTCCTTCCATAGACAGCTTGATTGATGCAACTGTGGGCCACAAGATATATAGTGTCATTGATGGTTACATAGGTTATAACTAGTTTAAGATGGACCCATATAACACTGAGAAGGACTCTTTTTGAATGCTTTTAGGAAACTTCATGTATAAAGTCATACCTTTTGGTTTAAATAATGCAGGAGCCACTTACCAGGGGACCATGATGGATATTTTCCATAATCTTTTTCACAAGATCGTGGAATTCTACGTCAATAACCTGGTAGCCAAGTCTAAGAAGGAGACTTCTCACTTGTATGATTTGAGGAAGGTGTTCACCTGATGTAGGAAATATAAGTTGAAGATGAACCCTTTTAATTGTGCGTTGGGGGTGATAAGTAGGAAGTTCCTCGAGTTTGTGGTGAATCAACAAGGCGTTAAGATGAACCTAGACAAGCAGTGAGCCATCCTTGATATGCCAAAGCCAAAGTCAGTGAGGGAACTAAAGAGTTTCTTGGGGAAGGTTTTGTATCTGCGGAGGTTTGTACCAGGATTAACTGAGGTGACTCATCCACTAACGAAGTTACTGAAAAAGGGATCCAAGTTCGCATGGGACCATATGCACCAAGATGCCATGGAAAAGATAAAAGCACTCCTCACATCCCCTCAGACGATGATTCCCCTAAAGGTAGGTATTCTTACCAAATGGTGAATCCAAGGAAATTCAAGGAAGGAGACTTGGTCTTAAAGTCTTGCACGAGGCACATCCGGGGATTATCATTGCCTAACTTTGAGACCAATTGGGAAGGATCTTACATCATTCGAGTAGCCCATGATTCTGGCTACTGTGAGATATCCAAAGTGGAAGATGATAATACCTTCAAACTCAACAACAAGTGGCTGAAGATCTACCACATTTGAAAGTACTCAATCCTAACTCAAGCACTTCAATTTATTCTATTACATTTTGCTAATACTTGTATGGGAGGATGTTACCCAAAAATTATTGAGCTACCTATTGAACATGGTATAAAATAATGTTTGATACAATGGCCTTTTGTTCATTTTTTTGGGACCCTTAGTTCTTTATTTTGTTCCTTTCCTTATTCGACATGGTATGACTTACATTAATGTAATAGCTTAATCAATATTCAAACAAGATGAAAAGTAAGAACACGAAATACCAATAAGTTTATTTAAATGAAGAAATAATGTGATTACATGCCAGGGGGTTCCAAGATAATAAAAAAGAAGGAGGAAAGAAGCATCAAGGGAACTTAAACAACGGTTGCTAATGGGCATCCATTATAAAGCGAAGGTTGGTAGAACTAAGAAAGTGATGATGATGCTGGGGAAGAATCTGCTCAAGGATACTTTGATCATAGATTAGATCAGCCAAATCCTTCTGGCGAACCTCCCTTCTCTGCTGAACGTTCACTAAGTCTTACTCCGCTTTGAGTAACTCAGCTTCTGCCCGAGCAATAATGTCACGTGCGACCTCCACTTTATGCTCAGATATAACTAGTTCAGTTTCCAATCTCATAAGTTCCTCTGAGATAGCTACCTGTGAGCGATGAGGACTTTCCAATCGATGATAAAGAGCCGGCAGGCCAGCCTTCTTAAAATCACGCAACAGTTTCACTAACCAAGCCAGTGAGAACCCATCATTCATAAGCACATTGACCTTCCCTAATAATGCTTTAATTATATCAGAGCTAAGGGACTCTAGAGGGATATTAAGAATTTCCTCTAAAATGGTGGCCAGTCCAAGCGGTCGACAAGCCATCATCACAAGTATGGGTTTAATGCTAGAGAAAAGGTATAAGGAAACCTAGTTTAAAATTTCTCAATTAGTCCCTGGACCATCACCCAATGTATGGGGGAAATTGATCAAGGTATGCCTTACAACCACTTCGGGGGATGCCTCAGGAAGGTGCACACTAAAAATAATATCATTCGCAGAGGGGAGTCGAGTGTACGAAGCACTATCACTGTCTTGAGCTCTAGAAAAAAACACCTCATGCATCCCACTAACATTCGGATCCCTTACTTGAACCTGCACACTAGGGGCCTCGCCCATTGCAGTCAATCCATCCAAAGTCCTTGCTTGCGCAAGTGCATGAGTGACACCCTTAACTTCTGGATCACGGGCTAAAGATCGCTCAACTTCCACTTGAAATACAACACATTGCCAAGTCAGTGAAATAATATACAAATCGGCTTACGAGCATAAAATTTAAGTTTATTATAACTTGGCCCGCCTGACCCTCGGTTATGGGAGATTTTAAGTCCAATATAACTTAGCCCGCCTGACCCTCGGTTATGGGATATTTAAAGTTTAATATAACTTGGCCCGCCTGACCGTTAGTTATGGGAGATTTAAAGTCCAATATAACTTGGTCCGCCTGACCTCGATTTTGGGAGATTGTAAGTCTAATAAAACTTAGCTCGCATGACCCTCGGTTATAGGATATTCTAAGACCAATATATCTTAGGCTGCATAACCCTCGATTATGGGAGATTCTAAGTCCTATTTATTAGGCAATGCTAATAACATTTAAAATTCAGGATTCACACAATAATAAGAAGAAGCATACCTCGGGCTGTCGATAATCACAAATTGGCGAGTGACCATATGTACTAAATCTTCTTCTTCGTGCAAATACATAGGAGTTACTAAAAGACGTTGCTCGAGAACAACAACATTGCCATTCAGTTCAGCTACTTTCTCTCGCCCACCTCCCTTATGACCTACAGTAGCAGCCTTAGTTCCCCTAGATAGAGGATTGAAGGCCCAAATAGAGTAACAAAGACCTAATCATGGGAGGGGAGGAGGGGTTGGCAACACAGTTTGTTCCAGTGAAGAAACCTGGGAACCCCAAAGAAAAAAATAACTCAAAAAAATAATAAACTTTTGGTTCTTTTACCATAATTAACGGAACAACAATACCAAGTGATTTTTTAACTAACTCAACAACACTGACAGCAATACCAAACTGCTCGCGTAAGAAATTAGAATCAGGTGAATAACCACAACTTGATTCACTAGAGTAAGGAGGTATAACTACCCCTAGGGGGAAATGGGTAATTACATGAGAGGCAATAGGGGAAACTACCCCTTTTGGTGCAACATCCTTCGAAGCTGGTGAAAATTCAATAGATTTTTTCTACAGGCGACTTTCCTCAACAACATCGTGCGTAACATCTCGCATATCAACCTAAAAAAAGAAGAGGAGGGAAACATGGGTCAACATTATAAGGGAAAATAGGAAACGTTGGAGACTTAGAAGGAGAGTAATAAATATGCCTCTTCTTCTTCCAAAACTTTGTCCAAAACATTCTCTAAAATCTCATAATCTTAAGGAGGTAAAGCAGGCCTATAAGAAGAAACCATTTTTCTCAACCTATGTCTTCGAACAAGATATTCCTCCTATTCTTCCTCTTATTCTTCCTCCTCCTCCTCCTCTTTCTCCAATACTTCCTCTTATCTTCCTTCCTTCATCATCATCACCTTCACTAACTGCTAACACTGCACCACTAGATACATTCTCATCAGATTTCTCCTCCTCACTTGCCTCACTATATTCCTCTAAGGCAATCTTGAATGGGCTAACAAAGTTCCTCTTCATGCTACCTTTAGAATCTGAGGGAGCATAGAAAAACTCACAAAAATCCATCAGAACGGACGTAAAGTCCCTATTCTCCTCAAAAAATTCTCCCAAGTCTGCATGAGTTGGTCGAACATCAAGCTAACCTATTGGGTAACATCGGGAGAAGAAGTTTGGATTGGAGAGACTTGCTATGTAACCTTAATCTTCTTTATTGAGGCCTTCCTAGTTCCCTTCACACCTGCTCTAGTTGAAGCAATATAGGAAGTGTCACCTTCGTCAACGAGCCTCGAAAGACCAAGGGCAGTAGAAACGTCTTCGACTGAAGGAGAAGATTGAGCTACCTTCTTTTTCTTAATCACAACTTGATCCACAGGGGTAAGCATAGGTAACTTAGAAAGAACGAAATTATTGGTGGTGCGAGATGGAATAGAGAGTTAAAAGTGGTACAATTACTCAAACCCAACTCTATAGGGGGATAACTTTCAACCTCAGGATATCGGGGCTCCTTGAGAAGGTTACTCTAGAAACGGATGAGTTTATTCTGCCAGAACACCGTTAGATACATCGCTGACCTAACCCTTCGGGCTCCCTTGCTCGATTTGATGGGGTTAGCCAGGTAATTTGGATAACGGTTGATGTGAGGAAGTTGCTACATGCAAAAGAGAAGTTGGTGGGCTTCTCTCCGATAAAATAGCTCAGCATAGGATTGCCTTGATCATAGATAAATTGGATGGCTACATAATGTGGACTATAAACTGAGTAAAAAGAGGACCATTATGTATACGAGGGCAAGTAAGAGGGAGCCAATAACAGAGGAACATTATTTGCTGGGAAGTTTTTGACAGCGCTTCATCAATAAGGATGATGGTTCGTTCTTTATCCGTGAAGAACTAATTGAAAAAGAACTTGTCCTCCCCAAAATAGTGGTGAGGTACAAATCATTAACTCTTTCGATTAGCGACACAAATGGTTTCTTAGAACTTTTATGACTTCAATAGTAGATGCAAGGAACCCTGATAGGATGTGAGCTGGGATAGTTACCGGTTGGGGCATACTCAGGAAAGTGGGCATATAAGAAAGTTGTCAAAAAAATGAGATTCGCATAATTAGAAACATCAAACCTGTCGATGCTTCTAGTCGAGTCAGCCTATACCCGATCCAGCCAAGTGTATAACGAACCAAAATTAATAGTAGGAAGAGGGATCTTCACACCACTGGCCATCATGATAATATTTTTCTTCTAACAGTCGCGGGGTTTTCCTGGAAGAAAGATTTTCAATAGTACAATCTATATGTAGCCCGAAAGCTCAATTTTTGAATCAAACCCGTTTCTAGCTAGAGGGTTCTCAAATACCTACTTTCCTCGAGGGTTCTCCGTGGCTGCTTCACATGCTTTAATCACAGCTTTGTCTTCAATAAAATAAAAGTACCTAATCACCTCCGAGTAAGTGCATTTATTGTATGTTACCATATTATCCTTCATAACCTCCTCTAATTCCACTTGAGCATCTTTCTCAGTCCCAGAAATAGCCTCCTCAAAAAATGTGTCGAATGCCACCGCCTCCAAGCCCAACAACTCATAAACATCCCCAAGAGTCATAGTGAATTCACCCCAAGAAGCCATAAAGGTATGTGACCTATTACTCCAATGAGATACAAGAAGTTGGCGAGTGTTTTTATTCTTTGTGAGGGAGAGATCACCCAACTAGTTGGTACATGATAGTCCAATTAGGGCTAGTTTCATGGCGTACTTGGAATGTATATAATCGGTCCAAGGACCCAAACCTTCATAGGCGCAAGAGTTAGATTCAAACACCACCTTGGAAAAGGGGTAGTCTCCACATTCAATATTAAACCTATTAACAGTGGCAGTGGGCATATATGCAAAATCCTCAGCATCATCACTTTCCTCCATTAGTAGCCTTGCCTGCGTCACTGGCACCAGATCATCGGGGAAATTCTCAACCATCGACCAAAAATGATCAAGCTCACCAAAGTATGGGGCACGATGATAGTGTGCTCATTGGTTCTGGCGCGCCTGAGTGCAGGGAGAAACATCCCTAGCAGATTGGGTCCTCTTCACTATAGGTTCCATAGAAGAAGTTAGAAATAGAAGAGAAACGAGTAGTTTGAAGATGGGAAATAAGAAAGCAAACTGTAGACAAATCAAAAACCTAAGGGTGGGGGTCTAAGGGAACGTAAATGTACCCTTTCATAGGGGCAACACAAACCCCAACACACGACAGATGACACTGCTTTGGGAAGCATAGTGACGATAAAGTTATCTTGCGTGACCATCACGTTCATGTAGAGGCAGAACTCAAAGAATGTAATGATGGAATTTCAAGAGGAGATACACCAATAATCCCATATGAGAGAACGCGCTCACCATGAGGCAGTCACATGTGAAATGCAGAATCATAAGGGACAATCTGATTGAATGAGGTACAAATAGACACTACACCAAAAATAGAAAATTGGCACACCTTGATATTAAAAATCTGGCACAGTTTAAAACTGTGCCAGATTCTGTCACAATTCAATGAAAATCTGGCACACTTTAAAACAGTGCCAAAATTTGGCACTGTTTTAAAGTGTGCCAAAATTGAGTACAATTAACTAAAATATAAAAGCCCTAAAAAAATATGCTTCCTTTTAATTTTTTTGTTCCCGCTCTTTCAATTAACTCTCTTCGCTCACCCTTGTCTCTCCTCCCTCTCCTCTCTAACCCTCATGCAGGGCCTAGTTTTTTGGTCTCGTCTCTCTCTCTCTCTCTCTCTCTCAAGATGAAACTCAAAGTTGCATAACAATGGAGACACACGTTCAATTTTATTTTTTAGCATAGGGTTTCTTCTTTCGATTTGGGTTTGTTTGTTTTCGCTTATAAGATGTGAGTTTCTTTAATTCTGATTTCATTATATGTTGTAGATCTTCAATTTCGATTTGTTCTAGATATTTTATTTTTTTTTATTTAGGATTTTGATTTTGATTTTGATTTAACTAAATTCATTATTAAAAATAAATAGTAGTGTTTATTGGGTGCGATTTGGTGTTGTTTGTTTGCAGAGAGGTAGAGAACATTGTGGTGGTGGAGGCAGAGTAAAAAGGTCAATACCTTTTCATTTTTATTACTATTTGTATTGATAAACTTATGATGTGTTTTTTTGAATTATTAGCAGGAAGCAGCAAATATGTTGATGCACTCGAGGAAGACCGATGTTTTGGTGCCCAGGTAATTTTGGTCTTTTCTTTTCTTTTTTTCTTTTGTATTATATTATTAGTTTTATATGAAATGGGACTTTTTTATGAGTCCTTCATAAATTCCATTTTCTCAGTATCATATTAATGACTTTTTTTGGATATTTGGACCTCCACCCCCTCCCCTTTGCTTTGGGCATGTGTTGAAATCATCTTATGAACAAATACACATTAGAATATTAAATAAAAGTTCCTCTTTATAAGTTTTATAGGCCCCTAAAACTTAATGAATATGAAAACAAATATGAGACTTCTATTAATAGGAGATATTTTTGTTTGTTACAATATATTGAAAATGTCATATGTTACGTGTTTGATAAAATGATAAAAAGAGATTACCTTCGTGTAATGTCCGAGTTGAGTTCTTTGACATAGTTTATATTTTGTTTGGCTCCCTCTCTATATGTAAAAAGGAATACTTGTGAGTGGAGGATTTAAATCATGCCAAAATTAGGAATGGTTTTGATTCGTGTCAGATTAGGGCCCATTTCATTAAAGTAACCTTTTGATGAACATGTAACCTTTTGTGTTTTGTTGGTTTAGGTTCCTCCAATTCTTATTCAAAATATTTTCACTCAGATTTTCTCTTATATCAATGTCTATTTTCTCAATTGTTAGTTGCCCTGCCCCCGTTCGTAGTTGGAACATTTAACATTATAGGTAACCATATTAACTTGTGAATTGTATCCCTTTTAGTTTGACCCTGGTGTTTTCTTAGACAAATGTTGTCATACTTCTTAAATGTACTCCCCTATTTTCAGTTTGATGAGGGGGACTTTAATGACGAACATAATTCTATTGTGATACTTGTGTTTGTTATTTCAATGGGTGCATTAACTATTGTTATTTTTAATGTTATAGATACTTGGGTTATAAAACATTTGATAATGATTTTTGTGCTGATTATGCGTCAAGTTATAAAGCATGGGCACAAAGTCACAGACATAATACAACATGGACTGATATGGAAAATCGTAAAAAATTAGTATATGTATGTTGTAGTAAATTAGAATATCTATAGTAAAAAGTCAATATTCTATCAAACCATATCTGAGATGCATTGATATTTTAGTAATTACTGAACAAGTATGTTGCAATACCTTTGTGTAATGCAAGGGACTGCATTTTGGAGGGAAATATGGACTTCCTTTTATATGGAGCAATGGCCCTGGTTGGATGATTGAAATCTAAAGGAATAGATTTCATTATCAATGGTCAATAGGATCTT
Organism: Sambucus nigra; assembly: GCA_949130495.1. Taxonomy (NCBI): domain Eukaryota; kingdom Viridiplantae; phylum Streptophyta; class Magnoliopsida; order Dipsacales; family Adoxaceae; genus Sambucus; species Sambucus nigra. The sequence continues at coordinate 183,443,187 of OX422216.1, forward strand.
CCATGTAATTTTATCACCAAATTCCCCTAAATTTCATTTAATATCATTTTAACTCCTATTTATTCTGAAGAGGATAACTTAATCTGGAAAAAAATATAATTGATGAATTTTTATTGAAATCTATTTATGAGGCATTGAGGGACATTGGAGACCTTAGTTTAAAAAAATTCTTGGTCTTTTAGGAGAAGATTATTCTACCAATACGATCTCCAGTCTTATGGAGACTTCTTCATAAGAAAATCCTTTATGACAATACTCTCAGAAAGTATGATATGACAGTTGTGTCTAGTGTCTTATATGCCCTTACCTATCCCCATTATGAGACTGAGGCTTATATTTTTTTTCATTGTGAATCTGTTAAGAAGTGTTGGAGTTGGTTTCATTTAATCTTTAACATCAGTTTCATCTTCATTCCTTTATACATGACATGCTAGACAACCTGCTAGCTGTTATAGCTAGTCCCAAAAGACACGAGTTCTGATAATCCACAAGAAATGAAAGCATCATTGAATTCATCAATAGCACAATTTTCGTTATGCCAATCTTCTCCATTTAAGCATTTCACATTTGATTTCTGCTTCCAGAAACTTTTTTCCCTATTCAAAGTTATATTCAGCTTAACCTTAATATAAAATAAATCACTTTTAGTGTTATGATTAGGATCAAGCATAAAAGAATTTTCTTTGATGAGAAGTTGATCCTAAAATCCTTAACATACTAGAATTTTATTTTTAATTGATTGGTATTCTACTCATTCGGGTAGTCTTTGAGTCTCTCGAGTTTTAGAGCAAACAACTTCATAGGAAGAGCTACTAAAGGATATGACTATTAACATTTTCCAGTTAGAGGTCTCGATCTATATATGTATATACATATATTTGAGTGAAATTTTGTATGCACTCCCTGTTCCAACTAGGTCTATTATTAAGAAAATGAAGTTGTGTTTGTTCACTAAAGAGACAAGTCACTGCTCAAATTTCAGTGCAGGCTTGCACAGTGTGATGAATGTCCAAGATGAAAGTAAGGCCAATTTATCTTTAAAGGAAAGTATTGTGAGTTGTTCTCAAAGTGAATATATACAAGTGTTAAGCCTTAGTTTTTAAAGCCTCTTTGAATGTCCAAGATGATAGTTTTACTGTAATATGTTGAATCAAACATTTGTCTTGATACTTTTTGTAATTGTAATGTACTATAACTTTATGTGGTTCTTTTAGTTAATTTGAAAGAATTCAGAATTTGAACCTATGTAATGTTGAACCTTAGTTGTTCAATAAAATGCGCATGTGAATATTTTATAAAACATATGTAATGTTGATATAAAGGTCAGGGATGGCTCAATCTAACATAGACTAAGTTCTTAATGCATGTGAAATTAGTAGACATTATGCATAGTGTCGAATGTATACTTTTATTTCTAACTCTATAATCTTTGATCTATTTAATATCCTTTATATTTATATTTTCGGATTGTTAACTTTTTTGTATTTTTTTATCAGGTTAGTCCACAATCTTTGATCTATTGAACATCCTTTGTGGTGACCACAAAGGAGGATGCAGAAGCTGTAATGGGAAGTAGTCTCAGGGATTACAGACACCTACATATTTTCCATCGTAAAAGTCTCAACCTTGAAGCCTTCTTTCGCCACCCCTCTTTTCTGACATTAATTCCCCTCTCTCTCCCTCTCCCAAGGTAACAAATATCTATCTATTTTATATTCATATTCATATGAACTGGACATACTTCTTTCATTGAAGTGTTTGTTTTTATTTTGGGACATACTTATAACATAGCAAGACTAATCAATTTTATTTAAGAGCGATGTTAATGATAACCTCTGTGAATTTTTAAGTGCTTATACATGCTTTTGTGATTTTTATACCAGATTTCAGTGTTCATTTATTTATATGAGTTGAGGCGCCTTCATCCGATAAATTGTCAAATCTCAATTGTATATGAAAACGAAGAGGAGTAAAATCTTGGCCATCTTTTTTTATAGAGGCTATCTTCTTTTATAGAAAGCCTATTTCTGTATTTTCAGCACTAGGCATTATTCTTTCCAGGTTTTGCTCTTCGAGTATTTAAGGTTTTGGTTATAACCCTTCTACAATATCCATAACCACCTTAGGAATCAACCAATGCTTCTTCTAGTGTTAGAACTTTTCATAGATAAGTTATGCTTTACGTAGCTCGGTTGTCATTTCCTGAAATTCTAAACATATATTGAAATGTATGTCCCTGATATGAGTGCATTTCCAAAAAGTTATATATAATGTCTGCATAGAGTTGATTACAGAAATGTTATATATAACAAAGCTGTTATATATAACAGCCGTTATATATAACGATTGTTACATATAACATAGTTGTTATATATAACGGAGCTATTATATATAGCAGTTGTTATATATAACAGGTGTTATATATAACAACTATAATCGACAAAAAATGACAAATTCTTTCCATAACGGTCTGACTGCTATAAAGGTCGCATTACACCTATCATGGCTAGTTTAAGGTTGAAAATCCAAACCACCCCGTAGGAGGCACGAACACCTCGTACAGGTGCAATGTAACTTGTTGGAACTGACCGAGTAGTCCCGGGTCTCCCGGTTTGAGAATATGACGATAATTTGTAAAAATCACACTTAGACTTAAAAACAAACCGTTAAAGGGTGAAAACCCAAACCAGCCCTCAAACGATCCCGTAGGAGGCACGAACACCTCGCACGGTACCAATGTAACTTGTAAGAACTGATCGCGTAGTCCTGGGTCTCCTGGTTTGAGAATATGACGATAATTTGCAAAAATCACACTTAGACTTAAAAACAAGCCGTTAAAGTGTGAAAACCGAAACTAACCCCCAAACGGCCCTGTAAGAGGCACGAACACCTCGCACAGGACCAATGTAAATTGTACGAACTGACTGCGTAGTCTCGGGTCTCCCGGTTTGTGAATATGATGATAATTTGCAAAAATCAACACTTAGACTAAGTCGTTAAAGGGTGAAAATCCAAACCATCCCCCAAATGACCCCGTAGGTAGCATGAACACCTCGCACGGGACCAATGTAACTTGTAGGAACTGACCGCATAGTCCCGGGTCTCCCGGTTTGAGAATATGACGATAATTTTCAAAAATCAACAGTTAAACTTAAAAACAAGTCGTTAAAGGGTGAAAACCCAAACCAGCCCCCAAACGACCATGTAGGAGTCACGAACACCTCGCACGGGACCAATGTAACTTGTAGAAACTAACCGCGTAGTCCCGGGTCTCCCAGTTTGAGAATATGACGATAATTTGTAAAAATCAACAGTTAAACTTAAAAACAAGCTGTTAAAGGGTGAAAACCCAAACCAGCCCCCAAATGACCCCGTAGGAGGCACGAACACCTCACACGGGACCAATGTAACTTGTAGGAACTGATCGCATAGTCCCGGGTCTCCTGGTTTGTGAATATGATGATAATTTGCAAAAATCACACTTAGACTTAAAAACAAGCCGTTAAAGGGTGAAAATCGAAATCAGCCACCAAACGACCCCGTAAGAGGCACGAACACTTCACACGGGACCATTGTAACTTGTAGAAACTGATCGCGTAGTCCCGAGTCTCCCAGTTTGAGAATATGACGATAATTTGCAAAAATCAACACTTAGACTTAAAAACAAACCGTTAAAGGGTAAAAACCCAAACCACCCCGTAGGAGGCATGAACACCTCGCGCGGGACCAATGTAACTTGTTGGAACTGACCGCGTAGTCTCGGGTCTCCCGGTTTGAGAATATGATGATAATTTGCAAAAATCACACTTTGACTTAAAAATAAGCTGCTAAAGGGTGAAAACTCAAACCAACCCCCAAACGACCCCGTAAGAGGCACGAACACCTTGCACGAGACCAATGTAACTTGTAGGAACTGGACGCGTAGTCTCGGATCTCTCGGTTTGAGAATATGACGATAATTTGCAAAAATCAACACTTAAACTTAAAAACAAGCCGTTAAATGGTGAAAATCCAAACCAGCCCCAATTGACCCCATAAGAGGCACGAAAACCTCGCACGGGACCAATGTAACTTGTAGGAACTAATCGCGTAGTCCCGGGCCTCCCGGTTTGAGAATATGACGATAATTTGCAAAAATCACACTTAGACTTAAAAACAAGCCATTAAATTGTGAAAACCGAAACCAGCCCCCAAACAACCCTGTAAGAGGCACGAACACCTCGCACAGGACCAATGCAACTTGTACGAACTGAGCGCGTAGTCCCGGGTCGCAAGGGACTAATGTAACTTGTAGAAACTGACCGCGTAGTCCCGGGCCTCCCGGTTTGAGAATATGATGATAATTTGCAAAAATCAACAGTTAAACTTAAAAATAAGCCATTAAAGGGTGAAAATCCAAACCAGCCCTCAAACGACCTCGTAGGAGACACGAACACCTCGCACGGGACCAATGTAACTTGTAGGAACTGACAGCGTAGTCCCGGGTCTCCCGATTTATGAATATGACGATAATTTGCAAAAATCACACTTAGACTTAAAAATAAGCCATTAAAGGGTGAAAACCGAAACCAACCCCCAAACGATCACGTAAGAGGCACGAACACCTCGCACGGGACCAATGTAACTTGTAGGAACTAACCGCGTAGTCTTGGGTCTCCCGGTTTGAGAATATGACGATAATTTGCAAAAATCAACACTTAAACTTAAAAACAAGCCGTTAAAGGGTGAAAACCCAAACCAGTCCCCAAACGACCCCGTAAGAGGCACGAACACCTCGCACGGGACCAATGTAACTTGTAGGAAATGACCACGTAGTCCCGGGTCTCCCAGTTTGAGAATATGACGATAATTTGCAAAAATCAACACTACTTAAAAATAAGCCATTAATGGGTGAAAACCCAAACCACCCCGTAAGAGGCACGAACACCTCGCACGGGACCAATGTAACTTGTTGGAACTGATCGCGTAGTCCCGGGTCTCCCGATTTGAGAATATGATGATAATTTGAAAAAATCACACTTTGACTTAAAAACAAGCTGTTAAAGGGTGAAACCCAAATCAACCCCCAAACGACCCCGTAAGAGGCACTGACACCTTGCACGGGACCAATGTAACTTGTAGGAACTGACCGCGTAGTCCTGGTTTAAGAATATGACGATAATTTGCAAAAATCAACACTTAAACTTAAAAACAAGCTGTTGAAGGGTGAAAACCCAAACCAACCCCCAAACGACCCCATAAGAGGCACGAACACCTCGCACGGGACCAATGTAACTTGTAGGAACTGATCGCGTAGTCCCGGGTCTCCCGGTTTGAGAATATGACGATAATTTGCAAAAATCAACAGTTAAACTTAAAAACAAGCAGTTAAAGGGTGAAAACCCAAACCATCCCCAAACGACCCCGTAAGAGGCACGAACACCTCGCACAGGACCAATGTAACTTGTAGGAACTGACCGCGTAGTGCCGGGTCTCCCGGTTTGAGAATATGATGATAATTTCCACTCCTATATGTAATTTTTTAGTTTGAGTATTTTTTTTTATAAATTATTGGGTTACTAATAGCGTATCTTTTTTGTATCCTATTTTTTTTTGCAGGATAACAGTTTATCGTTGGTATTTATCCATGTAGAACACACAGAGAACTCAATGGTTTACAACAAGGGGTTTATTCATGATTCCATTTTTTTGTGTTATGGCCGTGCGGGCTTTTGTAGTTTTATTGTTAACTTTTATAGCTGTGCGGGCTTTTGTAAGTTAATTGTTATATTTTGTGGCCGTGCGGCCTTTATGTTAAGCAGGTTATGTATTTAGCAGGTTTTGGAATGTCCAGAAAATAGAGGAAATTTTGCCCAATTTTTTTTGGCCTATGAACTATTAAAGACTTGTAATAATTTGAAGTCTGTATGTACATTAGTTTATCAACATCGTGCAATATTTTTTATTTGTGAATTTTTATGCTTTCAAATAATTTTTTTTCTTCTTTTTATAAAAAAATTTGGCACAGTTCAAAACCGTGGCAAAAGTGTATCATATTTTGGCACGGTTTTGAGCTGTGTCAAATTTTTTTAAATTGGGCTGAATCTGGCACAGTTAAAAACTGTGCCAAAAGTGTTATTGTTTGACCAAATCTGGCACACTTTTGAGCTGTGCCAGAAAAAAATGGCCATTTTGGAACACCTGATTCTGGCACAGTTCAAAATCGTGCCAGATTTGATCTGGCACAGTTTTAAACCGTGCTAGATTCCTGTTTTTTGTGTAGTGAGAGTAATAAATGGCACATGCTTGGAGTCTTTTCAACTTAGGGTAGATGAAGCGCTTTGGGGTAAAGTTCAATAAAATCTGTTCATGTGCCCCAAGGCATCTAACACATTCAATCTTAAAGTCCATCGAAGAAAATCGATCTTAAAGAAAGAGAGTAATTCGAAACAAGGACTAAATGAGTTCCTCGTACATACTTTCCTTTAAATATACAACTTGATATTTATTATAATATAGTTATTTGCCTATAGATAATGCTCAGTCTTGTAGAAAAAAGAAATTAGAAGATTGACCAGGCATTTCGTACAGATGTTTCTTCATGCAATAAACAAATATCTCTACGAAGGGGCCAATGTAGGGGGTGTCCCGACCAAAGAGCAATTAGCCAAATTAACCCTACACAGGGCAAATAAATAAGGAAAATAGATCACTCGAAGGAGCTCCCCATAATTGGTTTTTCAAGTTGTCTCGGGCAAGTACCATGTAGATTGGTCTTCTGGTTCGGCTACTCATGTCATCTAGTGAGGACGGGATTGGGGGAAAGGAAAAGTCCTCTTCATCCTCAACCTCCTCCCAAGGCCGACCTAACACGTATGCCTCATAGGAAAAAAATTATTAAAATCATCCAAAAACAAACCTAGATCCTTATGTTCCTCACCTTCTTCTTATCAATCTTCTACCTCTGATTCTCCCTCCTCTTCACTCTTACTGGAATTGACAGAGATCATGTGACTGGCAAGTGTTAGATTTTCACAGGAAATTAATTCAGCAGCCTGGATGATGGGGGAGCCGATCGTTATGGTAGTAAAACTGGAAAGGGATTGGTAAGAAAGTTAATAACTATGGAGGACATGGGTGGATCTTTAATATTGGGTGAACTCCTTCTAGGGTCGATCAATTCCAAATTAACTCTAAATCTCTAAAATTCTTCTGATAGTCTGAAGGCTTGGTCTTCAAGAAAAAATCAGCCAGTAAATGGTCAGACCGGTTAGTAATAAGAAAAAATCAAAATAACAAAAGTAAACTGCTTGGGGGTGACCTACAAGGAGCCCCCCTTGTGGAAGGAACTCCAAGATCATTATAGCCTTCACTATATATTACCTCACACACCACAATTACATTTTTGTCAATGTCTAATTGGGATCTGGGTAAATAGGTGACCAAATTTTGGGCCTTGTTCCTAGCCTGGAAGTGGTAAAGTTCAGAGTCTGGAGAGGACCTCAGGTTATAATAATACCTCATCTCCTTAAGACCAAGGTTAGTACCATAAATTTAATTAATGGCCACTGTCCCCATTACAATATGGTAAAACATACCAGTTTCTTGGCCTATGAATACTCGATAATAATAGAGTACTCTCACCAGTAATGAGTGGAGGGGAAACTGTACCCCTTTCAAGTATCTCCAGAGTCAAGAAGGCCACTTCCCCATGAGGAAATCAAAGGTATTTTCTTCCTTAAGTGAAACCCTCAAGATAACATTATCAGGAATTCCATATTCACTACGAAACTCGTGAAAAATTATTAGCTAAAGAAACCTCTTACTTTATGAAGTGCCTAGAGATGGCAGAAGATGAAAAACGAAGAAACAACGGAAATGAAGAAAGAAATGAGAGCTAAAATTACCTTGGAAACTGATTGAAATGTCATGTTATGAGGGGTGAAAACCCTTATACTCCCTCTGATTAAATGTTCCCTCAAAGTTTTCACAACACTTACGAAAGCGTGTTACATTCTCATGAACCATCATTACTCCTAATGATGGCATTAGAGACATTACACGATGCGAAAGATATATGCGCAATCCACAAGAGCAATGATTTCCTTGCGTGCCTGGAAAAACAAATGGGAATAAAAAAATCGTATGTACAAGTGGAATATAAAGAAGTCAAGATGTCAGGCCGATCACCATGGAAGGCCGAACACTAATGCAACAATTCAAGGTAAGGACGATCAATGTGTTTATAGGGGGTGTCCCCGCCAAAGAGCAATTATCCAAATTAACCTGACACTTGGTAAATAAAGAAGGAAGACGGATCACTCGAGGGGGCTCCCCACGAAGACCTTCCATAGACGTTCCTCGGAAGACTCCCCTTGAAGGCCAATGTTATTCAAATAATGATGTCTTGTAATATAAAGTAGAGTGCATTTGATTATATATTTCATGTAATGAGAAAGCTTTCTTTGTAATATGGGTCAGGTTGTTCGGTACCCTTGATGGACTATGATTAGCAGGGCATAGGAGAGCTCACATGATCTATCGAATGACCTTCGCTTGGGAACCTCGCAGGGACATGGTTTGGAGGATTGAGAGCATGGAAACATTGGGAATGCAACAAATAACCCTCTTGGCACACTTGGGAAAAAATCCACCCAGTACAAATGACAGCTCGAACCACTTAAGACCGAGCCACTATGATTCAAACATATTCTGGGGAACCTCCTCGAGGAACCTCCTCGAGGAACCCGTCTTATACCATTGTCCTATAAAAAGTCCTTAGCCAACAAATAACATATTAAACTGATCGAGCCACTTTTCGACCGAGCCACCTTAAGCTACACACCATATATTTGATTGATGTGACCACACGTCTAGTGGGGTCACTCTTTATCCACTTTATGATGTCATGTCGTCTGGAATTGAGGACCTCAAAATCATAATAGTCAATTGATATTATCCTTAGGATGGTAGGCCTAGGCCACCCAAACTTGATTTCGTAGTCGCTCTAAGGCAAGCTATTGAGCTGCCACGTCATATCCCTCATTAAATTCCACCACGCTTCTAACAAGTTAGGCATTGAACATTAATGAAGTGGGACCTTAGAATTTATCGCTGGCCAATCACATTCAAAACTATAAATGTTACTCGAGTAACCTTGCCTTCATATAAGTGGTTAAACCAAATAGTTTACGGGGACGACACTCTTGATAATGAAGTGCTGTTGGGTTTCCCTCATACACAAGAGCTCCTACGAGAAAACATTTATTGCTGAAAAACATTCCCCTCATACCCATTAATACCGGTATCATTGAGCATTAATGGGACTGGGAGTTCCTGTCTTGGCTTTATTGTGCTAATAGTACTTTTTTTTCTCCCTCCAACCAAGTTGCTTGCTGGTACTATTCATTTATTGTGTGATGGCGCATTTATGATGTGAAGATCTTATTTAATACTAGTTGAGCATTGAATGTTGTCGTCTCTTTCTCACCTGTGTTTTTTATCAATATTAAGTGAGATCTTGTGCATTAATCCTGATCTTGGTAAGGGGTTACGACTCTCTTAATACTAATTGTATTCCAAGAAACCACATCTTACTGTGTTCAACCGCTTTCCCCCACCTTGGGGGAAAATTAAGGAACAAGATTAATTAAAGTCACGTGACCTAAGTCACGTGGCCAAACACGTGATGAATTTCCAAGACAATGGACAACCCTTAAACGATTTGGATATGATCAATCTAAGAAGATTATTAAAGATAGAGATATGCACGAAGTAACCTATGAGCGTGGAACATTAAATTAATAAATAGAGGCAATCTAGATAACATTAAAGACTAATTTTAATAATCACACGATTGCCTGGACTCTCAGCTAGCAACACTAGCCTCTAGTTATTGCCATATCCCTTATTTAATAAAAACACTCCCCTTTACCCCCTATGTATGTAGTTCGATCTCACTACGGAACCACGTAAACAACTATCTTTTTCACCCTTTTTGCATTCATATTATTCATTGGGGCATTCCTGAAATTTCACTTGATATTGTGGGAAGGATCTTTTGCACCGTCTTTTATCGTTATTACATTTTAATACATAAAAATTTTAACCATATAATTCGTTCGATTTAATTTCTTCTAATTTTATTTAAAATTCATAACTTATATACATGTGTAATGCGGTACGCGACATTTTTTAACTGTTCTCCATACCATTAATTACAATTAAAAATAATTTATTTAAATAAATCCCATTAATTTATCATAATGCAAATTTATTAATTCAACGAAAATTCAGGCGTTGCATTGATTTTATTCTCCTTCCCAATTCCAGAAACTATTTTTCATTGAATACAACATCTCCATGAATAATAAGTTTTCCATTTTTTGGATTATACAACCAATAACCCTTGGTTTCATTGTTATATCCCACAAAGTTACATTTCTCGCTCTTTTTATCAACCTTGGAACGGTTAGTGTTAATTAAAGAATAAAAAATGCAACCAAAAACCTTAAAATGTCTTACATTGGCCTTTCGGTTCCACCCAAACTCATATGGAGTTATGTTTCGGACGGCGTTTATTGGATATATGTTAAGAAAAATAGAAATGTAGCTACTATTTCAGCCCATAATTCACTGGGCAGCCTTTTTTTATTCAGCATGCTTCTAGCCATATCCACCACCGTTTGATTCTCCCTTTCAACAAAACCATTTTGTTTGTAGTTTTTCTCACCATTATTGCCTTTAAATACTATTTTTCTTGCAAAAATAGGTGAACTCATCGGATTAAAAACTCTCCCACTCTATCGGTGCGAAGAACTTTTAGAACCTTCCCATTTTCCTTTTCTGTAAAGGCCTTAAATTCCTAAAACTTTTCAAAATATTCTAATTTGTAAGAAAATAAATACACCCAACTCATACAAGTTTTGTAAACACACCATCCCAGGACCCACCCTAAGTACCACCTTAGGTCCCTAGCACTCACTCATTCACAACAAACCCTAGGTCATACTCCGAGTACCAATCTAGAGGCCACCGGGTGCTCCCGATCCTCGTTTGACGCTGATCAACTTTCTCACCTAAGTGAAAGTTCAATCTTTGAAAGGATATGAATACCTATTCCAACAATTTGCTCTGTGTGTGAATCGGCCTTATGACTCGGACGAACGGTCTATTTTACTATTGAAAATTAATCTAGAGGTCACCGGGCTCTCTTGAGTCCTGTTCAACTCCATTCACTTTCTCTCCTGAGTAAAAGCTTAATAAATCTTCTAATGTCTCGAAATTACCTTTCCAATGGTCCACCCTGTGCACGAATCATCCTTATGGTTGGGATGAATGGTCAACTTTACCCCAAAAATTGATCTCGAGGCCACCATGCGCTCCCGAGCATCGTTTGATTCCTGCCAACTTTTCAGCTCGAATGAAGTTTAATGAATCTTTGAAGGACTCCTAATACCCATTCCAATGGTTCACCCCATACGCGAATCATCCTTACAGTACGTACAAAAGATCGATTTTACTCCGAAGGGTCACTGAGCACTTTCGGGCTCGTTTGACATATATCGACTCTACAAACAGAACAAGGCTAAATGAAATCTCAAAAGGCACTAAATACTATTTCCAACGATTCTTCCCGTGCAAAAATTGAGCTTACGGTTCGGACAAACAATCCATTTTCCTCAAAGAATTTCCTATCTAGTGACCAATGGACGCTTTCGAGCCCCGTTTGACATCATTTAAATCTTAAAATTGGAAGTGTCTCAATTTATTCTTAAAGGTCTCTGAATACCCTTTCCAACAGTCCTCCTCGTGCACGATTCTAGCTTACGATTTTCATTTTAGAACCATTTTTTCAAAAAACCTGCCTCAGTTTGCCAATTGGCAACTCCAGGACCCTACTTATCGGCATTGTGCCTAGGGTTCTATGCCAATAGGAAGGTCTAGGACCATATCAATCGGTATTCCCTTGTCCCTATAAATAGGGGCCATGTCCTCACTATGAAGAGGACACCTGAACATTCCTGTCAACAATTCAGAGAGAATTCCCTCGAATTCGAAGTTGTTGTCCTTCCATACTTTTAATACTATTTTGAGTAAATTCCCACCCACCTCCTCAAACCGTCATCGCTTCATATTAAGATCATCGCATCTACAATCAAGATCTACTTCAAGTCTTCACAGGGAGGTCTATTTCTTCCCCTTTATCTTTAAATTCTCTTATTTTTGCATTATTTACTTCATTTTCGCTGTAGTACTTTACTTCATTACATCACACATCTTAATTTCAAACTTTTTATTATTCTTATTTGCACATACTTTATTTCCATAGAAAAAATCAAAAACAAGAAAAAGAGAGTTCACTTGTAAATTCCAAACGGGGATTTCTCATCATATTTTCTCACACTAAAACACATTTTTCTACATGCAGACACATATATAATAAAGTCCCCGATTGTATTTATGGGTTAAACCCCACCTCTTATTGTCTTTGAACTACGTGGACCTCGATGCCCCCGACCTACGTGTCATCTTGGGTAAATCCCTCGACTCGAGTCCTCTAAAATATATATATATATATATATATATATATATATATATATATATATATATCATATATCATATGCTTCCTTACTTGTATCTTGTCCAATATACGCAATTGTTCCTCTATAATGACTAGTGAATCGACAAACACTTACATTATATTTTTAGTTACTAGTTTGGGAACAATCCTAAGAATGAACTCGCTTCTCCTATATCCATGACACGAGTCGAGTTATTCCATCCTCCATTTATATTATGCACATGAGCACACACATCATGGATTTCTACAGAAAAAGATTAGCACATTCTCATGAGAGACCGAAAGGGTGGGATGGGTGCCAAACACCTTCCCATTTCGTAACTTAGTCCACTTACCCTTAAACTACTTGGTTTTTTAAGAATTAGTATTGTACTTGATGTCGTTCTCTCGAGGCGGTAACATTTCTTGCCTGTTTTGCGCAAAATATCTTGGTTCTATCTGCACATATCACCCCATATTTTATCCATGCGTATGTGCAAATAATAAGTGAAGGATGTTATCCCATGCTCATGCCGGAGGGGGAAGGATGGAGAGATCCACCTATGGATCACCCTCCTCGACCCCGACCTCACGATAGCCATAGTGGATACTCCACTGGGATGAATATAAGTGGACTAGAGTCTATTTTTGCATGGGCATTAATCTTTTCTGCATGTGTGCGTATGCAAGTACCAGTATGTTCCCATTAATCATATATTTACCTTTTTGTATAACTCTCTCATGTATATATCACTTTCCACTCACTTATACACTTCAAACACTTATATATACGCTCTATGTACGCTTCACACACTTACACTTAGCTTCACTTTACACTCACATTCTTCATACACCCCTTATAATTTCCATGCTTAGGTATCACTAGCACACAACACACTTCCTACACTAATATATATCTTCACTTACAGATGTCACACACCGCTTGTAATTGATCCATGTATAGGCTCACTACTACACACACTCACTTTTATATACTCCCATGTCACATACTCATTCACATGTATCCATGCATAATATAGTCTCCATGATAAATTTACTTTCACAATTCTTATATATTCTCCCCATTAGTGTAGTTTTCCATTTACTCAATATGCAAAAAATGATAAAAAAAAATGCTCTCTCTCCATAATATGTTAATTAAGACTCATCCATGTTGGCACATACATCACCACGAGCATGGATATATTGACCAAAATTTTGTCCCGTACTGGAGGGTCACTTTATGATGGGCGTTGGACCTGTGGGTCATAGCTAGCCTAAGAGATATGATTCTCACCTTCCATTGGCCTCGTACTTTTGACGTATATCGAACGTCCCCCCCCCATCGTATCTCTTGACCGAACTCACAATGTGAGGAATATAGAAGCCAACTCATTCATGTATGTCAAGTATATCGAATGCTCTCTCACACATATTGTCCCCATGAGGTATACAGTGAGGCAATTCACGTATACTCGGGTATATCAAATGACTTATCCACACGCACTGATGAATGGTTGCGCTTATAGACAAGAGATATATCATGGAAGTCATGCCAAAAGGGGGGAGCCTTCCACTAACCCCAACAACAACATAAACCTCATATAGGTGTCAAACCTAGGACACTCATATTTAGTTTGTTGATTACCGTTCAAAACTCTGCCGAAATTCTAGGTCGACATATCACCCAAATTTTCGCATGATTTCTCCTTTTTTTTTCCAAAATAGGACCCGTCCGTGAGCCTGAAAACAAGTTCAGTCGTGTTTTACATATTTTTCAAACCCCATTTTCCGAGGCTTGGGTCATATTCGACATTTTTATGCATTTAGGAAAAACCTAATACAAGTGAGAACTCAATAATAACATTAATAATAATAATGCTGAGATTCCTCTCCTTTTTCCCTCATTTTCCAAAAAATACCAAAAACATTTTTTCTCCTCCTTTCGAAATACAAAAAAATTTCTCCCTCCTTTTTTCAAAAATAAATTCGAACCGTTTTCCCTCTCAGGTCGATTGCATACTAAACTCTAGCCTGGATCCCTATTGACTTCGGTCTCCCATCAAACTACTCCGAATCTGTGCCGATTCTTCTACTATCTCATTCGAGTTTGGAAATTACCTTCACAAGATCTTTATGGATAACACCGACTAAGCACCGAATGTGAAGCCTAATTGTCTTAGCCGACCTCAGTGCTAAGATTGACAACCTTCAAACTGAGGTCCATGAGATATAGCGTCATCGGGTCCAGATTCCCAAAGAACTCGACATTTTATTTCCTTGTGCCATGGGTCAACCCGCTCCCAAAGCTATTTGGGTCCTAGAAGAGTATCAGTATACTCTGCATGCCCTGCCTGCTAATGGACCACCTCTAGCTCAACTCTCTATCCCGAATCTTGCCCAATAATAGGTAACATGCCAGTACCCATGGATCCTAAGGAGTAGGAACTAAACAAAGTCAACTAAGAACTTAAGTTATTGACTAAGAAGTTTGACCAAGTCAAGATATTCGGGAACTATATGAACTACGCCATATGTCTCGCTATCCCAAAGCCAGACTGCTATAGAAGTTCAAGATTCTAGACATCGAGAAGTTCAGGGGAAGAGGACTCCTAATTGTTCACCTCTGAAGATATCACCGAGCCATGACCCTCCTTAGTTCCTTCGAAGGGATAATGGCCTAGAAGTTCCAGGAGACCTTGAAAGAAAGTTCCCTCCGTTGTTTTCTATCCCCTCGAACAATCCTGAATCCATAATTGAGAGGATTTTGCTTAGGAATTCATGTCTCATTACAAGTATAATTAGGAACTAGATATTACACACCGATATCTAGAGCTTCTTAAGTAGAACCCTAGGGAAACAGTTAGAAGATTCATAGGAAGGTGGAGAGAAAAAGATGCTACCATGATCAATAGACCCCCCCAGGAGGAACAAGTTAGAGTATTATGAAGAAGAACTTATTTCCTCATATTCAAGCATCCATGGGAGGACAGTAATATCCACACTTCTGAGCCCTTCAAGAAGCTGGTGTAGAAATTGAGGAGGGTATTACCATAGTCAATTTTAAGCTAAAGAAAATGACTAGACAATTCACTTCCCGAAGGTAAGATAAGACCACCAGTACTATAGTCTCAACCGTTAACAACATTCCCAACATGTTACCTCTTAGGCACCAGAAAGTCACCCCAACCCTACTAAGAAATAGTACACTGAGCTCCATGCTCCCCCGTCCAAAGTCTACTAGGCCCTACTGAGCTGAAACCTCATCAAACCCTTGGACCCTCATCCACTACCAAATCCACTCCCTAAAAACTTTAAAGATGATGCCCGATGTGATTTCCAGCAGTCTGCTGGCTATACTACCAACCAATGCTTCCACATTTGGAATGGGATCCAAGGTTTACTTAACCAAAGTATCATCGCCCCACCAGCCAATACTAAAATGAATACCACTTATAACCCACTTGCAAACATACAAATGCCATATTTCCATAGAATGACCCAAAATTTGACCCATCTGCTCAAATTTCCCAGTAAAGCACCCACCATAAACATAATCTCACTCAAATTTCTCAAGGTTTACTCGTATTTTCTCTTGAACACTTCCTGCTTCACCGATCAATATTTGTCACTCCTTACAAGGCTTGCATTGCTTGTACTCGGTCTGGAGGGAAAGATATGGAATTACCGACTATGTTGAATCAATTTTTGGAGTTTGAGTTGAAATTGCTGGCCAAGATGACTATTAATTGTCACAAATTTAGTGGCTTGTTCGTGGAAGCTCGAAAATAGGCTCGAGAATTAGATGAATGGGTGGTACCCGTTAATAAAGTTAGTATATATGACGTAGTACAGATAATGGACGATGCATTTCAATAAATAAATGAAATTAGTAGCATTAATGAGCTTCTCATCGCTTTGAAGCGTTGGGGACGGTTAGTCATTTCCCTCCTACACTTCCTGTTGAGTGGGAAGATTTGTACGATGAAGCCGTCGAGGTTGTTGATTGTATTTATTTTTCTTAGCAAGAGAACATAGTCTCCATGGGATGGGTGGCGACTTTGACAGTTCAAATGACGAACCCATTTGGGAAGAAATTAGTCTAGTAGTCAATCTGTGTGGAATGATATCATTTAAAGATCTATTAGGGGAAATCAGTAAGGTAGTAGTAGATTAAGACACGGGGTTCCTATTCTTCCCCGCCTCAGTAAATCACATAACTAGGTAAAGAACACACTACAAAGGTTCGATTCCTCATGTGACCGAGACATATAAAGGAAAGGGATCTTCCAAAGAACTTCTCAAGCTAGAAATGACCATCAAAGAGAGTAAAGCCATTGACCATCTCAAGAAGACCGAAGAAAATATCTCCTTATGAGGGTTTTTCATGTCCTCCCAGCTACACCGAAATGCTCTAATAAAACTCTTCACCGGGCCTATAGTCCCTCCTTCCACTACTCTCTAAGAAGCCGTAAACATGGTTGGGTCCTTAAAACCTTCTAGACTCCTTTCCTTTTTCAAAATAGAGATATCAAAATTGGTCCTAATCATAATTATGCCCTCAATATCTTCGTTGAATTGTGGGAAAGATAGTCCCACTCTCACTTGTTAATAATGAATTTTCCCTCAATGTTTGTCCTCTTACAACCTTCAATTGCTTAGGCTTGAAAGTCAGTGATCTCACTTGCACTTCTGTCATTTTGCGTGCTTATGATAATACCCGTCGAGTGGTAATGGGGTTCATAAAACTCATAATATGGGTTTACCCTATAAATACTATTATCGAGTTCTATGTCATTGACATACCTATATGTTTCAACATTCTCCTTGGTCATCTATGGCTCCACAATATTTGAGGGGTATCTTTTTCTCTTCATCAGAAACTAAAATTCTTCGCCAAAGGCCAAGTTATCACCATCTTGGGGGATGATGATAGTTCAGATGCCACAAGTACTAGAAATCCAGTATTAGAGATAAAGATGGGATGAATGGCATGCTCCTCTCTGGATTTAAAGTTGATCCACCTCCCTTTCCAGTAAGAGATAATTTCAAAGATCGGGTCTATCCAGAACACAACTCACACAAAAATGTCCACACGATTCAAATGTTCAAGAGCATGCACTTCATGTACGGAATGGGTCTAGGGTGATGCCAGCAAAGTATCCTTCATACCATAGTCCTGAAGGAGGCCTTCCCATATGTGGCGTTGGTTACCAACCCTCACCAGAAAAACTCAAAGCACTCTGACAACCACGACAAAAAAAAAGCTTAGAAGAAGAAAAGACTATTTTGAGAGACTCTCTAAATGGAAGGTCAATGGAGGTAGGGCTGTCAATGGACCGGGTATGGACCCGGACCCGATCCAGACCCGGCCTGAATTAACGGATCTGAGAAAATTATAGAGACCGAATTATCCGATTACCCGATTAGCCGATTAGTTAATGGACCAGATCTGGATATACATGACTCTGATCCGATAAGGACCCGACCCGAATGTGTATATATATATAATATATATATATATATATATATATATATATATATATATTCGGGTCGGGTCATCGAGTCCTTAACGGATCTGGGTCTGGATCCATTTTCTGAGACCCGTCGGGTAATCGGGTAAGACCCGATCCGCTAAAAATATACCCGAATCGAATCTGGATATACCCAGACCCGATCCTTTTACACCCCTAAATGGAGGTGAACACTTCCCTTTCTGTAGCTTCCCTGAACCATGGTATGACCATGTTGATAAGAATATGAAAATGGGGGTCGAAATATTCCTTCAAGATAACAACTCTTGGTCTATAGACTGCCAACATGAAGTACAACCTCTTACCGAGAAAGCCATGACAATTATCGGGGATTATGAGCAAAGTGATTTCAGGACTCATTCAACCTGCAAACACTGGGAGTGAGTCTTTGCATGATCCTCTAAGATACTACGCCATTAGACCAGTCTACTCAAATCAAAGTTGCTGACATGCCTCTCCTGAACTAGAATGTCATGCATGTCCCACCTCCTCAGATTCAACCTGACCCTACTATTCACCCTATCCAAATCTCTTCATTTGATGTTGTTGTTACTTTTCTGATATCAATGTAATTGAGACCTCTTTTAATGAGGTTCTCAATGTTTCTTTTCTAAAAAATAAAATAAATGAAGATTTTGAGTATCTTGTTGTGCCTTATATTAATTGTCTTAATTCTAATCAAACTCCTGATAATGATATTTTACAAATGAACAATTATTAATTGATCCTAATATGGAGAATAATAAACAACATAATCTCATTCAAATTAATGATGATGATACTGTTGTTATTAAGCTCAGTTCTAGTCACCATTAGCGCGAGATTAGGATAGGGTCCACCCTTCACGAGCATGAGATTTCGCAATTCTAAGAACAACTAAAAGAATTTGTGGAGGTGTTTGCATGGTCCAATAATTAGATGCCCACCATTAACCCATAAATTACTCAACACGAGATCCCAACTATTGATGTCTAAAAAGGGAGTGGGTCCAATTTATAATCACAGATAAAATAATCAAGCAAGACAAACACACAACAAACAAGGTTTTTAAAGGGGTTAAACTATGAGAAAATCTTACGTCCACTGTTTTAGCATTTCTGGTGGTTACAATAGCTTGGGATTTAATATCTTTGTGCTGGATTCAATCGTCCCCTTGAGATAAGGGAAATAGTGTATTATAGTGGTTAGGAACCTAAGAGTTGGCATGCCTTTATATATATAGGCATTTACAATTGTATACAACAAATAAGACTATTGATATTCACATGTACATGTACAATAGCAATTAGCTATTCCACCCGAGTGACTTTTGTTATTCTTGAGGTTGGTCGGCCGGTTGGTCGACCAAGTATCTCTAGAGACAACCAAAAAAGTAAGCATTATGAGAATTTCCACGTAGGAGGGCAAGTGTCCATTTTTTATTAGTCCACATAAATGAATAATTTTTACAAACAACAAAAGCTCCCCATACTCCATGCTTGATAATTGATAGAATGTGTGGAGTATTTGTTCCAAAATCTTGCTCGACATGTGTTGGTCGGCAACTGACCTCCTGGACTTGTATATTTTTTTTGTCAATATATCTGATAATGGGATTTTTGCAAACAGTCAACACTTTAGCGAATCCAAAGGGTACATTGGTATTTCTATGTTTTTGGGAAGCGTGCAGCAACCAACAGTTCAATCGTTTGTTCAGTCTAATCATTTCATTCCTATTTTTTAGGTAACCTATAAAAGGACAATTGTTTACCTCCACTTATATTTACCTTAAAATTTCTGAACTTAGGCTTTCACTTTCTGATCAAGACTTCCTTCTTTACTTTATTGTCTACTATTTGTCGTTGTTTCTCAATCTCTGTAACTTTCTCGCCTTTCGCTTCTTTGGTTTTTGTTTCTTTCAAACATGGTGTACATTATAGACGAAGGTTCCTTAGAGGAATTTAGGGAAAGAAAAAATATTTTCAACTCCATAGGCCTAGAAATAGCTAGTGGGAATGTCAACGTGTTGTCATTGTCTGAGGGTCACTAGATCCCAACTTTGTTCATTGTTGAATGCGGTATCACCTTCCCCCCGAACCCACTTTTTCTTTAATTTTGCCATTATTTTGATGTAGTTCAAGTGAGATTAACACCCAACACATAGAGGGTGTTAAATGGGGTAAATTTATTAAAGGAAATACATGGGTCTTGTATTGGGACTCTCGAGTTGATGTTCTATTATAAGTGGGGAACCACTGGTGATAATACATATTATATGAAAACTAGGTAGGCTACTAGGGCCTTAGTGGTTAACTTGATAGATTCAAAAAAATATTATTGGGACTATAATGTTGTAGTGAAGAATTGGCAATATGCCTCCCTTCCTAAGGGGTTACATACATTGGACCTAAGTTCCCCAAGAAGAGCGTGGCATGGGTTGTACATTTATTTCGATATTTTATGTTCTTCTTGTTTACTAACTGTTTGATGGTTTGCAGACTAACTGTCTCATCATGTTTTTTGCAAAGGAGAACAAAAAGAATTTCCCAAAGTAAAATGTGGCTAATATTGATAATCTTAAATATTTTTGGGTCATTCACCATAGAGAAGGAGAAGAGCATCCCCAAGCAGCTTCTGTTCTGCTATAATATAGGAGTTCTGTCATTTCATTTGTTGCCCGAAAATAATCATTCGACCTCAGTCCCTCATCAATTTAGATCAGGGCCCAGTTTATACCTCTTTTACCAGTGAGTAAATTAAAGTAAAGAGAGAGTTTGTGCAAGGAGGAACACCATATTCCTTCGAATCAATTGATAATATAACCATCTCGACTTCACCCTCTTTAAAATTAGTGAAGAGAAAAATTCCTAACTTGCTGACTAGATCTGGATCTCCCCTCCTATTAAGAAGAATACTAATGCCTAAAAAATCCTCAAGTTACTGAGAAGAGGCCTTAAGTCCTAAATGTGGAAGAGGCAAGAACTGTTAAGCCTCAATTTAAAAGTTTGAAGAGAGGCTCACCCAGCTACCAAGAGTTGACTTAGAAATCCTCTGGCGACCAAGGTAGCATTGAAGATACCTCTGTAGCCATTAACCCCGGATTGTCTAGGGGTTTAATAAGGGATGGAACTCTTCCAGCGGATAGGTTGGAATCAGCCTCGACATCCAGAGCCCGTTTGGTTAAAAGGAATAATTTGAACTTGTCCTTGGTAAGAACTTTATTTCATCGTTTGTGTTCAATAATGTATGTTTGATATTTTTTGTATTGATGTTGTGTATTTCTTCTTCTACAATACTTGGTTGATTATAACCAAATACTAGAGAAGTATGACCAGCTAAAGGCTTCCTCGGCTGATGTAGAGAATTCTTTTGAAGGCTTGCAAAAGTCCTTACAAGACTTTGGGGAGGCCTTGTAGAGAGATAGAGAAAAAAGATGGACAAGATAAGTTAAAAGCTACCGAGGATAGGTAAATGACAACAGGGAATAAATTAAAGGCGACCGATGATAAATTAACCTTTTTCGAGGAGAAAGTGAAGGAACCTGCGATCAGGTTAAAGGTAGCTGAGGATAAAACTTCCATCCTAAACACTGAACTTGCAGCACTGAAGGCTAAAACTAAAAACTATAAGGAGGAGGCCACCAATAAAGGATGGGATAAGGCATTTTCTACTGTATACATCCAAATTGAATATGCCAATAAGCTCTCCTACAAAGATGGTTGGTCGGATGCCTTAAAGGTGGTTGGCACCTACGTTGATTCTAAACTTTTTCAAAGGCACAAACTAGGAACTCCTCCTAACTTAGATGAGGAGTTTAATAATGAATAGGGTTCTAGGGAATCTTCAATGGTAACCAATGTTATAACTAACCTCCCTACTCCTGACTCAGCTGCTAAGGATAAGGATAAGGTTTAACTCCCTTAGTTAGTTTTTTCATGTTTTTTTATGTATTTTCTTTTCTTATTTCTTCCTTATTTAATTGTAATGGAACCACCCTTGTAATCCTTGATTTATCAATGAAATGCAGAAGTTTTGTACAATCTTTCTGTTGCTCCCTTGGTATAATTATATTGTTTGATTATTATTGCTTGTCTTCCTTGGTCGGACTTATGTTCTTATACTTGTGAATTTCCAGTTTGATGCCAAGAATAATGTGATAATTCCTATAGAATTTGACCTATTTGAACACTTCAAATGTCATCTTGAAGGTTGTCATATGGATTTGACTGAAACAGAGTTGGTAGGGTTGCTCGGTGAAGATGCCTCTCATCAAGTGAATGATGCATATGTCCATTTGCACTGTCTTTTTTTATAGGGTTGTGGTGAACAATGATAGGGTTGTGGTGAACAACGCTACCAACTATGAGATGATTGAACAATTGTAAGAAGATTACAATCTTTCTCAAGCATTGCTGCATTCTAATTATGAAGATAAGTATGAGGCCTTGAGCGCAAGTTAGGAGTTAGGTAAGAAGCTGCAAGAAATCACATTTGCTTTGAAAAGGCAGGAAATTATGCTAAACAAAGAAGCAAAAAATGCTCGGGAGATTGCTGCAGTATTGGGAAAGAAAA
The DNA here is from genome assembly GCA_949130495.1 of Sambucus nigra. Lineage (NCBI taxonomy): Eukaryota > Viridiplantae > Streptophyta > Magnoliopsida > Dipsacales > Adoxaceae > Sambucus > Sambucus nigra. The sequence goes on from OX422216.1 coordinate 183,465,813, forward strand.
ATAATGCCTTGAGGAATGAGCTCGATAATCTGAAGAAGAACTTTGAGATTGGGCTAAATGACGATGCCTCTTTCCTTAAATTGGAGAATTCCAGACTATTGAAGGAGATTGAGAACTTTAAAAAGAGAAAAACTAAGTCTTTCCAACCTTCTATATAGGTGGTAGTTACTCGAATAATTATAGATGAAGAGAAAACTAAGAAGACCTTGGCCGACCAAGCAGCTATGTTGTAGGATAAAGATAAAGCCATTAAAAATCTCTAAGATATATTAACTTTTGACTTTCATAAGAAACCCAAGGATGTATGAATGATGGATATGATGAATCTTTAACTCATCTGGATGACCACATGGAGTAATCTTATCGGGAAGGATATAAATGGGGTTGGTTGAATTTGATGGGTTTTTTGAAAATTTATGACAAAAGTGACTTATGGAATTGGCATGACCCAAGAATGTTATATTATCCAGACCCTCCATTCAAGATTGATATTGAGTGAATTCTGACCAACGCTATTCCTTAAATCATAGTAACAAAATACATAGGGGATTATAGTCTCTAAGGAGAAGATGAATATGTTTGCCCCCCATAGCTGTTGGATCGTCCGAGTAGCAACAAACGCAATAGGCCAAGAGATTTCAGAGTTACAACTTTTCCCAACACTCTTGATGAGCCTCTCTACTGGGATAAATAAAGCTGAAAGGGAAATGCCCAGTAGAATAGACTTGTATTCCTTACTTTTTTGTTTCTGTATTATAACAAAAAATGTGTTGATAATAGAAATAAACTTAGTTTTTTCAATATGTATGTTTCTTAATACATTTTATCCTTTATTTAATCTTGTGATTAGTTAATCGGCTTGCCAACTAGGTAACCTGCTTAAATAATAAATATTTGGCCCAATGTTCAACCTAACTTGTAATGCCTTCGATTCTACTAATCCACTTGGATAAAACTATAAGTAGTTTTGTTGGTCTAAGTGCTTGCATTAGTTATCAGTGGGGACCAAGTGCGTTAGAAATGTATATTTATTTCTGTGTTTAACGTAGTCGAGTAAAACTTCTTTTGTTTAACTTTGTACATGAAGTTTTACGAACTTCTTGTTCTTGACTTGTCAAAGATGAAATCGTACATGAAGTTTAAGGGAAATTTCTTAACTTTTTTGAAGTTGGAAAAGTTTGACTTTTTTTAACTTCGAAAAGTTTGTTTGGTGGATATATCACCATACCCTAAAAAAACATAAAAAGGAAACATAATTGATAAAGACTTGCAACTTCATTAAATTGAATAAATAATTACATCAAATCAAAATTACTGATAATATTTTCGAAGGTGGTCGGCGTTCCATGAATTCTTGAATTCTTCCCCCTCAAGTGTTTCCAGACTATAGGTGATGGGTCGAATGACTACCGAGAAGGGATAAGGAGCATGTCAGTTGGGCTCTAACTTTTTGCCCTTCTTAATTACCTTCTTGAGGACATAGTCTCCTTGTTTCAGTTTGGTCATCTTGACTCTCGTAATATAGAATCTAGCAGTCCTCTGTTGATAAGCAATCATCCAAATTACAATATCCTCTCCGACCTCTTCAATAATTTTTAGATTCAATCTCCTCATAAGATCACTCTTAGGGGAGTCAAAATTCAACACCGTGTGAGTTGGTAGACCTATTTCAGTCGGTACTACTACCCCATTATCGAAAGTAAGCATGTACAGAGTCTCTCCTGTTACCATTCTCGACGTAGTCCTGTAAGCCCAAAGGATATGGTGCTTCGTTGATTTAGTTACCCTTAGCATCATCCAACCTCTTCTTCAACCCGTCAAGAAAAGTCTTGTTAGTGACATCTATTTGACCATTATATTGTGAATGTCTAGATGATGAATGAAGTTTTAAAATCTTGGACCGAATGTAATATTCCTCGAACTCCTTATTGTCAAATTGAGTACCATAATCAATAACGAAAGCATAATGCATCCCATAGCGACATATGATTTGCCTCCAAGCGAACTGAAAGACTCTCTAATAAGTCATATCAATTAATGGCTCAACCTCCACCCATTTAGTGAAGAAATACAATGCTATAACTAAATACTTGAACCTTCCTTTAGTGGTCGGCAATGGACCGACCAAGTCAATCCCCCAAATAGCAAATGACCAAGGAAAAGTGATTGGAGTTAAAGCAGCCCCTGATATTCTATGACTAGTAGAAAACTTCTAGAATTTATCACATTTCTTGGAGAAGGAAACACAATATCCTTCATCATCAGCCATTAGTAGCCTTCCATAGCTATTCTTTATACCAATGATTGACCGACTGAATGAGCTCCATATAAGCCTTCATGCACCTATTTAATCAAGCCATGTACTTTGGCGAGATGAACACAATGAAGTAATGAGACGGTGTATCCCCTTTTATACAAAATGTATTTCTCCTGAACATAACTATCTGCTTTGTATCTCAACTTTCTAGCTTTTCTCTGATCGGATGGCAACACTCTTTTGTCAATGTAGTCTTTGATCGGATCAATCAATAAAGGTACTAATTATATCTAGATAACGTTTACAAATTACACATTGATGCTTCTGTGTGTTAGAATCTCTAGTGGAATGGTTCGTCTTAGTTTTATCTATGTTGCTGACTCTAGCCGAGCAATTGTATCTTCTCGGTCATTCTCCACTCTAAGGATCCGAACCATCTTAACTGCAGGAAATAAAGATATAACCTCCATAGATTTGTTTAAATACCTTACCATAAGTTTTCAACTAACTCCATATATCTGAAGTATTTGATTGATAATGAGTTGAGAATCACTGTGTTTTATCAATTGCTCAGCACCCAATGATAAAGCAAGTACCAAACTCGTAATCAACGCTTCATATTTAGCCTCATTGTTGGAAGCTTAGAACTAAAAATGTAAAGCATATTCCACATCTATGTCATCTGGAATATTGATGATAAGTTTTTCTCCACTACTAGTGGCACATGAAAATCCATCCACAAATAATATTCCAACTGGAATGTCATTGATGAAGTCTTCCTCTGATAGTCCTCTATTTCTGAATAACTTATTGCGCTGTTCAGCTAATTGTTGAGCTTTTTCTTGAGCAACTGATATCTCTAGTTGGTCGACGACAACTTTTATTTTCTTTTGAGTTGATCTCTTATTAGAAGAAGTATACTCGACAGGAAAACTTGGATTATTAGTCACCTCTGGGTATGTAAATTATGTGATAAAATTTGCTACTACTTGCCCTTTAATGCAGTCCTTGGCTGATAGAGAATCTAATATTATCCTAGCTCAACTGCCCAAGATATCAACCTTCTTGACTTTTTTTGACACACCCCAACCCAGTTACTTATAATTAATTCTGAAAGTCAAAGTGAGTCAAACCATAATTAATCTAACCAAACCATAAACACGAGTTTTAATTTCAGAGTCATCATTGTAAATCCATATAACTGAAAGCCTTTTTACAACATCAGAGTATTCAAGTCCATAAAAATTTTCTTTAAGGATAAGTTAATTTAATTACATCATTTACATTTACAAAAAATCATTGTTTCTGCCATTCCTGGCTAACCCAACTCGACCTCCTAGATTTGGAAGTGAGATCGCGTTCCTTGAAAAAAATGTGAACATAGAAACCATGAACACAATAGCCCAGTGAATGCATCACTACTATACTACTGCATGAATTTAAATGCAATAAATCATGTCCATATAATCATGTATTAACTTATCCGGCTCATTCATAATGAATGACCAACTTTTCCAAATCATGATTCACATATCATGTCTAAATAGACAATTCTCCCCCATTCCTGATCGAGGAGTAACCCCTTGTCATTAATAGACAAATCTCCCCCATTCCGGGTCGAGGAGTAACCTCCCATTTTGGTAAATCTAAATGAACAATTTTATATTCATAAAACTATGATCATATTCGTAACAATATACAAATACATCATTCCAGTGAGTACACTCACCTTGGTTGACAACTATGTATTCATGTTTCCTTCAGGTGGAGATGAATTGGGTTGATTTGACCTTACACCTATCAATCCAACTAAATCTGTATTGAATAACAATAATAAGTATTATCCTAACATAATTATGTAACTTTCATGACTATATAATTCCACATAAGTTACGTTCCATAAAACATAAGTAAAGACGAAACAATGGTATACATGTTGATAAAGTTATGAACATTCAACCGTAGGAAGTAACTCATAAGGAATTTATAACTAAAACAAAGTAAACATGAAATTATACTTCCCAATGTATATACACATGAAAAATTTACTCAAAATACCCTTTGGAAAGAGGAGATAACAATATTTTTTTCATCGGGTATTCAGTATGGCCTCAAATTGTTGTCTTCTATACTCAACCATCCTATATTCCCAAATTGTATAAATAAAGGTGTCCAAACTTTTCAATATGAAAACATATATGAATATACTTTCCAGTACAAGTGACGGTGTAATTTTTCAAGCTTCCTAGAGCAAGTTATGACCATTTCTTTACAACACAAGAAATCTACCCTACAAGCTCCTCTATTGTTCCTTCGAATTCCCAGAATTTTATAATTTTTCTACAGCATAACTTTCAATGATTTTCAACCGATTTTCATTAAACATAATTAATAGTACAGAATTAAATTTTCATAAATTTTTTACTTCATTACTATGTCAAAAGCTTGACAAAACTCAAAGCATACCGAAATGAAATATACAAACAACAACTATATACCAACTTTCAACCATCACTACGGCCTAACCACAAGGAGTTAAATCCTAATTTTTGGATATGATATGAATATATGAGTCTAATTTCATATCCAATTGTAATTTCTCAATTCCAGTAAGCACACAAAGAGATATGGAAGTTTGAATACAAGGGGTTTCAATACAAAGCAATTTTAAGGGTTTATGCATTCAACCTAACTTAAACTTACATATATCCATACATATGCACCCAATCATGAAATATAAATAAACAAATAAATTATTTATATCATATAAATCATAAATATATGAAAAATAAAAATATTTGCAATTAGGATTACCTTCGGGACTTTTACGTAATTTCTACGGATTTTTCTACACTTTTTCTCCTCACTTTTTCTTCCTAAACTTCTACTTTATCCTTCCTCACCCTAACAACACTTCAAACTGAACCTAGGGCTTAATTTGATCAAGAAATAAGTTATAGGGAGAGTTTTAAGTCGGTCAAGTATGCCTCCCAATCCAACCAATCAAATTGAACCATTTGGTTTAATAAAAGACAATTTACCACTTAAAGAGAATTGACAGATTTGGCCCTTGTTCGTAAATTTGGCCTAACTTCCTACTCGTACATCCATTTGATGTAAAGTTTCTTGTGTTACAACCCTAACTCATATGTCTACAATTATATAGTTTTCATCTCAAGCCAATTTTTAGGTTATAAAGGTCAAAACTAGTCTTAAACAGAGACATTTCTATCGAAAACAACAAAATTTTGTGTTTGTAAATAATTCGACGTTTCCTGATCTATGAAAATATGATTAGACTAAACATAATCACTTAACATTAGATATACTAATCACATATTATTAATATCACATAAGTAAATCATGATTTAAATATAATTTATCATAATTATATTCGGGTTGTCACAACTCACCCCCCCTAGAAAATTTCGTCCACGAAATTTAATATAAAGGTCACTTACCAAACAAGTGGGGTTACTATTTCTTCATGCTATCCTCCATTTACGAAGTTGCTTCTTTAATCCTATGGCTCATCCACATAACTTTAACTAAGGAAATAACTTTTTTTCTCAAAACTTGCTCCTTACGATCAATAATTTACATTGGGTCCTCGATGTACGGCAAGTCTTCCTTCAGTTCAATTGGTTGAGTTTTCAACTGATGATATGGATCCGCCAAATACTTAAGAAGCATCAATACGTGAAACACATCATGTAAACGGGGAAAGTACGGAGGTAAAGCTAATCTATATGCCAGGGTCCTAATTCTTTCTAGCACTTCATATGGTCCAATGTATCTTGGACTTAGTTTCCCTTTTTTCCCAAATCTCATGATGCCTTCCCATGGTGAAATACGCAGGAATAAAAAATCTCCCTTCTGAAATTCCAATGGATACTTCCTCTTATCTGCATAAAATTTCTACCTGCTTTGCGCTATCTTTATCCGTTCACGAATAATTTGGATCTTTTCAGTCGTCACATCTATTAATTCAGGACCCGATATTTTCCTTTCACCCACTTCATCCCAACTCAGAGGCGTTATACATCTCCTCCCATATAAAGCTTCATAAGGAGCCATACCAATAGTCGACTGATAACTATTATTATATGAAAATTCCATCAATGGCAAATGATCATCCCAACTACCTTTGAAGTCAAATACACAAGCTCGTAACATGTCTTCCAATATTTGAATCGTCCTTTCTGATTGCCCATCAGTTTGTGGATGAAACGCAATGCTGAACTTCAAACTTGTGCCCATGGCATTCTGGAGATGAGGCCAAAACTTAGAAGTGAATGTTGGATCTCTATCTGATACAATTGACACTGGTGCCCTATGTAAACGGATAATCTCATCAACGTACATACGTGCATAGTTGTAAATAGTGTAGATGGTCTTAATTGGAAGAAAATGGGACGACTTCGTCAATCGATCTACAATCACCCAAATAGAATCATGCCCCTTTGGTGATCGGGGTAATCCGGTAACAAAGTCCATCGTTATATGTTCCCACTTCCATTCCGGAATAGGCAACGACTGCAATAATCTCGCTGGCTTCTGATGCTCTGCTTTCACTTGCTGGCATACTAAACATTTAGCTACGAATTCTGCAATCTCACATTTCATATTGTTCCACCAGTAATACTCTTTCAAATCTCTATACATTTTGGTACCTCTCGGATGCATAGAGTAAATAGAACTATGTGACTCTTCTAATATATCTTTCTTTACGGGTGGATCATTCGATACACAAATCCTGTTTTTATAGCACAACGATTCATCATTCTTAATTTCAAAGTCACTCTCTTTACCATACAGGACATCTTGTTTCTTCTTCTTAAGGAATGGATCACTGGTCTGCAAATTTCGTATGTGTTCAGCCAATAACGGTCTCACTGTGACATGTGCTAATAATCCTCCACTTTTTGAAAACTTCAATCCCCATCGATGCCAAGTCAAAAATATTTCCAACACGGGTACACAGTATGCAACTAAGAATCCCTGATGATTTTCGACTCAAAGCATCTGCTACTAAATTGGCCTTCCCAGGATGATGATGAATGGTACAGTCATAGTCTTTAATCAGCTCTATCCAACGCCTCTGTCTCAAATTCAGTTCTTTTTGTGTAAACAAGTATTTCAAACTTTGATGATTTATAAACATCTCACAAGTTTCTCCATATAAGTAATGTCTCCACAACTTTAAAGAAAAAATAATGGCTGCTAGCTCCAAATCATGTGTAGGGTAATTTCGTTCATGCATCTTTAATTGTCTGGAAGCATATGCTATTACCTTCCCATTCTGCATAAGAACACATCCTAACCCCTGAAATGAAGCGTCTGTATAGATTACAAAAGAGTCATTCCCACATGGAATAGTAAGTATAGGGACTAAAACCAACTGATTCTTTAATTCTTTAAAACTCCTCTCGCATTCTTCATCCCATACAAACTTCACTTCTTTACGAGTCAACTTTGTCAATGGTAATGCTCTTACTGAAAATCCCTTAATGAATCTGCGATAGTAACCTGCCAATCCTAGGAAACTCCTAATTTCTGTCACATTCTTAGGTCTTTACCATTCAACATTTTCTTCCACCTTCTTCGGATCAACATATATCCCATTTCCCGAGACAACGTGCCCTAAAAACACAATTTCATTCAACCAAAACTCACACTTGCTGAATTTAGCAAATAATTTCTCCTCTCTCAAAATCTGCAATACAAGTCTCAAATGCTTCTCATGTTCCTCCATGCTACGCGAGTAAATCAACACATCGTCTATGAATACAATCACAAATGAATCAATGAAAGGGTGGAATACCCAGTTCATCAAATCCATAAAAACTGCTAGAGCATTAGTTAATCCAAATGGCATCACCAAAAACTCATAGTGCCCATATCGTGTCCAAAAAGCTATTTTGGGAATATCAATATCCTTTACTTTCAATTGGTGGTAACCCGATCTCAAATCAATCTTTAAAAATACTGTGGCCTCCTGTAATTGGCCAAACAAATCATCAATACGAGGTAGAGGTTACTTGTTTCTAATGGTCACCTTATTCAATTGTCGATAATCAATACATAATCGCATTGTCCCATCTTTCTTTTTCACAAATAACATTGGGGCTCCCCATGGCGAGACACTAGGCCGAATGAAACCTCTGCTTATTAGATCTTGTAATTTCACTTTCAATTCTATCAACTCTGTTGGTGCCATTCTATATGGAGCAAGGGAAATCAAACCAGTACCTGGAATTAATTCAATGGAAAACTCTACTTCCCTATCGGGTGGCAGTCCTGGCAATTCCTCTGGGAAGACATCAGAAAATTCTCTAACTACTGGTATATCTTCAACTTTAAGTACTTCCTTAATAACATCAATAACATAAGCTAAATAGCCTGTACAACCTTTACTTAATAACTTTCTGCTCTTAATTGCTGAGATAAGACAATTAGGGACAACATTCCTTTCCCCTATAAACTGGAACTCGGGTTCACCAGGCAGATGAAATGTAACTTCTTTTTGAAAACAATCAATGGAAGCATGATATGATGATAACTAATCCATCCCCAATATAATATCAAAATATTAAATGGCCAACGGTATCAAATCAACATAGAAATCTTGTTCCCCCATTCGTAAGATACAATCTTTATAAACATGCTCAACCAGAATTACACTTTCCATTAGGGTAGAAATATATAAGGCATAAATGAGAAATGAACATGCTCTACCCAAATATGAAATAATATGTAATGCCACAAATGAATGCGTAGATCCACGATCAATGAATGCATATAAATCTTTATTTGCAATAGAGAGTTTACCTATAACCACTTATGGTGTAGCATGGGCATCTTGCAATGCCATCGCAAACACTCTTCCTCCTACCTTCGATCCATTTGCTTGTCCTGTATCCATTCCTCTGGTTGAATTTCCTGGAGATAATCATTTATGAGGCCCCACACTACTAACTGAAACTTCTCTAGATAACATAGGACAATTCTTTCTCAGATGGCCCTTCTGATGATAGTTAAAACATTCTATATTCCGTAACTTTGGGCAATTTCTCTTTACATGGCCCGATGTACCACAAAAGAAACACACATTTAGATCTCTTTGTACTGAAACTCTTTAACCTCTTCCACCACTTGCTTCACCCCTTTGCAAATTACCTCCCATGCCTCTACCATGATAGAATCTTTGCCCTCCAAGTCTCGAATATTCTGTATCACTACCTTTTCGATAACTTGGATTGAATCTGCTTCTCTTTACACCTCGTTCTCGATTCCCTCTCGCTTCATTCACGTCCTTCTCTACCGGCAGGGCTTTGTTCACTAAGACTGAATAATTAACAGTCTCTAAAGCCGACAACCTTGATTTATTAACTAACTCTAGTCCATCAAGAAATTGGCTGCACATATCTTCTTCATTCCATATAAACCTCGAAGCAAACCGAGATAAGGCTGTAAGCTTAGCTTCGTACTCTCTAACAGTCATGCTTCCCTGATTCAATATGAAATATTTTATGGCATCCCACCAGTACTTAGCTTCTCCTTTCAGCATATATGCCGCCAAGGTTACCTGTTGATTTTCAGGCATCCTCATCACCCCAAAGATAAGTTCAATCTCTTTAACCCAGTCTTCTGCCTCTGCTGGATCAACTGCTCCTTTGAACGATGGTGGGTTCATCTTAATAAATTTCTCATATAAAGTTCTCCTTTCTTCCCAATGTATCACCTCCTCAGACCTAGCCAATGCATGTGCCTCCAGTTGCCTGGATTGTTATTCTTCCATCTGAGCCATAAATATAGCTTGCTGCTCTGCCATTAGAGTCATAGCACATGCCATTTTTTGCATATCTGTCAGTTGTTCCGGCTCAGGTTCTACATTTCCATGAATAGGTTGCTCAACCTTTGCTTCTGTTGCCATATTTAAAGCCTCATCTTCTACTCCCACATTCACATTCCTTCATTCCATTCTTTTATATCTGAAATGAATCAAAGATATAACAACATACATATATACATATCTTTCCTAACATAATCGTTAGTATCAAACAAAACATATTTTTAACATTCACTGCCAAATCTAGACTCTTCTAACTCCAGAACCTCTAAAACCTAGGCTCTGATACCAAAAGCTAACACACCCCAACCCATTTACTTATAATTAAGTCTGAAACTCAAAGTGATTGAAACCATAATTAATCTAACCCAACCACAAACACGAGTTTTAATTTCAGAGTCATCATTATAAATCCATATAACTGAAAGCCTTTTTACAACATCAGAGTAGTCATGTCCATAAAAATTGTCTTGAAGGATAAGTTAAATTAATTAAATCATTTACATTTACACAAAATCATTGTTTCTTCCATTTCTGGCTAACCCAACCCGACCTCCTAGATTTGGCAGTGACATCGCGTTACCTGAAAAAAATGTGAACATAGGAAACATGAGCAAAATAGCCCAGTGAATGCATCACTACTATACTACTGCATGAATTTAAATGCAATAAATCATGTCCATATAATCATGTATTGACTTATCCGTCTCATTCATAATGAATGAACAACTTTTCTGAATCATGATTCACATATCCTGTCTAAATAAACAATTCTCCCCCATTCCTGATCGAGGAGTAACCCCTTGTCATTAATTGACAAATCTTCCCATTCCGGGTCGAGGAGTAACCTCCCATTTCTATTAACCAAAATGAAAAATTTTATATTCATAAAATTATGATCATATATGTAACAGTATACAAATACATCATTCCAGTGAGTACACGCACCTTGGCAGACAACTATGTATTCACGTTTCCTTCGGGTGGAGCTGAATTGGGTTGATTTGGCCTTACACCTGTCAATCCAACTAAATCAGTACTGAATATCAATAATAAGTATTATCCTAACATAATTATGTAACTTTCATGACTATACAACAACAATATAATTCCACATAAGTTATGTTCCATAAAACATAAGTAAAGACGAAACAATGGTATACATGTTGATAAAGTTATGAACATTCAACCGTAGGAAGTACCTCATAAGTAATTTATAACTAAAACAAAGTAAACATTAAATTATTCTTCTAAATGTATATACACATGAAATATGTACTCAAAATACCCTTTGGAAAGAGGAGATAACAATATTCTTTCATCGGGTATTCAGTATGGCCTCAAATTGTTGTCTTGTATACTCAACCATCCTATATTCCCAAATTGTATAAAAAAATGTGTCCAAAATTATCAATAAGAAAACATATATGAATATAATTTCAATTACATGTGACGATGTAATTTTTCAAGCTTTCTAGAGCAAGTTATGACCATTTCTTTACAACACAAGAAATCTGCCCTACAAGCTCCTCTATTGTTCCTTCGAATTCCCAGAATTTTCATAATTTTTCTACATCATAACTTTCCATTATTTTCAACACATTTTCATTAAACATAATTAATAGTACATAATTAAATTTTCATAAATTTTTGACTTCATTTGCTATGTCAAAATCTTGACAAAACTCAAAGCATACCAAAATGAAATATACAAACAGCAACTACATTCCAACTTTCAACCATCACTACGGCCTAACCACAAGGAGTTAAATACTAATTTTTGGATATGATATGAATATATTTGTCTAATTTCATATCCAATTGTAATTTCTCAATTCTAGTAAGCAAACAAATAGATATGGAAGTTTGAATACAAGGGGTTTCAATACAAAGCAATTTTAAGGGTTTATGCATTCAACTTAACTTAAACTTGCATATATCCATAAATATGCACCCAAGCATGAAATTTCAATAAAAAAAATAAATTATTTATATCATATAAATCATAAATATATGAAAAATAACAAGATTTGAAATTAGGATTACCTTCGGAACTTTTACGTAATTTCTACGGATTTTTCTACACTTTTTCTCCTCACTTTTTCTTCCTAAACTTCTAGTTTCTCCTTCCTCACCCTAACAACACTTCAAACTGAACCTAGGGCTTAATTTTATGATGAAATAAGTTATAGGTAGAGTTTTAAGTCGGCCAAGGCTGCCTCCCAAACCAACCAATCAAATTAAACCATTTGGTTTAATAAAAGACAATTTACCACTTAAAGGGGATTGACAGATTTGCCCCTTGTTCGTAAATTTGGCCTAACTTCTTACTCGTACATCCATTTGATGTACCGTTTATTGTTTTACAACCCTAACTCATATGTATACAATTATATAGTTTTCACCTCAAGTCAATTGTTATGTTATAAAGGTCAAAACTAGTCTTAAACAGGGACATTTCTATCGAATATAACAAAATTTTGTGTTTGTAAATAATTCGACATTTCCTGATTTATGAAAATAGGATTAGACTAAACATAATCACTTAACATTAGATATACTAATAACACATTATTAATATCACATAAGGAAAGCATGATTTAAATATAATTTATCATAATTATATTCGGGTCGTCACATTTTTTATTTGTTCAAAGCTTGCCTTGGGGGCAAATCAGTACACACCACAATAGTGTGTGCCTGGAAATTTGTTATCATTCTCTTAGAGGCTTCAATAAGTGAAAGTTCTAGATTTTCCAAGCATGGATACTTGATTTATGCTCCTCAAAATGCTTTTTTGGTGTAGTAAACAGCCTTTTGGACATCACATTCTAGTTGAATTAAGTTCAAACTAACAACTGACTCTAAAATAGCTAAGTACAAATACAATGTTTCTCCCAAAACTAGTTGGGAGAGTAGCGATGGAGATCCTAGATATTTATTTAACTCTAATAAATCTTTCTCACACTCATCGTTCCACTTAAAGGTCTTTTTAAAAACCTTGAAAAATGATAGACACTTATTTGTTGCTCGAGAGACAAAACGGTTAAGGGTTACCACTCTTCCAGTTAGTTTCTGCACATCTTTCTTGCATGTGGAATATTGCATCTCAATTAAAGCTTTTATCTTACCATGATTGGATTCAAATTCCCTTTGTTTCATAATATATCCCAAGAACTTTCCTTCATATACCCTGAATATGCATTTAGTCGGGTTAAGTTTAATCTGGTGTTTCTCCAACTGGTCACACGTCTGAGCCAAGTCTTTAATGTGGTAGGTGACAACCTTGCTCTTGGTGAGATGTGATCCACATACACCTCCATGTTTTTTCCAATCAACTCTTTAAACACTTTGTTCACCAGCCTCTGGTATGTTGCTCAAACATTTTTTATCCCAAAGGGCATAATGTTGTAGTAGTATGTACCTCGGTTAGTGATGAAAGATATGCTCTCCTTGTATTTTGGCTTCATTTGAATGCGGTTATAAGCAAACAATGCATTCATAAAGCTAAGTTACTCATAACCTGCAGTTGCATCTAATAGTTGATCAATCCTTGGTAATTGAAAATTATCCTTTGGGCATATTTCATTAGGTAAATGAAGCCTACGCACATACAACATTTGTCATTCTTATTTTTCACCATCACTACATTGGCTAACCAACTAGAATACTTGATATCTTTTATAAATTGAGCTCGCTGTAATTTATCCACATCCTCTTTAATGGCCATGTTCTTCTTGGGACTGAACACTCTGTATTTCTGCTTGATCGTCTTATCATCTTTATAGATGTTGAGATCATAGTAGATGAAATTATGGGCAATTCCAGGCATATCCTTATGGCTCCAAGCAAACACATTCTTTCTCTCTCTAAGGAATGCAATCAAGTCCTATTTGAGGGAAGGAGTTAAGTTCAAGCTAATTTGAGTAGTTCTTTTTTGCTTCTCTTTGTCAAGAACAATGGTCCCTCTTGACTCTATAACCTATCTTTTGATTATATCTTCTTTTTCCTAGGAATCCAGAGTGTCTATATAATAGGTGGTTGTTCTCTTCTAGATTTCATGTTGGTCAGCAAAAGTGTATTAGCACTCTCTATTTTCCATTAGATTTCCATTCACTTTGCCAACTCCATAATTAGTAGGAAATCTCATATATTATTGTACTTTAGATGGTACTGCTTTTAACTGCTTCATCCTAACTCTATCGAGAATCCTATTGTAGGCTGAAGGGACATTTTGATTTAGTACAAAGAATTGAATCATCTCATTTCTGTTGGTTGGGCAAGTACCGACTAAGACGTCCATCTTGATTGTCCCAAAGGGATAAACTTTTTCTCCTGAGAATCCTATGAGAGGCATATGATAAGGTTCGTAGCCCTAAGTTATGGAAATAGTTATAAAACATAACATCACCTAAACTCTCATTGTCTACTTTGATTCTTTCCACTCTACCATGATGAACTCGATAAGTGATAACTAGTGGATCATCGTCAGGATAAAGTACTTTGCTCAAATCATTCTTAGAGAAGACGATCACTAATACGTTCTTGATCACTTTCCCGAGTTGACCATCTGTGTATTCAAACATGTCAATTTGTCTGATGGAAGGACAGGCCTTGGCTTCATTTATATAAGCCTTTCTCTTAACAATCTCCTCTCCACCACTTGCATCTCCTTCGATAATGAAATTACAACAAAAAAAATCATTCCTACCTCCACTTCTCGCTATTTGGGTTTCTTCGAAAGGTTAGGATCATCATCATAATCAGCTTCACGAGGCCTTTTCTTATCATCTTTTTCTCTGTAATGTAAATTTGACCTCCTTCTAATGTCCAGACCACCAGCTCGATCAACAAATTTAGTCAATTTTCCCAGACGGATGGGATTTTTCACTTCATTTTTTAGAGCGATGCAATTGTCGGTGGTAATCTTTGTGAACATCATAATACTTGGATTTATCTCTCCTGTTGGTAGGCGACCTCAGTTTCCTAGCCTAGTTTAACTCTTTACTTCCCTTAATCTCCTCCAGTATGTGATGCATACCTTTGGTGATAGGGGTATATTCATCATACTCCTTGATTTTATCAGCCTTCTTATCTTTATGATCCTTCTTATTTGAATTCTTCTGGCTTTTAGTCTTCACCTCTAGAGTTTCTTTAGCAGCCATTACCTCCTCGGCGTTCATAATCTTCCCAACTGTGGCCATCAATTCTATCATGGTCTTAAGAGGATTTTTTTCTTGAGCATAGTAAAGATCTTTGGCGAGAAATCCACTCATCAGTCTTACAATGGCAGTCTTCTCTTTGTAATAAATCATTTCTAGTTTCTCATACTTGAAGTGAGTGATATACTCCCGAGTAGTTTCTCCAGGTCTCTGATGAACATTCAAGAGATGAATAACACTCTTGACCATCTTGGCCCCAAAATAAAAGTTGTCGATAAATAGCTTGGCCAATTTAAGGAAGCTAGAAATTTTCCCTCTGGGTAAATTATTGTACTATATCTGGGTTGAGCTACTAATAGAGCTTGAGAATACCCAATAATGCATCTCATCGGGGATAGAGTATATGTTAGCAGTGGCTTCATATTGCTCAATATAGAGGATTGGATCAGTCTTCCCATCATACTTAGGAGTTAAAACTTCTAGCTTGAATTTAGAAAGTGTGGGATAATCCACAATATCCTGGATAAAAGGGGATCCCTTCACAAAACTCCTCTGCAAAGGGTTCTTAGTTTTAGCCATTTCTCCCTACTGATCTTGTAGTCTCTGCAAGGATCCTTTCTAGGAATGATCATCTAGTTCAGACTTAAACGAGGAAGCTTTTATAGTTTTACTATGAACATGTGTCGATCTTTATTCTTAAAAATTCCGCTCAATACGTCCAGAAACTCTTATTCCAGCCCTAGACCTCATGAATCCCTCGTTGTTCTCGTAGGATCGATCTGGCTCCTTATGATAACCTCCGTTGCTCGGGGCCCCAGACACTCAAAGGCAGATTCCTTACTTAGGCATTCTAACACACTTGGTCTTTCCGATGAGAAAGACTGACCATTGTAATAATTCATTGATTGGATTGAAGACATTGCCCCCAGGTGGTAAGATCTATCACAAGAAGATCTGGCATGACTACTTATATTATTTCTAGATGGTGGGGGTGGCATGTCCCTCCGAGACTAGTGGCCACATCTTATAATGTACGAGCCAACTGCTGAATGGACTCTTGCTTGGCTTCTTACTCTTTAGCAAGGTAAAGTAAAATTATTTGAAGATCTTCCACACTAGGACGAGAACACGGGATAATAAGGTTGCTTTCATTCCTAACGTTGTTTTTTGGGTTAGTCATTTCTCCAAGGGAAAATAAATGAAACAAGTGGTAGAGAATGATGACAGATAAACGTTCCCACAGACGGCGTATATCTGTTATTGTCTGAAAATGGAGTGGATCCAAATTTATATTCACGGATACTATAAATAACCAAGCAAGATAAACACATAACAAATAAGGTTTTTAAAGTGGTTCAGCTATAAGAAAAGCTTATGTCCACCGTTTTAATATTTCTAGTGACTATAATAGCTCAGGGTTGAATACATTTTTTCATGATTCAATCATCCCCATGAGCTAAGGGAGATCGTATATTTATAGTGGTTAGGAACCCAAGACTAGAATGCCTTTATATATCGAAGAATTTACATTTGTATACAATAAATAAGACTATTGATATTCATAGGTACGTGTACAAGAGATGTTAGCTATTCCACCCGTGTGACTTTTACTATTCTTAATGGTTCATATTCTTGAGGTTAGTCGATTGGTTGGCCGACCAAGGGTTTATGGAGACAACCAAGAAAGTAAGCACTCTGAGAATTACCACGTAGGAGGACATGTGTCCATTTCTCATTGGTCTACGTAAATGAATAATTTTTACATACAAAACCAACATTCCCAAAATGTAAGCCGGACAAACAGAAGTTGTGGAAGCTCCACGCTAAATGGTCCCTTAAAGTCAAAGAGGAAGTGATCAAGAAATTTAACATAGGTTTCACTCGCATAGTTGAATATCCTACATGGATCGTCAACATCTTCACTATGCCAAAGTCAGAAGGGAAAGTTCGCATGTGCGTTGACTACCAAGATTTGAATAAAGCATCCCCAAAGGAAGATTATCCATTATTCAATATTGACATGATCATGGATAACACGTCTAGTCATGCCCTCAAGTCATTTATGTATGGATTTGTTGGATACAACTAGATTAATATGCACCCTGTCAATCAGGAGAAAACCTCCTTCATCACCCCATGGGGAACCTTCTACTATACTATCATGCCATTCAGACTCAAGAACATTGGGTCTACTTACCAAAGGGATACCATAACCATCCAGCACGACCTTATTCACAAAGAGGTCGAGGTCTATATAGATGATATGGTCAATAAATCTAAGACTCGGTAAGGTCATATTCCCCCCCTCCAAAAGTTTTTCGAGCGACTACGATAATACAAGATGTGGCAAAACCCATATAACTGTATTTTCAGCATCACGAAAGGAAAACTCTTACGATTTATGGTCAGTAAGAAATTAATCAAAGAAGACCCTACCAAAATGAAAGTCATACTTGAAATGCCACTACTACGGATGAACAAGGAAGTTTGAGGATTTTTGGGTAAACTACAGTACATCATCTGGTTCATCAGCCAGCTGACGTCTATTTGCAAACCCATTTGTAAACTTCTGCGAAAGGATTCAACTAAAGTCTGGAATGAGGTCTGCCAAGAAGCCTTTGATATAATCAAATGATAGCCTACCCGAACTTCAGTACTTATGCCTCTGCAACTAGGTCTCCCCCTCCCCCAGTACTTTACTGTAACAGACACTGTATTAGGGTATTTACTAGACCAAAACATTGAAGAATCCCATGAGAAAAGAGCCATTTACTATATCAATAAAAAATTAACCGAGTACGAAGTCAACTAAAGTACTTTAGAGAAAGCACATGTCTCCCTAATCTGGGTTAAGCAGAAGTTATGACACTACATGCTTGCCTTCCCCATCATACTAGCATCCCGTATTGATCCCATAAAGTACTTGATAGTAAAGCCCACTTTATCAACTCAAATGGCCTGTTGGTTGACATTGCTAGTCGAATTCGATATTACGTATATCATACAAAAATCTATGAAATAGAGAGCCATCTTCGAATACCTTAGTGATTACCCTATGGAAGAACACATTGTTTGGGTCTGAATTCCCAGATGAGGATATTCTTTGCACCTCTCAAAAGGACCTCCAATGGAAAATGTTCTTTGACGGAGCTGCCAACAAGAAAGGGTAATGTATTAGAATACTCCTGATCGCCCTTGATGACTCTCACATCAAAATTGACATAAAACTAGACTTCCCATGCACTAACAACATGAGTGAGTATGAGGCATGCACCATAGGCCACAAGATCATTGTCACCCCCTAACCCCATTAGGATATAATTAACTAAATAGTTTGCAAACCATAATTATAATTTATTTATTATTTTAGTAATACATTTTGAAACAACTTCAAGGTTAAAATGCGGAATACTAAAAATCCAATCGTTTTAAGGAGACATAATTTCAACAGAACTCACATATCATTTAACTTAATTACAACTAGTACAGTGTATAAGAAAAACTAACAAGACCCTACTTGTATTTACTCAACCTCCTAGACCTAGCAGTGGCAGCTGGAAAATCTAAAAATGTAAACATATAAAATCATGAGTTTGAAAACCCAGTGAATGTACTACAGCTATCTATAGTAAAAGTACTATATTAACATCTCAACATAACAATATATACATCTCTATGCCAAATTAATCCATATACGTATCCGAAGTTAATAAACCCCACATCTCCTGCCCGTAGGCAATAATCATATCTATAGGTTTTAGAAACCTAACATCTCCTAAATTGCAAAGCAACTCAACATATATTGGCTTTTAATGAGCCATAACATCTCAACATCTCTTGGCTTTTAATAAGCCATATCATATCAATATATAATACATACACATCATGCCCCAAGTCAACTCAGTAAGTACACTCACCTTGTGTTGTCAACTATGTATTCACGTTTCCCTCGGGTGGGGCTGAACTTAGTTGATTTGACCTTACACCTGTTAATCCAACTAAATTAGTACTAAATCTCAATCATAAGTATTATCTTAATATATCTATGTAACTTTAAATGACTATACAACAATAATATAATTCTACTTAAGTCACATTCCATGAAACATGTGAAAAGACAAAACAATGGTATATATGTTGATAAGGTTATGAATATTCAACCATAGGAACACCTCATAAGGAATTTATAACTAAAATCAAGTAAACATAAAAGTATACTTCTCAATGAATATACACATGAAACATATACTCAAAATACTCTTTGGAAAGAGAAGATAAAAACATTCTTTCATTGGGTATCTAGTATGGCCTCAAATTATTGTGATCCATACTTAACCATCCCATATTCATAAATTGTACATATACAGGTGTCCAAACTTATCAATATGAAAATATATCTGAATATACTTTCCATTACAAGTGACGGTGCAATTTTTCAAGCTTCCTAGAGCAAGTTATGACCATTTCTTTTCAACATCATAAATCTTCCCTACAAGTTCCTCTATTGTTTCTTCAACTTACAAGAATTTTCATAATTTTTCTCCAGCATAATTTTCCATGATTTTCAACCCATTTTCATTAAACATACTGACTAGTATAGAATTAAAGTTTCATAATTTTTTGACTTCATTTATTATCTCTAAAGCTTGACCAAACTCAGGTCATACCGAAAAGAAATATACAAATAGCAACTATATACCAACTTGCAACTATCACTAAGGCCTAACCACATGGATTAAGATTCTAATTTTCGGATATGACATGAATATATGAGTCTAATTTAATATCCAATTAGAATTTCTGAATTCCAGTAACCACACAAAGAGATATGAAAGTTTGAATACAAGGGGATTCAATACAAAGCAATATAACCTATAAACACCACTTATCTCACATAGGAACCAATACATATTATCACAAAGGATGATGGAATTTTTTTATCAATAATTCACTATTTATATACTTTGAAATAAGTATAGTACAAGATTAAAACAATATTAACACATAATTTTACCTTGGAAACACTTCAGGATTTTCTTGGAATTTTCCTAACTTTTCTTGAAATGTTTTATTCCTTAAACTTGTACTTTCTCTTTCCTTAAGCTTAAATCTCTAAAAACTGAACCTAGGGTTATATTTTCTGAATAAATAAGTTAAAGGTAGAGGTTTAAGTCGGCCAAGGATGCCTACCATGCCAACCAATCAAATTAAAACACTTGGTTTACTAAAAGACAATTTTCTACTTAAAGGGAAAGGACATATTTTCCCCTTCTTCATAAATTCGGTCTAACTTCTTGCTCGGACATACGTTTGATGCACCGTTTATTGGGTTAGAACCCTAACTCACATGTATACAACTATCTATTATTCACCTCAAGTCATTTGTAATGTTATAAGGGTCAAAACGAGTCTTAAACAGGAACATTTCTAGCGAAAATAATAAAATCTTGTGTTTGGAAATAATTCAACATTTCATGATTTGTGAAAGTAGGATTATACTAAAAATGATCGCTTAACATTAGATATACTAATAAAAAATTATTTATATCACATAAGATAAGCATGATTTAAATATAATTTATCATAATTATATCCGGGTTGTCACAACCTCCCCCCCTTAGAAAATTTCGTCCCCGAAATTTAATATGAAGTTCACTTACCAAAAAAATGGGGATAATGTTTCTTCATGCTATCCTCCATTTACAAAGTTGCTTCTTTAATACCATGGCTCATCCACATAACTTTAACTAAGGGAATAACTTTATTTCTCAATACTTTCTACTCACGATCAATAATTTCCATTGGTTCCTCGATGTACGACAAGTCATCATTCAGTTCAATTGGTTGAGTTTTCAACTGATGAGATGGATCTGCCAAATACTTACGAAGCATCGATACATGAAACACATCATGTAAACGGGATAAATCTGGAGGTAAAGCTAATCTATATGCCAGGGTCCCAATTCTTTCTATCACTTCATATGGTCCAATGTATTTTGGACTTAGTTTCCCCTTTTTCCCAAAGCTCATGACGCCTTTCCATGGTGAAATACGTAGGAATACAAAATCTCCCTTCTGAAATTCCAATGGACACTTCTTTTTATCTTCATATAATTTATTCCTACTTTGCGCTATCTTTATCCGTTCTCGAATCATTTTAATATTTTCTGTTGCCATATCTATCAATTCAGGAGCCAAAAGTTTCCTTTCACCTACTTCATCCCAACACAAAGGCATGCTACATCTCCTCCCATATAAAACTTCATACGGAGTCATACCAATTGTGGACTGATAAGTATTATTATACGAGAATTCCATCAATGGAAAATGATCATCCCAACTACCCTTGAAGTTAAATACACAAGCTCGTAACATGTCTTCTAATATTTGAATCGTCCTTTTGGATTGTCCATCGTTTTGGGGATAAAATGCAGTGCTGAACTTCAAACTTGTGCCCATGGCATTCTGTAAACATGGCCAAAACTTAGAAGTGAACGTTGGATCTCTATCTGATACAATTGACACTAGTGCCCCATGTAAACGGATAATCTCATCAACGTACATACATGCATACTTATTAACAGTGTAGGTGGTCTTAACTGGAAGAAAATGAGCTGACTTCGTCAATCTGTCTACAATCACCCAAATAGAATCATGCCCATATGGTGACCGGGGTAATACCGTAACAAAGTCCATTGTTATATGCTCCCACTTCCATTCCGGAATAGGCAATGATTACAATAATCCTATCGGCTTCTGATGCTCCCCTTTCACTTGCTCACATACTAAACATTTAGCTACAAATTCTGCAATCTCACATTTCATATTTTTCCACCAGTAATACTGTTTCAAATCTCTGTACATTTTGGTACCTCCCAGATGCATAGAGTAAATAGAACTATGTGCCTCTTCTAATATATCCTTCTTTAAGGGTGGATCATTCGGTACACAAATCCTGTTTTTATAACACAATGATTCATCATTCTTAATTTCAAAGTCACTCTCTTGACCATCCAGGACATCTTGTTTCTTCTTCTCAAGGAATGGATCACTGACCTGCAAATTTCTTATGCGTTCTGCCAATAAAGGTCTCACTGTCACTTGTGCTAATAAACCTCCCCTTTTTGAAAAACTTAATTCAATGCCCATCGATGCTAAGTCAAGGAAATTTCCCACACGTGCA
This sequence comes from Sambucus nigra, assembly GCA_949130495.1. Lineage (NCBI taxonomy): Eukaryota > Viridiplantae > Streptophyta > Magnoliopsida > Dipsacales > Adoxaceae > Sambucus > Sambucus nigra. The sequence goes on from OX422216.1 coordinate 183,488,267, forward strand.
CACTGTACGCAAAATAGAATCCTCGATGATTTTTGACTTAAAGAATTTGCTACTACATAGGCCTTACCAGGATGATGATGAATGGTATAGTCATAGTCTTTAATCATCTCTATTCAAGGCCTCTGCCTCAAATTCAAGTCTCTCTGTGTAAATAAATAATTCAAACTTTGATGGTCAGTGAAAATTTCACACGTCTCTCCATACAAATAATGTCTCCATAATTTCAAGGCAAAAATAATAGCCGCAAGTTCTAAATCGTGTGTAGGATAATTATGTTCATGCATCTTCAACTGTCTAGATGCATAAGAAATTACCTTTCCATGTTGCATGAAAACAAAACCCAGACCCTGATGTGAAGTGTCAGTATAAATCACAAAACCTTCTCCACTGTATGGAACAGTGAGAATTGGAGCTGAAACTAGCCTATTTTTCAACTTTTCAAAGCAATGCTAACATTCATCACTCCACACAAATTTCACTTCCTTTCAGGTTAATTTAGTCAACGGTAAGGCTATAGATGAAAACCGCTTTATGAATCTTCTATAATATCCAGCCAATCCAAGAAAACTCCTTATCTCTGTTACATTTCTTAGTCTTTCCCATTGCATAATTGCCTTTACCTTCTTAGGGTCAACATAAATTCCATCTCCCGAAGCAACATGCCCTAGAAATACTACCCGATTCAACCAAAACTCACATTTGCTAAACTTAGCAAATAATTGACTATCTCGCAAAACTTGCAATACAACTCTTAGATGCTTCTCATGTTCCTCCTGTCTAGGTGAGTATATCAAAACATCATCGATAAAGATAATCATAAACGAATCTATGAAAGGATGAAATACTCGATTCATTAATCCATAAACACCGCAGGAACATTTATTAACCCAAATGGCATTACCAAAAATTCATAATGACCATAGCGATAACGAAAAGATGTCTTAGAAATGTCACAATCTCTCACCCTTAATTGATGATAACCCGATCTCAAATCAATTTTTGAAAACACTTTAGCACCCTGTAATTGATCAAACAAATCATCAATACCAGACAATGGATATTTATTTCGAATAGTCACCTTGTTCAGCTGTCGATAATCAATGCAGAGTCGCATGGTGCCATCTTTCTTCTTCACAAATAATACTGGAGCGCCCCATGGTGATACACTGGGTCGAATAAAACCTTTATCTAGCAAATCTTGCAGTTGAACCTTTAACTCCTTTAGTTCCACAGGTGCCATTCTATATGGAGAAATAAAAAATGGAGCTATACCAGGCACTAAATTGATTGTAAACTCTACCTCTCTACTAGGTGGCAATCCTGGTAATTCATCTAGGAACACATCTACAAAATCCTTAACGACTGGGATATCTTCTAATTTTTTCAATTCTCTGTTTGTATCCACAATATATGCTAAAAATCCTTGACAACCCTTATTTAACAATTTCCTCGCCGGAAGGGCTGAAATAAGACAGTTCGGAACCACATTTCTTTCCCCAGTAAATTTGAATTCTTCCTCCCCCAGCATATTAAATGTAACCTCCTTACAAAAAGATTCAATTGATGCATGGTAGGAAGATAACCAGTCCATACCCAAGATAATATCAAAATCTCGAATATCGAGTGGAATTAAATCAATGGTCCACTCCCTCTCCCCCATATACAACACAAGCTCCACTAACATCACATCCCCCCATAGGTTTAGAAATATATAAACCACAATCTAGATAAGAACATGGTCTACCTAAATGCATGGTAAATGACAGTGCTATAAATGAATGAGTAGAACATGGATCAATAAGCACGTAAGCATGTTTGAGTAGCCTGAGCATCCTGTAAAGTCATTGCAAATATCCTAACCGGAGCCCTGGATCCACTAGCCTGTCCTCTACCTCCTCCTCTCCTTGTGCCTCCAGGTGATGAGCCTCGACTAGTAGTAGCTGATTGAATCCCTCTTAGTAGCATAGGACAGTTCTTTTTGGTATGACCAATTTGATGGCAGTGATAACACTCTACCCCCTTTAACTTGGGATAATCTGGACTGATATGTCCCTCAGCTTTGCAAACATAGCATGTAATAGGCTTGGACTGCCTATTGTCATTCTCCTGTTGTCTGTTCTGTTGGCCCATCGATCCTGCACCCCTAAAACTACTTGGTGTCCTATTCTGAATATAATTTCTAGCCCCTCTACCGCGCTGAAATCTTTAACTCCCTTGTTTTGAGTATTCTACATTGCCTTCCTTTTACTGAGATGGATCAAATATACTCCTCTTTCCCCTTTATTCCCTATTATTTATTTCATCGTTAACATTTCCTTCAACCATCATAGATTTGTTAACTAAAGAAGCATAATCTACCATTTCAAGTGTAGTGAGTCTAGACTTGATAACTAAATTCAACCCATCCTGAAATCTGGTGCATTTCCCTCCTCATTGTGTAAGAAACGTAATGAAAATCAAGACAAAGATATAAATTTAGTTTCATACTCCCTGACCGACATATTCCCCTGAGTCAATGATAAAAATTCTCTCTCTTTTTGCTTCCGATACATGCGAGGAAAATACTTTTCATATAAGGCTTAAATAAAGGAATCCCAAGTAATTACCTCACCTCCCTCCGGAGTAAGCAATAAATATTTGGAATACTCCCACCAATATTTATCTTCGCCCTTTAACATGAAAGTAGCCAAAATTACCTTATGTGTGCCAGGTACATTCATCAGCCCGAAGATAGTTTATGTGTCTCTAACCCAAGCCTTAACTTCTAAAGGATCTACAGAACCTGAGAATGCTGGGGGGTTCAATTTGATAAACTTCTCGTACAGAGTATTCTTCTCCTCTCGTTGTATTTCCCTTTCTCTTCTGACCAAAGTCTGCTCCTCCAAGTACTTGGCTTGTTGTTCTGCTATTTGCGTCATAAACATGTTTTTGTTCTGCCATTAAAGTCATGGCACGAGCCATTTTCTGCATATCTATAAGTTGTTCAGGAGCCCCCTCTACATTATTTGGATTTTGTTGGTTTACTGTATTTGAAGACTCTTCATCCACCCTCTCATGAACATTTGCTCCTTCCATAGGTTACTATCTTTCATAAACCACAATTATAGAAACAAGAATACAACATTTATTTCTAACATAATGGTTAGTATTTCTCATAAATTGATATAAATTACCCATACAACGCTATTTCTGCCACTACCATATCTAGACTCTCTAACCCCAGAATATAAAAACCTAAAGCTCTGATACCAAGTTGTCACCCCCTAACCCCATTAGGATATAATTAACTAAATAGTTTACAAACCACAATTATAATTTATTTATTATTTTAGTAATACATTTTGAAACAACTTCAAGGTTAAAATGAGGAATACTTAAAATCCAATCATTTTAAGGAGACATAATTTCAACGGAACTCACATATCATTTAACTTAATTACAACTAGTACAGTGTATAAAACAAACTAACAAGACCCTACTTCTATTTACTCAACCTCCTAGACCTGGTAGTGGCAGGTGGAAAACCTGAAAATGTAAACATATAAAACCATGAGTTTAAAAACTCAGTGAATGTACTACAGCTATCTATAGTAAAAGTACTATATTAACATCTCAACATAAAAATATATACATCTATATGCCAAATTAGGCCATATGCATATCCGAAGTTAATAAACCCCACATCTCTTGCCCGTAGTCAATAATCATATCCATAGGTTTTAAAAACCTAACATCTCCCGAATTGCAAAGAAACTCAACATATCTTGGCTTTTAATGAGCCATAACATCTCAACATCTCTTGGCTTTTAATAAGCCATATCATCTCAATATATAATGCATACACATCATGCCCCAAATCAACTCAGTAAGTACACTCACCTTGTGTTGTCAACTATGTATTCAAGTTTCCCTCGAGTGGGTATGAACTTGGTTGATTTGACCTTACACCTGTTAATCCAACTAAATTAGTACTGAATCTCAATCATAAGTCTTATCTTAATATATCTATGTAACTTTCAATGACTATACAACAACAATATAATTCTACTCAAGTCACATTCCATGAAACATGTGTAAAGACAAAACAATGGTATATATGTTGATAAGGTTATGCACATTCAACCATAGGAACACCTCGTAAGGAATTTATAAATAAAATCAAGTAAGCATAAAAGTATACTTCTGAATGCATATACACATGAAACATATACTCAAAATACTCTTTGGAAAGAGAAGATAAAAATATTCTTTCATTGGGTATCTAGTATGGCCTCAAATTATTGTGCTCCATACTTAACCATCCCATATTCATAAATTGTACATATACAAGTGTCCAAGCTTATCACTATGAAAACATATCTGAATATACTTTCCATTACAAGTGGCAGTGCAATTTTTCAAGCTTCCTAGAGCAAGTTATGACCATTTATTTTCAACATCATAAATCTTTCCTACAAGTTCCTCTATTGTTTCTTCAACTTACAAGAATTTTCATAATTTTTCTCCATCATAAGTTTCCATGATTTTCAACCCATTTTCATTAAACATACTGAATAGTACAGAATTAAATTTTCATAATTTTTTGACTTCATTTCCTATCTCAAAAGCTTGACTAAACTCAGGGCATACCGAAAAGAAATATACAAACAGCAACTATATACCAACTTTCAACTATCACTAAGGCCTAACCACAAGGATTTAAATTTTAATTATCAGATATGACATGAATACATGAGTCTACTTTCATATCCAATTGGAATTTCTGAATTCCAATAATCACACAAAGATATATGCAAGTTTGAATACAATGGGCTTCAATACAAAACAATATAACCTATAAACACCACTTATCTCACATAGGAACCAATACATATTATCACAAAGGATGATGGAATTTTTTTATCAATAATTCACGATTTATATACTTTGAAATAAGTATAGTACAAGATTAAAACAATATTAACACATAATTTTACCTTGGAAACACTTTAAGGATTTTCTTGAAATTTTCCTATCTTTTCTTGAAATCTTTTATTCCTTAAACTTGTACTTTCTCTTTACTTAAGATTAAATCTCTAAAAACTGAACCTAGGGTTATATTTACTGAAGAAATAAGTTAAAGGGAGAGGTTTAAGTCGGCTAAGTCTACCTCCCATGCCAACCAATCAAATTAAAACACTTGGTTTACTAAAACACAATTTTCCACTTAAAGGGAAATGACAGATTTTTCCCTTCTTCGTAAATTCGGGATAACTTCTTGCTCGGACATATGTTTGATGCACCGTCTGTTGTGTTAGAACCCTAGCTCACATGTATACAACTATATAGTTTTCACCTCAAGTCATTTGTAATGTTATAAGGGTCAAAACTAGTCTTAAACAGGAACATTTCTTGCGAAAATAACAAAATCTTGTGTTTGGAAATAATTCAACATTTCATGATTTATGAAAGTAGGATTATACTAACAATGATCGCTTAACATTAGATATACTAATGAAAAATTATTTATATCACATAAGATAAGCATGATTTAAATATAATTTATCACAATTATATTCGGGTTGTCACAATCACCCTCCAGAAACTAATCCAGCACATAGATGTCTTCAAAGACTTTGTCCTTATTGTCAACCAAATCCTCAAAAAATGGAAAGTCAAAGACGGGAAGCTCCTACCTTTCCATGCCCACCTAGAAGAACTGGACTCCTAGTTTAATGATGTTACCCTCCACTACTTGTCTTGTGCAAAGAAAAACCTGGCCGATGCCTTTAATACCCTACCCTACATGGTTGACATCCCTGAGAGAATAGCAATGGCCCCTTTCTTGGTTCAGAAATAAGCTAAGCCTACCCATTTCTACCACATTGAACTCGTTACTGAGGACGATTCTAATATGGTCGGGTTATGGTACTATGATATTTAATGCCTCCTTAAACATGGTAGGTATCCCCAAGATTTGGATAAGAAAGAACGTGCGACCCTTCACAAAATGACTACCCAATATATCATCTGCGAAAAAGTATTATTAAAGAGAAACTTCGATGGAACCCATTTGCACTGCATTCCAGGGGATGATGTTAAAGAAATGATGCAGAAGATCCACAATGGGTAATGTGGTCCCTATATGAATGGTCACATACTTACCAAAAATATCAACCATTAAGGATAATTTAAGACCACCATGGTTCAAGATTGCACTGCCTATGTCCGAACATGCCTCAAAAGCCAACAATTTATCAATATCTAACACTTGCCTCGCCAAGAGCTATACAATATGACCTCTCCTTGGCCCTTCTACACTTAGGGCATTAACATCATATGGAAGGTTTCTCATAAAGTTTCAAACGGTCACGAATTAACCTAGGTCGCCATGATTACTTCACCAAATGGGTCAAAGCCGAGTCATACGAGGTGCTGAATGCCAAGAACGTGGCTAAGTTTATCAGAAAGAGCATTATCTTCCAATATAGAGTTCTCCACGAGTTAGTTTTGTATAATGGTCTCCATCTCAAAGTTGAGGTTACAAAACTAGTCGACGAGTATGGGATTCAGAGTATAAATCTTCTCCCTACGGAACCCAAACCAATGGCTTTGTCAAAGCCATCAATAAAGGAATCAAAACCATAATCAACAAGATGACTGAGAGTTGCAAAAATTGGGTCGATTGGATCCCTTACACATTTTGGGGCTACCCCACCTCAATTAGAACACCTACTGGGGCTACCCCATATTCTATAGCATACGGTATGGAAGAAATTCTACCCGTTAAGTTAGATATACCCTCCCTTCGCATACTACTTGAAAGCAAAGTTAACGAAAAAGAATGGCATCAGAGCTACTTTGACGAATTATCATTCTTGGATGAAAAAAGACTGAAGGCTCTGTACCATATACAAGGATACCATCGTCGGATAGTTCAATCATTGATAGTCAAGGACCATGGTATCCATGAAGAAGACCTTTCCCTCAAAGAGTTCATAGAACCCATCTAGGACCCCAGAGGGAAATTCAAAACGAATTGGAGAGGCCACTACCTCGTGAAGAAAATTATCTTAGGAGGCGCCTCTATGCTTATAAACCTGTATGGAGAAGAGATGACGCGTCCATTTAACTTGGACCATCTCAAGAAATTTTACCCTTAGTCTAAAATCTCGACGCACTACGACTCTTATCATACCCCTTCTATTCTAATTAAAAAAAAAGTATTTATTTCCCCTGCCCAAAACTATGTGGGACTTGATCCTCTCAAAAATATTTTATTTTCAAAATAAAACTCATGAAAACTTTCAAAAACCCCAGATATACGTAGGAAGCCCATACTCCATATATGGGTCTGATTCCCTTATTTTTTCATAAAATGATTTTCTTTTCTAACCTCTAAGAACGGTGGTCCATTTTATAATTTGCATGAACAAAAGGAGTATGTATGCCTTAGCGATTAGATAATTAAAATGCAAAAACTCATCAAGAGGCACAACAAAATATGATCAAAATCAATTTATACTTCTAATAAGGACTACATTTGTAAGGACATTTTTGTCCATTTTCTATTTATATGTCATACGCCGTTACATCGTTGAAGAAATTCCAGATCGCATCTTCATCAACCGATCCGAATATCAAAGCATTTATGGAATCAAGTTTTCTCTTGCCGGACCAGTCCGCCTGTTTTATAAAGGAATCGGTCCACTCCAAACCGATCCGCCATGATTGGAAAAAGAATCGGTCCACCTAAAGACATACCGGTCCTCTATGCTCCAAACCAGTAGACCCCGGACTGATTACGAACCAAAGAGACCCTTTTCAAAAACAAACCGATCCGCTATCGGACCGGTCCGTATCAAAAGCGGACCGGTCCGCCTAAGATAAAATCGTGCAGATCGTGTTCAGATTTTTTAGGGCCAGTTTTTTCTTTTATAGACCAACTTCGAGGATTTGTTTTCTAAGACTTATATAGACGATTTTTAGAGTTCTAAATACTCTAAGTCTTCATCTTTGTGAGTCCCAAGACTCAAGTTTCGATTCACACAACTTTCCAAACCTTTGTGAATCCATTTGAAACCCAAGAACACAACCGTGTGTTTGTTCAAACCATTGTGGAGAAGATCGTCCTTCTTCTTCATTGCTGCCCTCATGAAAAGGGAAAGTTCCAGCCGCTGACTACAGATCCGACACCTACGGGTAATTCCGTGTCACTTTATTTTCATTGTAATCCGAGAAATTGTATGTTACAATATTATAATGAAAATAAATAGTTTTGCCCCTTTGGGGGATTTTTCATCACATGTGTGTGTTTGAATGTTCTTGCTTGTTTCATCATCTTATTCAATCACACCTAGATGCATGTTTAGGACTTAATTGATAAAAACTATGTTTAATTAAATAATATCTCTATTTGAACGCACGCGCACTCTTTACAAATTGGTATCAGAGCAGGTTACGCTAATCTATTGCGTATTCCTAATTTTTCACAAATTTTTTTCTAAGATATCAATTTTCCGAAAAATTGATTTTTAAAAACAAGTTTGTTCATAATGGAGAAGTTATATAATAAAATGCCAGTTTTTGACGGGACAAACTATGCATATTGGAAATCCCTCATGAGATCTGCATTAAAAGCCATTGATGAACGTGTATGAATTTTGGTTGAAAGAGGGTGGATACCTCCCTCCGTCACTGTTGAAAATGTGACCAATTTAAAACATGTCTCCTCATAGACTGAAGAAGAGTTTGGATGTCCATCTTTTAATTCTAAGGGTTTAAGTGCTATTTCTGGGTCTGTCACACCTGAAGAGTTCAAACGCATAATGGCGTGAACCACGTCAAAAGAGGCATGGGATGTTTTACAACTTACCCATGAAGGTACTAATGTTGTGAAAGAGTCTAAACTGCAAAATATAGATTGATACGTCAGATTCTGAGTGTGATTTTGATCTAGATGATTTAGCCCTGTTTGCTAAAAATTTCAAAAGAATTCTCAAATTCAAGAAAAATGGTAATTTTAAAGATAAAAAGAAGTTTGAAAAGAAAAATGAAAAAGTTTTTAAAGACCATCCTAAGAAGGAAAGTGAGAGACGCTTTGAGTACGACGGTAGGGATCATAGAGCCTTTGAGTGTGCTACTAGGCTTAACAGAGAAAAGGGCAAAGCTGTCCTTAATGCTACCCTTAGTGACGACAGTGAGGTCGAGTCGGTGGATTCTGGAGATGAGTCACCGCATGAGTGTAACTTCACCGCATTCATGGCTAGTCATGTGAATACTTCTAGTGCTCCTCACGACGATGAGGATGTTGCTTCACAGGGACACCTAGACAGTGAGATCGATGTGAGTGAGGGGGAGGATGACATAAGTGAGAGCTAGAGTGATCTCCAACGCGCCTACGCCGAACTTTATTCTGAGTTATTCAAAACTAAAAAGCGTAACAAAGCGTTAGTTCTTAGGATCACCTCTTTAGGGGAAGACTTAAGAAAAGCGAGAGAGAGAGAGTCATCCACCTGCACTACCTTAAGAGAGAGAGAATCTGCTTGTGATGAGAAAGAGAGTTTGTTTAGAGAGAGAGAAGGTTGTTTTGAGAAAGAAAGAGAGTACTTGAACAAACAAGTGGCTAGTCTTACGAGTGAGCTCCATTCCTCCATAGAGACTCGAAAGAAACTTGAAGCCCTTATTGCCCAGCTTACTCATGATCTTGAGAGAGAATGAGAAGTCAAGGTTCAAATCGAGGACAGATCTGGAAAGATGGGAAAGATGTTCCTCGGCCCCGCTTTAAGTTTTGGTGATAGGCAGGGAATAGGTTATGATGGTGGATCCATGTCCCAAATTGCACCTGGACCAGGTCCTAAGTTTACTACGACTCCTTATGGCCATCGGTAAAAACCTCGAAAGAGAGTTCGACCAAGAAAAGAAAACCAAGGTCCGCCTTTGACTGTGTTCTTTTGTACATATTGCAAAAGAAAAGGCCACCTCAGGGAGTTTTTCTATAGTATGGGTCGGACACGACGTACTACTGCTCCACCATAACATACTAATGATTTTACCAGTCTGAGAGAGCGAGTTGAGTTTTTAGCTGCCACATCACAGAGTTTGATGGAGGAATTCCGACGGATGTCTTTACCATCAATGAATGCTTCTCACATTCCAGCTAACCCCAACAACAATAAAGGTAAACAAAAGGTCACCACTACTTAGGTACCTAAGAAAGATGAAAAGGCCTTTGTTGTTCATGTCGCTCTCAAAGCACATAATACCTCACAGTGGTATTTTGATAGTGGGTGCTCCAGACATATGACAAGTGATGCCTCATTTTTTACGTCTCTTGAGGATTATCAGGATGGCAGAGTCACCTTTGGAGATTGGAGCAAGTCTAGCATTGTAGGACGTGGTACTGTAGAGTTACCAGGATTTCCTAAGCTAGACAATGTTTTGTATGTCAAAGGTTTGAAAGCAAACCTTCTCAGCATTAGCCAACTGTACGAAGCTGACTTTGCTGTAAAGTTTGACCGGGATGCATGTAATGTCTATAATCAAGCCGGTGAACTTTTAGTACGAGGGGGGATGACAAAGGATAACTGCTATGGGACTGATCCCACATCCTCACTTGTCTGCAACAGCGCCACGATCACTCCTATGGATATGTGGCACCAACGTCTAGGTTATATGAACGTTAGAGACTTAACTCGATTAGCTAAAAAGGACTTAGTACGTGGCTTACAATCTCTTGGAAATCCAACTTTAACGATTTGTGGATCCTGTCAGTTGGAAAAACAAATTCGTAGCCCCCATAAGAAGTTGCATTCTGAGAATGCGAGAATTACGTGTGATAATTGATTAACTTCGCAAATTTCTAATATAGCACACTTATTTAATTTCAGCCCCTAATCATGCATATATAGTGCAAGTGTCAACCCATAAACAAATAAAGCAAGCGACACAAAGTTAAGGAAAAATCCCCGAAGGGCAAAACATTTTATTTCTAGAACTTTGAACAATTTACAAGACCATTGACTTACATACAATCTGATAATCGCCCACAAGTGTAACGCACGGTGTCTTCGGTAAACCTTCAAAGCAACGGCTAGAAATAGTGTGACACAGAAATACCCGCAGGTGTCGGTTCCTATGTCGGCGGCTGAAAGTTTCCCTTTCCAGGAGGGCAGCAATGAAGAAGATAACGGCTTCTCCACAAGGGTTGAACAAACTCAAAGTTGTGTTCTTGGGTTACCAAAAGGATTCACAAAGGATTGGAAGAATTGTGTGAATCAAAAAACCTAGAGTCTTGGGCTCAATAGGTGAAGACTTAGAGTATTTAGGACTCTGAAAATCTTCTTGAAAAGTCTTAAAAAACAACTCCACGAAGTTGGCTTAAATAAGAAAACTTTGAGCCTAAAAAATCTCAGCAGATCTGGCGAAGTTTATCCCAGGCGGACCGATCCGGCTTGGGGGCGGATCGGTCCGATAGACCGGATCGGTTCTTTTATTCTGAGGCGGATCGGTCCGTTGATGATCGGATCATTTCTTTTCCAGGCTTCATCGGTTCGCTTGCGGTCCGGGGTATACTGGCCTTCAGAAGTCGGATCGGTCCGGGTCTTAGGTGGACCGATCCGATTTACCGGATCGGTTCTTTTATTCCAGGAGGACCGGTCTGGTTCTGTCAGACTTTGATTCCTCTTCTTCTTTTGATATTCAGATCCGTTGATGAATGTATGAATCTTGAATTTCTTCAACGGTGTAACGGCGTGCGACATAATAAATTGTTAATGGACAAAAATGTCCTTACAAATCTCCCCCTATGTCTATGCCGGTACATACATAAAAATAAACATCCGAATTATCAAACAACTAAAAAATTCCTATGCAAATCTACCCTTCCATGAACCCAAAACTGGAAAGATACAATTGAATAGTCTACATCGTTTGTTCTTCAAATCTTCAGGAATATCAAATCTTTTCTCATCAGGGTGTGCAATCCAATGATAATCCATGTAGTACCTACACACATGAGAAAAAGCAAAATACCAAGTGACATATCAAGTTTGAAATGAGATAAACATATATACCAATTTATGAGCAAACTCAAACTTTCAAATCTCCCCCATAATAAGATAATTCTTTCTCCCCCTTTTTATGATGTCCCCAAATAGACAAATAAGAAGAATGAATCAATCAAGCAAAATCGGGGTGTCACGGTACACAAAACTTACACAAACTATTTTTTATTTTTTAATATTTCATACAAAGATAGGATACCAATTTGAACAAATATGATACAAAAATCACACCATGGATTTAGACTCAAACAACCAAGTCATGGAAATGGAATGAATGGGTGTGAACACATTCGATAGGTTAATCAACTCAATCAATCATATGTGCACGATGCATACGTGTACTCCTAACGAATGAACATCAAAGGTATCCTTAGGTGTAAAAATTTGTTGAATTTAAATGACATCGTCTTATGCAAATCAACAAATCAAAGTCAAATGATTTCCACACCAATAACGTCCAAAACTATATAGCGCATTTTCAGGAATTTCAAGGACGTGCAAACCCATTTTAATTCTCCAACCAAACTCCCTCATATATATATTCTTTTAGAGGTAATCTAAATTCTCAAACTTTGGAGAATTGGAGCAAAAACCTAAATGGCCCATAATTGGCATAAATTTCTTTTTATTGCCTTTAAATTTTTTTGGGGCTCTTTTAAACCTCTTTGGACCCCGGATAATAAAATTCCTCCATTTTTTAGGTCCAATTTAACGGTGGCTTAGTATTCGCAAAGGCAAAATGAACCTTTCACAGCCCTTCCCCGTTTTTAAAGAAAGCACACAAACTCACAAAACGGTTTTTATATGCACAATTCCTTATCAAAATTTATCGCGCTTGGTTCGTTTTAAAGACATGATTGAAGTGAAAACACCCAACCAACATGTGATAAGACAAGCACAATAATCAAACAAATCCGTGCATGTGTGTAATAAAGGAAACATGAGTCAAACATGTAGGAAGAAACACTTAATTACATCTTAATGACTCCAAACACTATAAAGCACATGGATGAATTGACCAATTGTCTCAAAACACTACCAAATAGTCACATGAAAAAAAATGGAATGATGTTGTGACTCGGAGATCCTAAGTGTTCATCCATAAACGGTGTAAACAAAAAAAAATCTTTTTGGATTTTTCAAAATTTTATCAAAATAAAATCTTTTTGTATTTTTCAAAAAAATTCAAAAACAAGAATTTATACAAAAAGTACAAGTCATCACACTAGTAAAAATATATCATGAAACCACAACTTGTGTATGACAAACATGCAATCACAATTAACCAAAAGATTTCACATGGGGTGAATTACGTGCAAGCAAACGGGAATCGTGGACAAATAAACCATAAGCCTCTAAATCCGATTTTCTAACCCAAACTGATGTGTAACGGAGTGTGGGGGTTTTGGGAATCGAATTTATTCTTTCATTAACCTTCCTAGGTCCATTTAAAAGCTTATAACAAAAGTTCCTAAGATGACCTTGCCTACCGTAATGTGTGCAAGAGTAAATATGGCGGTTTGTGTTACCTAAAGGTGGCCCTCTCCTTAAGTTTATTGGTTGCTCTCTCCGAATTTGCCTAGGTGGGTCTCTCCTAATGATCCTAGGAGGTTCTCTCACGATGTTCCTATGGGGCGCCTTTTTAACAAACTTAGGTGCCTCTTTCTTAACAATCCTAGGAGGCTCTCTCACACGTGTGGGAATGGGTGCAACATATTTTTCAAGACCAATCCCACCCCTATAAGTTTTGATCTCGTTTGTGCCTAAAATCTTATCAAGTTTTTCAGACCTAGACTCCAAATCAAATCTCACTTTACTTGAATCTTTCAATTTCACCTCACGTTCACCTATCCTAGATTCAAGTAGTCGTTTAGAATCCTCAAACTCTAAAAGCTCCTTTTTCATAGTCTCCATCAACCCTCTAAGACTATCTCTCTCACCCTCGACGTACTCAAGCTTCTCTTTTAAAATTTTCACATGAGCCCTAAGTTCTTCAACTAAAAAATCATTATTTTTTGTGGCACACTCTTTCAACTGAGCTTTCAATTTCAAATTTTCTTTCTTTGTTTTCAAAGTTTCAGCATAAAGTTCATTGAAAGAAGTTTGCAAGTCATGCTCATCTACACTTTCCTCCTCACTTTCATCCACACTCCCATCACCTTCACTATCACTAATCACATGGATGGGAAACTCTCGCCTAGAAGCATAAAAAACTTCTTCTTTCGAATCACAATCACTAAGGGTAGAAACATGAGAAATCGGTTTATTCAATTTCTTATTTAAATTTGTGGTACACTCATGTAACGTGTGAACAACACCCTCACAACAATGACACCTCTCAGATTTGTTTTCAACAGAAGATTTAAAACAAGAGTTCGTGTGAATTTTCCAATTAAATTTTTCAAAACTTTGACATCGAAGATCATCAAAACCATCAAAATCCATTTTTGCAAAATCAGGATCAAAACACAATAACTTAGTGCAACAGGCTCTGATACCAATTTGAAAACGTGAGTAGACAAATTGTATCAGAAAGTAAATCCTCAAAAAATCAGGATCACGCGATAAATTAGCGTAACCCACTCTGATACCAATTTGAGAATGTGAGAATTACGTGTGATAATTGATTAACTTCGCAACTTTCTAATATAGCACACTTATTTAATTTCAGCCCCTAATCATGCATCTATAGTGCAAGTGTCAACCCATAAACAAATAAAGCAAGCGACACAAAGTTAAGGAAAAATCCCCGAAGGGCAAAACCTTTTATTTCTAGAACTTTGAACAATTTACAAGACCATTGACTTACATACAACCTGATAATCGCCCACAAGTGTAACGCACGGTGTCTTCGGTAAACCTTCAAAGCGACGGCTAGAAACAGTGTGACACAGAAATACCCGCAGGTGTCGGTTCCTATGTCGGCGGCTGGAAGTTTCCCTTTCCAGGAGGGAAGCAATGAAGAAGAGAACGGCTTCTCCACAAGGGTTGAACAAACTCAAAGTTGTGTTCTTGGGTTACCAAAAGGATTCACAAAGGATTGGAAGAATTGTGTGAATCAAAAAACCTAGAGTCTTGGGATCAATAGGTGAAGACTTAGAGTATTTAGGACTCTGAAAATCGTCTTGAAAAGTCTTAAAAAACAACTCCACGAAGTTGTCTTAAATAATAAAACTTTGAGCCTAAAAAATCTCAGTAGATCTGGCGAAGTTTATCCCAGGTGGATCGGTCCGGCTTGGGGGTGGATCGGTCCGATAGACCGAATCGATTCTTTTATTTTGAGGCGGATCGGTCCATTGATGATCGGATCGTTTCTTTTCCAGGCTTCATCGGTTCTCTTGCGGTCCGGGGTATACTGGCCTTCAGCAGTCGGATCGGTCCGGGTCTTAGGCGGACCGGTCCGGTTTACCGGATCAGTTCTTTTATTCCAGGCGGACCGGTCCGGTTCTGTCAGACTTTGATTCCTCTTCTTCTTTTGATATTCAGATCCGTTGATGAATGTATGAATCTTGAATTTCTTCAACGGTGTAATGGCGTGCGACATAATAAATTGTTAATGGATAAAAAATATCCTTACACATTCCTTTACCACCTCTCATATACTTGAGCTTATTCACATGGATCCTATGGGTCCTACTCGTACCGAGAGTCTGGGTGGTAAGAGGTATATCCTCGTGATGGTGGATGATTTCTCCACATACTCGATTGTAGGTTTTCTGAGGGAGAAATCCGATGTTGTGGAGTTTTTAATGACCAAGTGTCGTGTCCTGCAAAATCAACACGGAGTCACTATTAACAGGATACGTAGTGACAACGTCACTGAATTTAAAGAAGCAAAGGTAGATCTTTACTGTGATAGCATTGGGATCAAACATGAGTTTTTTGCTGTGAAGACTCCTCAGCAAAATGGGATTGTTGAGAGAAAGAATAGGACGATCCAGGAAATGGCTAGATCTATGCTTCTAGGTCGTAAGGTTTCTAGGAGATTTTGGGCAGAGGCAGTGTCTACTACATGCCACACGGTGAATAGGGTTTATCTACGTCCACACACACTTCAGACGCCTTATGAATTGTGGACTGGAAAGAAACCTAACCTTGCATATTTTCGTGTTTTTGGGAGTAAATGCTACATCCTACGGGATAGAGAGCAAATAGGAAAGTTTGACTCCTGAAGTAACGACGGAATATTGCTAGGGTATTCATTGAATAGTAGAGCGTACCGAGTTTTTAACATGAAGAGCTCCAAGGTTATGGAGTAAATAAACGTCACCGTGCAAGATGACAAACCTTCGGCGTTTATTGATTCTAGCCTTTCGTGTGAGGATGAGGATATTTCAGGCAGTAATTTACTTGCACCTCACCCACACTCTGTGGACCCTACTCATGTGTTAGGGGACACACCTGCTTGGGTTCGCAAGATTCATGACCCTTCTGCCATTGTTGGTGATCCCACTTTAGGGGTCAAGACTCGTGCTCAGCTCGAGAATGTTGTTAGCCATTTTTGTTACACGTCCAAAGTCGAGCCCAAGAATCATAAAGAAGCACTCTCGGATGAACACTGGATATCTGCCATGCAGGATGAGTTGCTTCAGTTTAAAAAGAATAATGTCTAGGAACTTGTCCCCCGACCTAGTGAGACTAATGTGATAGGTACCAGATGGATTTTCAAGAATAAAATGGATGAAAATGGTACCATAATCAGAAATAAGGCTAGGTTGGTCGCTCAAGGCTACACACAGATAGAAGGTGTAGACTTTGGAGAGACATTTGCTCCTGTTGCGAGGCTTGAGTCCGTCCGCTTATTACTCGCCATCGCATGTCATCTTCATTTCAAGTTATATCAGAAGGATGTCAAGAGTGCCTTTATAAATGGCATTCTACAGGAGGAGGTTTACGTGGAATAACCAAAAGGTTTTGAAGACCCTAAACATCCTGAGCACGTCTATTATTTAAGGAAAGCCTTGTAGGGTTTGAAGCAAGCACCCCGTGCTTGGTACGAAAGGCTTACTTCCTATCTCTTAGCTCGTGGCTTCAAGAGAGGGGGAGTTGATATGACGTTGTTCGTCAGGAAAGATAACGGTGCTATTTTGGTTGCCCAGGTCTATGTGGACGACATAGTCTTCGGATCCACGTGCTACAAGCATGCTCACCACTTTGAGGAGGAGATGAAAAGTGAGTTTGAGATGAGCATGGTAGGTGAGCTTACTTTCCTCCTTGGTCTCCAGGTTCGTCAACTGGAGGATGGGATGTTTATCTCCCAATCTAAGTATGCTAGAGACCTAGTGAGGAAATTTGGTTTAGACTCCGCTAAGCATACACGTACACCTATGAGTACTTATATCAAGCTTAGTAAGGACACTTCAGGCAAGGACATAGAGCAAACCTTGTATCAGAGTATGATAGGTAGTCTTCCTCTACTTGACTGCCAGTCGTCCCAATATAGCCTTTAGTGTTAGAGTCTGTCCGCGCTATCAAGCATCCCCAAAAGAGTCACACTTACTCGCTCTCAAACGTATTATCAAATACGTAAGTGGGACTCTCTCATATGGTATTTGGTATTCCTTTGATACAAATGACCGTTTGTCTACCTATTCGTATGCCGATTGGGCCGAGAATGTAGATGGTTGTAGGAGCACTTCTGGTGGGTGTTTCTATTTTGGTTCTGCTCTTGTCTCTTGGTTGAGCAAGAAGAAAAACTCCATCTCTTTATCCACTGCGGAGGCTGAGTACATCGCCGTCTGGAGTTGTTGCACACAACTCTTGTGGATGAAGCAGATGCTGGAGGATTATGGGATATCACAGGACACCATGACCATTTCTTGTGATAACACGAGCGCGATACACATTTCCCGTAATCCAGTCTAGCATTCGCGCACAAAGCACATTAGTATACGCGAGCACTTTATACGTCAGTTAGTTGAGGAGAAAGTCGTATCCCTGAGTTTTGTTCCCATCGACCATCATTTAGCCGATATTTTCACGAAACCTTTAGATGCCCTTAGATTCAAGAGTCTTAGGAAGTCTTTGGGGATTTGTACAGTTGACTGAAGGGTTGGTCCGTGCCTAGCATAGGATGCATTAATTTCATATCATCTGATGCCTATTACTATCTTGTATCATATGCTTTGTTTTTCTTATTTTTTGAAAAAACCAAAAAGATTTTCTTTTTATAAAATTTTAGAAAAGCCCAAAATGATTTTATTTTGATAATGTTTTGAAAAATCCCAAAAGATTTTTGTATTTTGTTTGCACCATTTATGGATAAACACTTAGGATGACCGAGTCACAACGTCAGTCCATTATTTTCATGTGACTATTGATAGTGTTTTGAGATAATATGTCAATTCATCCTTGTGTTTTATAATGTTTGGAGTCATTAAGATGTAATTAAGTGTTACTTCCTACATGTTTGACTCATGTTTCCTTTAATAAACACTTGCACGGATTTGTTTGATTATTGTGCTTGTCTTATCATTGTATGTTGGGTGTTTTTATTTCAATCCTGTCCTTAAAATGAACCAAGCGCGATAAATTTTGATAAGGAAATGGTGCATATAAAAACCATTTTGTGAGTTTGTGTGTTTTGTTTGAAAACGGGGAAGGGCTGCGAAAGGTTCATTTTGCCTTTGTGAATACTAAGACACCGTTAAATTAGACCTAAAAAATGGAGGAATTTTATTATCTGAGGTCCAAAGAGGTCAAAAGAGCCCAGAAAAAATTGAATGGCAATAAAAATAAATACATGCCAAATTATGGGCCATTTTGGTTTTTGCACCAATTCTCCAAAGTTTAAGGATTTAGATTACCTCTACAAGAAAATATCTATGAGGGAGTTTGGTTGGAGAATTTCAAACGGGTTTGCACGTCCTTGAAATGCTTGCAAATGCGCTAAATAGTCTTGGACGTTATTGGGGTGGAAATCATTTTTGACTTTAATTTGTTGATTTGCATAAGACGATGTCATCTAAATTCAACAATCTTTACACCTAAGGATACTTTTGATGTTCATTCGTTAGGAGTACACATATGCATCATGCACATATGATTGATTGAGTTTATTTACCTATCTAATGTGTTCACACCCATTCATTCCATTTCCATGACTTGGTTGTTTGAGTCTAAATCCATGGTCTGATTTTTGTAACATATTTTTTTTCAAATGTATCTTATTTTTTTATGAAAAAATTAAAAAATCAAAAATAGTTTGTGCATTTGTTTTTTTGAGCATCTTCTTGTAAGAGCATGTTTTCCATATTGTCTGATGCCCTATTTTGTGTACCGTGACACCCCGATTTTGCTTATTTGATTCATTCTTCTCATTTGTTTATTTGGGGACATCATAAAAAGGGGGAGAAAGAATTATCATTTTATGGGAGTTTAAATTTTGGGGGAGTTTTTGAGCTTTAACTTATGCTTTTATCATAAATTGGTATCTATGTTTATCTCATTTCAAACTTGATATGTCATGTGGTATTTGCTTTGTCTCATGTGTGTAGGTACTTCTTTGATGACCTCTGAATTGCACACCCTGATTAGAAAAGCGTTAAGATTCCTGAAGAATTGAAGAACAAATGATGAAGTCTTATTCATTTGTACCTTTTCAGTTTTTGGGTTCATGGAAGGTTAGATTTGTATAGGCAATTTGATATGTGATAATTCAGATGTTTTTATGTTTGTACCGGCATAGACATAGGGGAGATTTTTAAGGACATTTTTGTCCGTTTTCTATTTATATGTCATACGTCGTTACATCGTTGAAGAAATTCGAGATCGCATCTTCATCAATCGATCCGAATATCAAAGCATTTATGGAATTAACTTTTCCGCAGCCAGACCGATTCTCCTGTTTTATAAAGGAACCGATCTGCCCCAAACCGATTCGCCATGATTGGAAAAAGAATTGATCCGCCTCTAGACCGGTCCACCTCAAGATAGGCCGGTCCGCTAAGCTCCAAACTAGTAGACCCCAGACCGATTACGAACTGAATAGACCCTTTTTAAAAAGGAACCGATCCTCTATCTGACCGGTCCAAATCAGAAGTGGACCGGTCCGCCTATGATAAAATCGTGCAGATCGTGTTCAGATTTTTTAGGGCCAATTTTTTCTTTTACAAACCAACTTCGAGGGTTTGCTTTCTAAGACTTATATAGACGATTTTCAGAGTCCTAAATACTCGAAGTCTTCATCTTTGTGAGTCCCAAGACTCAAGTTTTGATTCACACAACTTTCCAAACCTTTGTGAACCCGGTAATATCTTTCTTCATCCCGCTCCACCAATACTGTCGCCTCATATCCTGGTACATCTTATCTCCACCAGGATATACCGTGAATCATGAACCGTGCAACTCTATCACTACTTCGTGTCTCAAGTCCTCCCCCTCAGGAACAACTAACCTTCCATTGAAGCGTAAGCTCCCATCTTAACTAATGGTGTAAGACTCGGCCCCCTTTGCTAGTAATCGTACTATCTGCTCTTGACAGAACGGGTCTGTTGTCTGGGCCTGTATAACTCTCGTAATGATCTGGGGTGTAAATGTTATCATAAGCATGAATAATCGGGCCACTACGTCCTAGTGTCCCAACTCCTTCCACTTCGCTTTCCACACCTCGGCCACCTCACCTACTGGCCTGTGGCTCAACGCGTCGGCTACCACGTTAGCCTTTCTTGGGTAGTATTGGATATCGAACTGATAATCCTTCGCAAACTCAAGCCACCGACGTTGACGCATATTCAGCTCCTTCTACGTGAAGAGGTATTGTAGGGACTTGTGATCTGTAAATAAATAGAATTTCTCCCCCAGGAGATAATGTCAACAAATCCGAAGAGCAAAAACGTCTGCCGCTAACTCCAAGTTGTGGGTGGGGTAATTTTTCTCGTGAGGCTTAAGATTACGGGAAGCATAAGTTATAGCCTGACTCTCCTGTTGTAGTACACCCCCAAGTCCTAGTAAGGATGCTTCAGTGTAGACTAGATACTCCACTCCCAGCCTAGGCAATGCTAACACTGGTGCTGAGGTCAACTTGTCCTTCAACTCGTCGAAAGCTAACTGGCAGGCATCGCTCCAGATAAATAGCACACCCTTACGAGTAATATGTGTCAAAGGACCCGCTATCTTTGAGAACCCCCGAATAAACCTCCTGTAGTATCCTGCTAAGACTAAGAAACTACATATTTCTATCAGTGTCATGGGTTGTCCCCACTCCCTCACCGCTAATACCTTCCCCGGATCAACAGATATCCCCCTGTCTGAAATGATACGCCCCAAAAACTGAACCTCCTTCAGCCAAAACCCACACTTCTCATATTTTGCATACAACTCGTTCTGACACAATGTCTGCAAAACCTGTCTCAAGTGATCGGCATGCTCCTCCTCTATCTAGGAGTAAACCAGAATGTCATCAATGAAGATAATGATGAACTGGTCTAGGAACTCTCTAACCACCCTATTCATCAAGTCCATAAACACGGCTGGGGCATTGGTTAGGCCAAAAGGCATAAACTTGAATTCGTAGGAACCATATCTGGTCAAGAAGGCAGTCTTCGAGACGTCCTGCTCCCGAATATGCAACTGATGGTATCCCGTCCTCAGGTCAATCTTTGAGAAGAAGGCAAGTCCTCTCAACTGGTTGAATAAGTCATCAATTCGGGGCAACAGATACTTATTCCATATCATGACTTTATTCAACTCCCGATAATCTACACACAAGTTTAAAGATCCACCCCTCTTCTTAACTAACAGCACAGGAGCACCCCATGATGAAGTACTCCTACAGATAAACCCCTGACCCAATAGCTCCTCTAGCTGGTCCCGTAGCTCCCTCATCTCTGCTGGAGCCATACGGTAAGGTGCGCGAGATATCGGTCGAGTGTCAGGTGTCAAATCGATAACAAAGTCTATCTCTCTACTAGAAGGTAATCCCGGAATATTATAGAATATGTCAGCGAACTCCCTAACAACTGGAATCGAATCAAGTGGTATCACCACCTCCCTAGAGGTCTCCTCCTCTATATAGTATAAGTGAGTGGACGATCCTCCCTCAGGACAAGGCATCGCGACAAGGAACATCTCCTAACCCGGTATGGAAAAAATAATACTCCTACTAGAGCAATCAATCATGGCTAGATACGTCACCAACCAATCCATACCAATAATCACATCGTACTCAGTCATATCTAGTACTATCATATCAGTAGGTAAGATAAACCTCCTAATCTCTACACCCACGCCTCTACAAATAAAGGAAATCACAGAACCCCTACTCAACGGTGAATCTACACAAGTGATAGTGCTCTCTGCGGTATCTAATAATCCTATAGCGCGTGAAAATATCGTGGTAATAAAAACGTGTGTGACCCCCATGTCAAATAAAATACGCCCCATAGTCCACTGAATAGAAAACATACCCTCAATCACGGGTGGATCCTGCAGAACTACGGCCTACCGGAGCTGGTAAACTCGATCGTACTGAAGTTGTCCCTATTGAACTAGGACTGTTGGGATAGGTGGAAATACTGGCATCTGTGGTGGTGATAGGAGGACGGTGGGAAATATAGGTCTCTAGGGCTCATATCGAGCACCCTGCTGCTACTGCTGCGGGGCCCTGCCCCTTCCAGGACACTCCTGGCATTTGTGGCCAATCTTTCCACATATGAAACATTTCCCTACAAAGTTTCCCCCTCTTTGACCCTGCTGTCCACGGACCTGATGGCCGTTACCACCCCTACCCTGGCCATGCTGAAACTGCTGCTGGCCCTGATGGTCATACTGACCCTGCTGGACATGTTAAAAACCTCCCTGGCCATGCCTAAAACCTCCTGATCTAAATCTCTTAGAAACCCCCTGCTGGGAACTCTGATCACCCTGCATGTGCTGACCCTGAGATGATTGTGCCCCGCTGGCACCATTACCTCCTGGCTTGCCCTACTGGTTGGACTCTTCTGCTCGCTTACCCTTTGACAAATGTAAAGCGGTGCTACTGGCAGTGAAGTAATGCTTCATTAACCACATATGAATAGGTGTCCAGTGAGATATTACCTAGCAAGTGATGACGAATCCTCCACGTCAACCCATCCATGAACTTCTGGATTTTCTTCTCTTCAGTAAGAATCTCATCGGGAATGATGTTTCGAAGATTAGGGAATTCGGCCTCATACTCTACCGCTGTCCTCCCTTCTTGCTTAAGGTTCATTAATTTTCGCCTCATCTTGGTGTGAACTGCTGAGGGAAAATATTTGGGATCGAACCGCACCCAAAACTCCTGAATAGAAAGAATATCTCTATCCTCTGCGGTGGTAATGGACTCCTACCACTGCAATGCTGCTCCTACCAGCTTAAATGTAGTCAATATCTGCATCTACACATCTGTACACTCATACATCCTCAAGTGTCTTTAGATGTCCTTATTCCACTAGCTAAACACAACGACGTCAGAGCTCCATGTAAACTCTGGAGGGTTCACCTTCTGAAAGGCATCACGGACACGTTCCCAAGAAGACGGGAATGCATGATCCTGGACTTGGGCTACCACCGGTGCCTGAGGTGGTGCCTGTTGCACAATTGCTAACACGGCATTTACCACCTGGACTACAATGGCAGCAACTTCAGCAACGTTTATAGAACCCTGAACTGGTGCAAGCTGAGGCTCGGGCTGGGCACCCATAGGAACTCGATGTGCACGTCGAGGAGGCATCTGAAATGATAGAGAAGTTTTTATAAGTCCACAGTTAATATCTCAAATCAGCTGAAGAACGTAAGATACACAAAAGAGTACAACAATCCTAAAATATAAGGCTCTATATTAAAGGACGCTACGCGAAAACATAACAAGCCGTACATATCCTAAGGAAGCTAGAACGTGATGCTCTGATAACATTTGTGACACCCCCGACTAATTAAATACTGGGTAGCTACTCCTTTATTCAAATTAATACAAAATGACAAGTTGGTTCAGTTCATAGCATCACTGTTAAAAATATTTTTTTAAAACAATTACTAGCCACCTAATATTTAAAAAGTGAGTTGCCAAATTTTATTAAATTAAATTAACATGAAACCAATTAAATTATAAGCTAACTACACCACATCCACATCATAATCACAACGGAATAATAATGGAATAAATAAAATGAGTCTGGAGTAACACTCCCCCGAATAATCCAAATACTGAATAAATCCCAATACAAAGTCTGAATAAATAAATAAATCCAACACTGAAATGAAACTGAAAGTCTGAGAATGCTATCTCTAAATGAAAATCGTCAACATGCCCTAACTGATGAATGATCCTGAATAGAATCAAATGCATAATGTGGAGTCGTCTAATATCGAGATCCTGTAACTTCCACAATAGCTACAACATGTTAATGTAATGGAACTCCTATGCTTGGCATCCCTCTGGCTGGGCACCTAAAAGGTTTTACAAGAAAAATAGATTTGAAAGAAAACGGGTCAGTGCCCGAGGTGAAAACAGTTTAAAAATACAACAAGTGTTTAATTGCATTAAATAGTGAATATTATATACATGTTACGTGCTCTCACATGAGTTCCACACCCTTCAACTAATGTGCACGCCTAATGTATAACCTTAACCTATCCTAGTTATGTCGTTAACTAACTAGTCTGCACCACTTCCTATCCTCACAATATAATATAGAGGTCTATTCATATCATTCTAATATATCCTGCAGGTAACTCACCCTTTCATTGATCAGATTAATTTATAACAATTACAATAGGAAATTCTTATTTTTAATCCCATTCAAAATGTCTCAATTATTCATATTCACACTTTAACAAAGAGTCCAAAATAAATACAAGTATATTATTCTCAGCTCAAATATACAAATAGGGCACCCCTAGGCTAAGTTGCGGTGCACAGATACTCTGATATCGAATCCCAGTACATCACGTACATAAGGACTACTTGTTCCGAATCGCTCAGGAACCGTTGCAATAAACAAAATCACACATAAACAAAGGTTACTAAGTCTCCTATTTTTCCCACATATTAATTCAGTACTCCTAAGTCCTTATTCATGTCCTAAAATCTAACTTATCACTCCTAAGAATTTAAATCTTGTTCTCGCATCATTAAAATAGAAAATTACTCGTCGGACACTCGTAAATTCAACACTAAATTCTAACCAAATTCTAATATGTTCTGGGCTTCAAATATATCCCTACTGGTCTCCCTCAAGTCCTAATGTATTCACATAATCCCCAACTACAACGTTAGTGGCCGACAACACTTAAATTCAAAAAGGGGGAAAAGGTCACAGTTTCTGGGGAGATCTATCGATAGACCTATGGGTGTCGATCGATCGATACCAGTCGATCGATCGACCTATGAATATCGATCGATCGATCAAGCAGGTGCATGCTACGGGTTTCCTTCGTTTTCAGTCCCATTTTTGTCCCAAATCTTCATTACAAGATGTTAAATCCTAAAGTAAGAAAATTGGGTTATTATACAACCTAATTACATGATTCTTAACGTTCCAGAACTTTTAATCATCATCAATTAGACTTTTCTTGAATCAAATCATCCTATTATCATGAAAAACCCTATTTTTCTATTTTCTTCAAGAACATCATATACCTCTACATAAATCCGTTTTTAACTAAGTATGGTTTCTAATTTTGTTAATAGAATACTTCCAGAATCAAACTACATACAATTCCTACCCAGAATTAAGGTTTCATCTCCAAGTTTCATTAGTTTTAAATATTATCATGGACATCATCAAATCCTAAACTATCATGGATAAATTATTCGCTGAAACTTAATGAATCAAATCACTTGCTTAGAAATTTGATGTTCTGATCCTTTGATAACGATAAGGGTTGGTTCTCTTCCTCTCTCCGGTCACAAATCTGACGATAGTGGTGGTGTGTGGAGGTGTGTGGTGGTTATGGCCTTGAAAGCTTCCTTGTAACTTCTCCTCTTTTCTCACGTTGCCCACTCCTTGCTTTTGACAGATAATGGTCCTAACATTGGCTGATAAATAAAGCCTAAATTTCGTCGCTCAATATTCCCTAAAAATTAAAATGACTAAAATACCCTCTCGGGTTGCCGGTTTGGCCTAAAAATGTCCCGGGACCCAAACTAAACCCCCGGTTAGTGTTTTCTGACTATTTCGACCCTTCTGGACACGCTGGTGCACTCGAAATGTCCATATGGATGATAAGATTATAATTTACTTTTAAATTCATTTAAAGCATCCCAACTAAATTTTCCAAATTATCGTTTTTATGACTCGCGATAATTTTAATAAATTCCATAATCATATATTAATATATTAACCCAGTAATATTCAACATTATTATCATAATCAGATACCAACTCTCATCTTTCTAGTATTTAAATCCGGATTAATTTCCAAATAATTATCCTAATTAATTTAATTAATCCCATTAAATAAAATTAGGGGGTATTACAGTTTCCCTACCAAAATAACGCTGAAAGGAATTAAAGGCTATATCCTTCTAAAGTTGGGCAATTAGGGATGGGCTTTATTTACCTGGTTCTTCTATTTTGAGCCCATGATCTAGGTTTTTACTACTAAATTAGTATCGTCTTGCACTCAAGCACTGTTTTAATCTTTGGTAGACTCCTAGTTGGCCTTTTTTGGTCACCTCTTGTTGGCAAAACTCAAGTTCTAAGACATCTTTTATGCATTCATTTGCACTGACTCAGGCAGGATACGACCAGGCAGAATAATTGCCTATAGGCTGCAGCCTTTCCACTATAGTATATCTCCACCATAGTTCCCCACCCAGAAGAAACGAAAATTTGATGGATTTTCCCTTGAGAGAGCAATGGCAATCACTTCATGTGTGCAATGTGCCGCGGCCACAATAGTGAAACTTCGCAGATTAGAAACTCTGTGTCCCTGTTATTATACTTAGCTTATTCTATGCATTTCTTGGTTTTCTCACCACTATTTAATTCATCTCAGAGTATAGATTTCTAAAATACTAACATATCATAGACCATAGAAGGAACCTCAAAGGCAAGCACAGTGCAGAGTGAAGAAGTTGCCCAGTTGCTGAGCTACAATGATCACTTGTACAACTGTCAATCAACACTCCAAGACCAGGTTAAATTCCTAACACAGAGGGTACTTACGTTGAAGGCTGTAACCTTCACCTCTGCACAGGCTGTAGCATCAAAAGCTACAACATTCACATCCATAAAAAAGGATGCAGCAGAAGCAGCAATGGCCATTGCCAAAGTTCAAAAGAGGAAGATGGAGAAGCTAAAACCAAAAAAAGGCTGTGAGACCTACACCCCATTAACATACCAAATTAAAAACATTTTGGATCTCATCAAAGAAGATAAATTGCTCCGTTGGTCTGAGAAGCTAATGTCCCCTCCTCACAAGAGGGATCGGGCGGGCCAAATGGTGCAATTTCCATAACGATTATGGCAGCTAAACAAACGATTTCCATGCCGAGAAGAATGATATTGAAAGGCTCGTCGGGAATGGAGTGATTCAGTGATTCCTAAAGGATTCTTATGGGGTCCATCTGATATTTGGGAGGTTGCTTGCTAGATTCCAACCTTAGTGTCTATTTGTTCACATTTTCCTTTTCTTGAACTTTATCTATGAAGCTTTTATAGCCATATTTCAAAGACTTTTGTATTTTATTAAAATCAAAATATATATATGTTTATAGGAATGAATGGAAATCACAAGTCATATGTATGTTCTCGCTTTCCCATTTAAAAAATCTAATAAAGTCATGCATCTTAAACATATTTACTCGAACATGATGACCAATTATCCCAGAGGATTATTTGCTTATTTCGGTAGGTAAAGGTTTAGTGAGGAAATTGCCTTGGTTGGAAGCCACATCCCTCTCAACACAAGGCCACCAGGGCTCATAATGCTTATTCTCAACTTTCGGGATACGTCATTAACCACGGGGGATTATGTTTCCCGCTCTCAACTTTTGGGATGCGTCATTAGTAGTGGGTCTTATAATACCTAGCCAGGGATGGATTTATATATATTCATAGTGATGGGTGGCTTGAAAACAAACCCAACCTAGGGAGGCTTAATAGTTCTCTAAGAAAATAGGAGATGACAGATAGATCAGGAACATGTACCAAGGACAAATGTCTTTGGTAATGGAAGGTATTTCTAAATATCCTGGTCCAGAAATCGTTGTTATCCTCTCTCAGAAAACCTGCAGAAGATTAACAAGGAAGGTACTGCAATAAAAATACAAGAAGAGGGCCAGGGACATAATTTTCCATGGACAATCCAATATTTCTGCAGTAAAATTCCTAAAAGGGGACCAAGTACTTAATCGTCCATGGACAATCCCATATTTTTGCAGTAGAATTCATCAAAGGGCCAAGGACTTAACAGTCCATAAATAATCTTGCAAATCTATGCCAATATTTACCAGCAAAAAACATTTGGGCATAGCCATATATATGGGTGCAGCTAATTTCTAAGACCACAAACAAGTAATCATTGCAAGTGTAGAGAGTTAAAGGTTGTAGTCAATTTCTAGGTCATGAATAATTTTCCAGGCAGTATAATAGAGAGATTGCAAATATGTAAAGACAGGGGACATTAAAGAAGTCAAAATATGTAAAGAAGAAGCATGGAGTCAAAAGGTGCAAAAGAGGTGTAGAAAGAAGTTCATTAGGCATTCAAGATGGTTGCAACCTCACTCGCCGTAGCCTATTCTCAAGATCACAATCGGAGCATGAAAGACAATATTGTTGCAGCCTCATTAAAGACCGCCTATTCTTTATCAAGATCATGGTAGAGGGGTGCAAATAACATAAGGTCTCAGGACGTTTTAAGATTATTGAATGAGAACGGCATTTAGTAAAGTCCGCTAAAAATTCAATGTTTAGATATTACCAAGAGAACATATAGAATAAAGGCATACCAAAGAAGAAAAAGAGGCATGTATAAAAAAGTTAAGTGTATTTATTGGGAATACAACTTGCAAAAATGGGCACAACCCTATTTAAGAATTTTAGTTCAAAAATTACAATTGTGAGAAATGACCGAAACCCTGTATAAGTTAGCAATTAAAAAATACAAGATTGACCAAATATACAAAATTACAACCACAAGTATGATCAAATAAAATACTGCATCATCTTCATCATCTCTAGCTTCATGATCTTTGGTCGCGGTCTCTGTCTCCTCAGCTGTCGCAACATCCTCAACCATCTTCCTGGCTCTCTCTTTCGCAATCGCTTTCAGTTTAGCTGCACATTCCTCATGCTCGACGTCCCTAAGCGTCCATCACATCACTTGCTCTTTTATCTCAGGGAAGTTCTTCAGTACACTGTTCCTAAACTTTTGGAGGCCGCAGAGATAGGATTTGTTATTATGAGGAAGAAATCCTTTGGTTTTTGGTAAGCTACTAAAACATTATCCGTAGCTTGAGGCATCGATGCGACATTCTCATTCCTTTTCTGTTGAAAGGATGCGGCATGCTCATTATCCATCCGTTTAAGAGCAGCAGCATGACCTTGCCCCAATTCTTCATACTTCTTCTGTAGAAGTTTAAGCCTTTGATTAGAAACTACAGCATGTTGAGCAGCATCCAAAGCCTTCGCCTCGAGAATTTTCAAGGCCTCCTCATCTTGTGTAAAATTATTTTCATCATTTTTCTGGGCTTCAGTTGTGTCTTGTACTTTGGACTCCGCATCCATTTTGGTTGCCTCAAGGGCCATAGCGAATGATTATTTTTACGGCTTCAAATGAAGTGATGAGTGGACTCCGCAGCCCTGTAAAGGTTGAAGAGTCCCTCAGACTTCATCTTCTGGGACATTACAACCTCCGCAACTTGAAATTTGACACGATTAATATAAAGAGATATAACTGAGTATAACATAAATGGTGAAATGCTTACCCACAGTAGACTGTGGAGGCTATATTCCTCTATGTCTTCATGGTCTTCTTCTACAAGGTGATGTAGGTCAATATTATTTGCTACCTTTCTCATTTTACTTATCGCCCTAGCAGTTGTATCCCATGAAGAGTTAGGATTAGGTTGCCACAGTTGAGGCTGCGAATGACCATTAGGGCCCACTCTTGCCCTACTTTGAGGTGGTGGTAAGTTTGCATTAACAGTCACTACTCTCCGTAGAGAGGGAGATGCGGTGGGTGAGACGTGGATAGGGTTGCGTCCACATTGTACATCCCCACTAGTGGGCAATAATCCTGTAGTGGAAAGTGCATTATATATGTCATCATCGACCGCAGTAGAATTGTCAGGGGTTGCAACCCTCTCTGGAGAAGGGGTGACACCCCCAGTTCCTACTGTAGCAACTTGGTCAGAAGGAAGCTCGGTCGCAACAATTTTCTTTTTTTGGGACCTTTTTCTCTTCTTCCCCTTAGGGGGTGGTTGAGGACAACCGCATCCTCATTCATCTCAGAAAGTTGTACGGCCAAAATATCATGATCAATCTCTTCTCCTAAAATATGAAGAAGGCAAGTTAAGATACAGGTTGTAGCCATGTATTAGCCGCGAATAATTAATATTATATTTTTAAGAGTATAGATCATTACCTCCCACAGCTATTCTCTTTGGAATTTTTTTATTGGTGAAGTAACCCGTTCAAAAAGAGATTCATAAGTCACCAGGGTACTGAAATGCTTCTCCTCACCACTAACGTCTGCAACCCTCACAACTCTTCTTTGTTGCCTGCTATTAAGTGGTGTATATCAACGGTTGCACAAATGTTAACATCAGTATATGCCGTAGAAAATATTATAAAAAGGGAAAATGTAGAGACTATAGATAGAGGTGCTCAGCACAATGTAAAGACTGTGGTATGTTCTCACCTAACTTGGAGGGTCGTCGCCACTGTCGCAGCATTCTGTATATTTTCTCTCTCTCTGATTCTTCTGGATGGATTTCCCATCGCTCTCCAGAAACGCAGAAGTATTTTACTTTCCAATTCTTTACACTAGAAGGCCTCCCAGTATACAAAACCTCATCATTCTCTCACAGAGTAAAATAGTAATATTGGGCAAACTTAACGGAGTTCTCCTTTGTCCGGAAAGTAGTGGAAGAACTCCGCGAGAGTAATATCCCTCTCAAACTTTTTATTCCAAAGAACTACCGAGGAAATTACATCCCTCCATCCATTTGGCTCCAATTGGGTTGAGGTCAAGTGCATGGCAGTGGAAATTCTTCTAACAGGAACCGGCATAGTAAATTGCAGCCCTAGGAGGAAGGCATGTAGAAGAAAACATATCCCATCATTGGGAACTATAGAACATGGTTTTTGTTCTGTGGTAGGAGTTGAAAAAATAACTCCTCCAGGAAATTTAAACGTTGCATCTACTTGATTGATCCACTCTTTGGTCATAATATAATGAGTGTTTAAGGCAACATGAAATCTTTCAACTCTTTTGGAAGGCCCAGTTAGGGCAATACTGGATAGTGATGGTCTAGCTGTTGTAGCTGTTACATCAACATGGGGATTATTACTGGAATTAGTATCTTCCTTTATGTCCTCGGCCTCACTAGCACCCCTATAGTTTAAAGAGCTCATGGAATCAGAGTCAAGAATGACACAATGAGGACAGTTTTTGAGCAGGCAAGGTCCAACAGCCTTCAAATGCTTCAAAAAAGGAATATCATGAGGAGGAGTGCCGAAGTGAATATTCCAGAAGTCTTCCAGAAACTCTTGGGGGTTCCAACTCATAGGGCCACAGCAGAACTTAAAAAGTAAAAAGTCTCCATTGTTAGAGCACCACAACAACTATGGTCAGAAAACCGTCAAATAGAGGCTGTAGCGTATACGATACAAGTACATAAATTTGCAAGTTCATACTACATGACTCTAAAAGGCTGAACCTAATTACTCTAAGTTTTAGACCTAGCCTAAAAACTGCATCCATGTGAAATTACTACTACCAAGTGGACTCAAAATAATTGACTACTAAGAAAATTTTACCAATTCCAAGCTATGGACTGCATCTAATAGAATCAATCCCTAAAGGCAGTAGCTAATTAATTTAGGTCCTAAGGGTCGCATCAATTATACTAAAGTTATTAATAGATGGCTGCGACAAATCAACATAGTTGCGGGTAGATACAAACAGGGAAATGTTTTGGTTGATGGGCTCTCAGGGATTGAAAAACCATGACTCAAAGGTTTTAACCACGAACATCATGAACGTGTTCTTAGCCAAAAACAAAATTCCAAATAGGGTCAAGGTATGGATTAAACCTAGGAAATCGTAGCTTCTAACCCAAATCTAATTCAAACACCTAAGCTACCTAGAAAACCCAATCCAATTCAAATAGTGGTTGCATGGCATATTGATTGAGGATTTGTTTCAAAAAAATTATAGAAACTCAAAAATTCATCAAAAATATGAATTCATATCGATTTTTCAGCCAAATAAATTCGATCAAACATGGCATTACAAAAATGAATTAAAGAAAAACTTTAGAAAAACGTCGAAGAAAATGAGGAATTGGTTTAAACAATTACCCAAAAATGGAGAATCACTAGTTGTTTGGCCTCAACACCGCCTTGAACCAGCATAAATAACTCGCCGAAAAACTTAAAGGGAAAATGACAGAGTTTGGCTTTCAATTTCTCTCAAAAGTTTGGAAAACGTAATAAAGGCCTCAGCCATATCCTATTTATATAAGAGGTAACAGGAAGGTGAAATGTTTCCCAATAGTCTTCGCGACATGTACATAATTCATCCGCAACCCCAAATCGCCACCTCTTGGAACTATACCTAGGGGCCTTATTTATATGCACAATATAACCACTACATCCGTGGAAGTATTAACAATGGGTCGCTACCTGGGAACATATAGTTTACGGCACTATGTGTTTATTAGGACTTGTACGCACAAGCCTTGGATATATTCCGCTACTTGGGTACAAACAGGTCGCGATGCCTTCTTCAATACTTGGTCGCTGCCTAGTCTCAAACAGGTCGTGGCACCCTCTTCAGCACTTTTCCTCCACCTGGGCTCAAACAGGACATAGCCCCTACTCATATACTGGACAATTGATAGCTGTCCAACTTCTGGAAGGATCCTACATTCATCAAACTTATTCATATATCACGTGTCCTAAGCACGTGATGCTTCCTTTATATCTCTTATATATAGAGGAGCTCACCTCATAATTAAGGGGATCGGGAGAGGAAATACTTGGCAAAGCCCTCCCAACCTCTCATCTCTCTCTAGAGATCACCATACTTGGGGGCTTACCCCATTGTCGCACCCACAACTGGATCTATCTCAGGCAGGCCTCATCTCGAGTCATTTATCTATCCAGTTACATGCATTCTCCTCTATTCTTTCTTTTGTATGTCTCACGTGGCATTGTAAACTTGTATTACACTATATCCATAATGAGAGTAAGCAAAAAAGTGGATGTAGGATCATTTTTATAACCGAACCACTCTATATTATGTGTTCCTTTATTTATTTCTTGATTTACATTTATTCTATACTTGATATGATGTACGAGAGAGACTTAAGTTCGATTTCTCGTATCATCAATTCTCATCCAAAAAGAATGGATTATTTCCTCACTATGAAGAAGAAAACCTAAAAGACATTATGAAGTTATGTCAGATACTACTTAGAGACCTATAATGAAGTCAAAGTTTTCTTAGAGCAAGTTGCCATAGCATTATTCAAAATAGAACGGCCCCACAACTCCATGTTTCACCAATCCCTCACCAAAAAGTAAGCAGACACCATCAATGATCTTATGTCGTGCATAGATAAGTATTCCAATGTGGAAGATGTGGTATCCCTAAACCAAGGTGATAATGGTCGCGCGAAGGAAATTGAGGGAATGACAAAGCGAGCACCATAAGAATGGGGCAAGAAGAAGAATGGAGGTTCTAAGAACCCCTGACAAGGCAAACTCATCTAAAGACTTCTAGAAAATAGACACTATTTTTAAGTAATAGATCTACAAGATCTTGGGTAAGATAAAAAGACCAGTAATTCCTCAAGTAGCCGAAGAAGATGGGTTGATACCTAAGAAAGAGAAAAAGCACACTCAGATACGCCTATCGTACGGGGAACGAGATTAAAATGGAGATCGATAAGGACCTTAAATCTCATGTGGAAGAGTTATCACATGCGGGGCATTTCAAGGAATATATTGAGAAAAAAGCTAATAAGGTCACCCCTAGAGACAACCGAAAACTAGATAATGTTTTAGAAGGTGAATATGGGCATGAGTTCACCATTATCCATGGTGTCTAAAGTCCCAGGAAGATCTAAGGCAACGTAGTTTGAATGGACTAGAAAAGGTTGATGTAGTTATGGAGGCCTTCCAAATTGACCCTTTAAAAGAGATAAGTTTACAAGAGAAGGAGACCAGAAGATATAGACCATAATAAGCATATAGTCTTAACAGAGGATGATTTGATCGGGGTAGGAATCCCCATCATGATGCGCTAGTAATCACTCTCAGGATTACTAATTGGGATGCGAATAAGCTACTAGACAATTAGGAAAAATCCTCTGAAGTCATGTGCTTGGAACTATTTAACAACCTCAAACTGAAGATGGAGGATGTGAAAGAAGTGACCATCCCTCTAGTCGACTTCATCAAAAAGATGACTATGCTACTAGAAAAGGTCGTACTACCAGTTAGGGATAGAAATACCTCAAAGTTGATCGAGTTCTTGGTGGCAAACATTTATTCTCCCTATCATCCCATTCTTAAGAGAGGATGGTTGCACGCCATGTAGGTTATTCCCTCCACTTACTATCAATAGCTCAAGTGAATCACGGATTGCAGAATAATGGAAATCATAGGAAACCAAATCATTTCCAGGAAATGTTTTATTACTACCATCAAGCCTACTAATAGAAGAAAAAATAGAAGGAGGTCATTCTTGAAACGTCTCAAGACAGAGCTACACCATCTAAATAGTAACTAAATCATGAAAGACCAAGGGTGGAAGAAACAAGAGTTGACTCCACGAATAGGATCATAGATAAATTAAAAGAGATAGCCTTTAATGAGATTCAACTAAAAAGGAGATTCTTGATTAACACCACATTATCCAAGAAAAAGAGGGAAAAATTAATTTTTCTACTGAAATAAAATCAATATGTATTTTCATAGCATCTATATGATATTCCTCGAATCAATCCTGAAGTCACATGGCATAAACTTCACATTGATCCCATGTATCTACCAATCAGACAAAAGGCTTGTTGAACTGCCTCGAAGAAATCAAAGACAGTGGAAATAGAGGTAAGGAAACTTCTCGAGGCCGGGACCATTTTAGATGTTCAATTCCCAAAATTTCTCTCAAATTCGTAGTGGTAAAAAGAAAATGGTAACTGGAGAGTGTTCATGAACTTCATCTATCTCATCAAATCTTATCCTATAAGATAATTTTCCTCTACCTAAGATTGATGAGTTGGTTGATGCCACAGCCAGTCATAAACACATGAGTTTTTTTATGCATACTCAGGGTATCATAAAATCTATTTATTTGGGCCCAACCAAGATAAAACTTCATTAATAACCACTCCGTGATTATATTTAACAAGGTCATTCCTTTTGTCCTTAAAAATACAGGAGTCATATACCAACGACTAGTCATAATCAACAGTTGGGAGACAAAATGGATGTATACATTGACGACATAATCATTAAGAGAAAGCTTAAAATTGACTATCTGAAGGACATAGCGAAAACCTTTGAGATCCTTAGGCTCTACTGAATAAAGATTAACATGACCACGTGTTCCTTTAGTTATTAGGGTACTTAGTCAATAAAAAGCGTATTAAGGTCAACCTTGACCATTTCATCTTAAAGTCTAACGAATGATGCCAACCATATTTCAGCTATTGAAGAAGAAAAAATGCCTCACTTGGAATGAGGAATGACCAAAGGCCCTTGAATAAATTAAATCGTACCAGAGAAAACCTCCCTTGTTGTCTATTCTAAATCCAGAAGACCTTATTTATCTCTACCTATAAGTTTTTAGCCATGCAATCAGTTTATCCTTAATGTACGAGAAAGAGGGACGTGAATCCCCCATTTACTATATCAACTAAACACTCCTGGATGTCGAGAAACGCTACCTATCATATGAAAAATTGTCTTACTCTAATGTTGCATCTCACAAATTGAAGCACTATTTTGAAGATCACTCAATTATTTTCATCACTTTCTTTCCCCTCAAAGTCATTCTTCGAAAGGTGGACCTATTTAAAAAGATGTCCAAATGGTCAGTTGAACCTGGGAGATTTGATACACACTATAAACTAAGAGAGACAATTAAAGGACGAGTTTTTGGAAAATTTCATTGTCGAATTTATAGGAGAAAAGGAGTCTACGGACCAAGATGTAGTCGATCAGTTAAGAAATTGGGAGATCGACCAGTCCAGAAAGTGGACACTTTGTGTGGATAGTGCATCTAACTCCAAGGGGGCAGGGGTAGGAATATCGATTATTTCCCTATAGAATACCATAATCGAGCAAGGGATCAGACTCGAATTTGAAGATTCTAATAATGAGGATGAGTACGAATCCCTCATCACCGAACTACACAAAACTCACTCGCTAGGAGCAATCCATATTGATTTATATTATGATTCAAAGTTGTTATCCAATCAAGTAACAATGGATTTTAATGCCATGGATGAGCGAATGGTCGCATACCTGTAGGTCGCCTATGAATTTCATGGCCAAATTTGAGTATGTCGATATTCAATAGTTCCTCGGGGGGTTTAATAACCATTCTGATACGTTAGCAGCCTTGGGGTTAGCAGTGGACTCTGATCTTAGAAGAACCATTAAATTAGAATTTCTCACCAAGCCTAGTGTCACAAAGCCCGTAGTTGTTGAAAAGATTCTCATCCTGCAAAACAGTCCCATCTGGATGGACTCAATAATCACTTATCTGTAAAATGACATCCATCCGTCCAATAAGAAGTAAGCTCACTAAGTCAGGGTGAAAGATTTATGGTTTTATCTAGCACCTAAAGGAAAAATTTTAAAAAGATATTTTATCGGTCCTTACCTCCAATATGTGCTTCCTAATGACATTGACCATATGTTGTACAAACTTCAAGATAAAAAATTTAGGAGCCATATTGGAGGGAAGTCTCTAAATTTTTTACCAATCAAAGGATGGTACTTGTGGTCGAATACGCAAAAATATGCAACCTTCTGCGTCAAGAAGTGTGAAAATGACAAAAGTTCTCCTTCATGCTCCATTAACTGACGAACGACTTAAAATCACTGACTAAACCATGGTCGTTCTCCCAATGGGTTTTGGATATCGTAGGTCCACTCCTAACAACACAAAGGAATCACAAATACCTCTTGGTCAGTACAGACTACTTCACGAAATGGATTGAAGTAGAACCATTGGCAAACATCATGAACACTAACATGATCAGGTTCATATGGAGGAACATCGTGACACTTTTCGGTATACCAAGGGGAATCAATGGTACACAGTTTGAAAGTCGTCCATTCCAAAGATTATGAGATAACCATAGCATCAAGCATCACTTCATCTCTATAGCCTACTCTCAGAATAATGGGAAAGATGAGGCTTCCAATAAAACGATGCTCGACGGCATGAAGAAGATATTAGAAAATGCAAAAGGACCTTGGTTGGATAAGCATCCTCACGTCCTATGAGCATACCATACCACATCGAGAAGACCAAATGGAAAATTCCCTTTGCTCTAAAACATGGAATGAAAGTTGTTATTCCAATAAAATATGGTCTGCCAACCATGAGAACCACCATTGTTGAGTTGGGTTTGAATGAGGAAGCCATAAAGAGTGAGATTGACCTAGCCAATGAATAAATGGAACAGGCCACAATAAATCTAGCCTCTTACCAACAACAACTAGTTAGGAAGTACAACAAAGGCGTGAATCCTAGAAAATTCCAGGTCAGCCACTAAGTCCTCAGAAAAATTCTCAATAATGCTAAAAAAACCTTTGGATGGAAAGTTCCCACCAAATTAGGAGGAACCATTCAAGGTCATCAGAGTTGATTTGTAAGGATCCTACCATTTGGAAACAATTGAGGGTATAGAGATACCAAGGACATGGAATGCATCCAACCTAAATAAGTTTTACTTCTAAACTTGCTCTTGTTTTTTTCTATCTTAGTTATTTCTCACAAATTTTAATTCCAAAACTTATGTTGCTCACAGTATGTCCAAGTTTTTAAAATCAAATAAAGTATAAGCCCAGATGGCTTATTTAGTTATTCAATGTTGTTCCATAATGATAGGCTTACACTTTTAGTAGTGGTCGAACATTTACAAATATCACCTTAGTTTGATTACATTTAAAACTCAAGGTTTCATTGACTTCATGATGAAAAACATGAAAACCTCATGAATTTCCTAGACAAGCAAAATACCTACAAGGGATTTCTAAAAACTAAGTGAACCCAACCTTGGT
This sequence comes from Sambucus nigra, assembly GCA_949130495.1. Lineage (NCBI taxonomy): Eukaryota > Viridiplantae > Streptophyta > Magnoliopsida > Dipsacales > Adoxaceae > Sambucus > Sambucus nigra. Next base: position 183,526,748 of record OX422216.1, read on the forward strand.
CTGTTAAAAATCCTATATGGGTGGATGGACCTAAAACTAGGTAGCATTTTTTTAGAGTTTGCTCTAGGCCTAAGGAAGCGTGATGACCCGACCTAAAATGTAAGATAAATAACAAATATATACTTGGCATAACAGATAGGAAAGATGCAAAAATATGGAATTATACATACACCATGTTGTGATACAGGTTATAGTACATATTAAAAAATCAGTTACAATATTGAAATACCAAAACAACGTAATGCAATTGCTACCCCACTAAGCAGTATCCTTAACAATAGTCGTTCTTCGTCCATTATTTGGATTTGTTAAGAATTCATCATCGCTCTTATAAGATGACAAGTAATGCTTGGCCAGCGAAATAGGAACAACATCTAGAGGAACTCATCTCCCTTCACTTCCAAATGGGGGATGTCGATAGGCTGGGAAATTTACTTAGGACTAGTATTAAAATTCATAGTCCTTTGCATCTTTCAAGACTCCCAAAATGTTCGACCACCCATGTTTATAAAAAAAAATTGCATTACTTTATCGAGCTTAGCCAGTGAATCCATCCACCCCTCCTCATAGCTAGTAGTCCATGCCATGCGATGACCTTTCCTAAAAAGGTAACATAGCTTGATTATATCACGGCTTGGCCCTATTTTGATCACCTCATCCCTCCTCAAGTCTTCCTTAGCTTCGATGATTTGTTCCCTCAAATAGTCATTTTTATTTTCCAAGTGCGCACCGACATCACCAATATCTTTGGACTCAGGGAGTTACATTTTCAAAGAGTTCATCTCGTCATGAATAAGTGTGTTTATGTCGCCTAGATCCTTAATATCATCCTTTAATTTGTCCATTAAGGCAGACTGATCCTTATAATCTAAGTCATCTTTTAAATATCCTTCTGAGAGAAAATAAATGCACGAAAAGCTTATATACTAGCCTTAATTACCAAGAACAAAACCTAAGTCGCTGGTAAATGGAATTCCCATAAAAATATTGCTAGTCTATAGGAATGAAAAAGGAAAATTACTCAAAAATAATAGAGGAAAAAATTAAGTACTGAAGAATTATTTCTTTGAATATCAAAATAAGTCAAAGCCTTTACAAATGAACATAAATGAAAGAGTTTTGGGACTAATTATTCCAAACTAGTTCCCTATTTCCTTTTCCTTAACCTTCTCCAATATTTCCGGAGCTTTATCACGATCTCCTTCAGAGGCTCCTTGGTTGGCATAGGGCTATGTTTGACCATCTTCTTTAGTTCGAGAAGGGGAGCTTGGATTATGCTCTCTAAAAATCTCGAACTTGGTCGAAACATTAGCCTTCGTCAGGGAAGCATCCTAAACTTTCTTGAAGATGGACTTCCTAATGAAATCCAACTAGTGTTTGGCATTATTATAGGCCTCTTCATATCCCGCCTGATACCCCTCGTCTTTGGCGATAACCACGACCTTATTCGGTCCTCTTTTACCTAGTCTCGTTTGACCATCTTTTAGCCACAATCGGTCTTAATTTCATCTTGTTTAACTTTCAACTAAGCAATTTCATCCTCCAGGTCGTCCATCGTTGAGCTGGTAAACTTTTTATCTGCCTCATAGGCCTTCTAAGCATCAATAAGGGAGGATTGGTAATTCTATAAGGTCATGTTCATGACCTTGGGTTGCTTAGAGTGCTTCTCTAAAATGGGGATGAAGTGAACTAAAAATTGCATTAAGAAATAATTGGATAAGTAAAAAAATGTGAGCAGGACAACAATATGGAAAAGAAAGGTTGGGCTAACCAAAGATAGCGCCTGAGCGACATGAGATGATTATTAATCATGAGTCAGCCTATTTACCTACTCATGATCAAGTGCAAGCACAACACTCTTTAATAAGCCCAGGGCTAAAGAGGGATTTTTGTCCATCATAATGACCTGATGGCCCTTCCCGAAGTTATGAATCACAATCAATAAAGAAAAATGGGTCTTCTCCTTATAATTTTTCTCTTTGACTGGGGAGTCCAATGCAGGTATGGGGAACGTTATCCTGAAAGTTGGGAATCATGTCGTCCTCGTTAACTAGCAGAATTCTTATCCTAAGAGACATTATTTCATCCTCAGTAGCAAGATGGACTCAACATTTTAAGATTCAAAATAGGAGGAAGTAAAATATCCCTCACTTGTTAAAGGGAGGGGACATCGATAATTGTGTCTACTAGGAAAGTAGTAACGCTAATTGTAGAGCTCTTATACTACAAAAGAAAAGAGGCCAATCTTGAGTAATCACCACCTGGAACAAGTGGCCTCCTCAGCTCCAAAACTTTGAGCAACTCCTCCATGATAAAATGAGAGGGAGAAGGTTCCTTCTTCTTTGATCGAGATGAACAAAAGAAAGAAAAAAGTAATTAGTAACAATATTATCAAATAATTCTTAGAGAAATTTCTCTTCCTTTCTCGAAAAAACCGAAACCTATGACTCTACTCACCCTAAAAAAGAGGTGGATGTTGCCAAGTTATGGCAATAAATCCTTGATTATAATATCCCTTATTGGAATAAGGAAGGTTGAATTTACCACGTCTATTATGTGGGATCAGGAGTAGCATTACCTAATTTTAAAAATTCCTATATGGGTCCTATACAACTCATTAATCATGTGGATGCCATTGACATTCTACTGTGTATTGGGGGCACCTTGGGCAGAGACCACTTCAAAAAAGTCACAAAACTCCAGGAACAACTGATTTAGGGGAAAGAATATTCCCACTTCAACCACCGAGAGAGTATGGATCCAGTGTCCACCCTCAACGGTGGTGCAATCCTCAGGAATCTGGGCAGTTTTTATTATTACTCAAGGAGGAATAAAATATATCCTCTTAAATTCCCCTATAGTTTTCGCATTTACAGAGTACACCTTTTTTGCAAAAATAAAGGAGGGGAGAGGGAATGCTCAGTAGAAATGGAAATGCTCAGTGAAAGGATGGAATAACCGAGTTCATATTGATTACGAGGAAAAAAAGATCCAAATATGAAGAAAACTCACAAGCAAAGTATGAAATACAGTAGCTCCAAGCATTCTTTTTTCAAATTATATGGGAACAAAACCCAAGATTCATCAATGCAATTGACGATTCATTTTTAAAAAATTACCAGCATATCCTTATTGCAATAAATCTAGTCACATCGATCGACTAACCAATTGGTTCAGGCAGCTTCTGAAAACTCTCTGGCCCATTCACGCTAAAGAGTTTTGGGGCAATTATGGGATGCAAACTGAACGGTTCAAACATAGCGGCCCAAGTAGGTCTAAATCCAAAAGGGAGGTTAGTCGAGAATTAAATAATAAACATCATAAGGGAGAATTATGAATAGGTCAATCCAACTTCCAAAAATATCGGAGGAGATTAATGTAAATAAAGAGATGGATTAACGAACACCTGTGAGAAATCCAACACGATTAAACCTCTTCCATATCTATAAATGTAACCCTCTCCCCTGAGAAAATGAGCATGTAACTTCTTACTAAAGAATATCAGAGAAGTAATGAAAAGATAAAAACACACCATGGACATAGGCAATATCCGAACAACTTCAATTAGTTTGTTGTGGGGTTATTTTATTCCTTTTTTGGTTTTAATTACTTAGATTCATTCATTTTGGTTATTTGCACTAACAGTTACTACAACCGCTATCCAAGAACCACACATCACACATACTTTCTTTCGACTCTAGGTATGTGATAAACATGTTATCTTCTTATTTGTCCTCGATTAAATTGGTCTGCTATTGATCCTTTAATGGGAAATTTATTGCAATATGACCATATTGATTACAAGAATAACATATCTTATCTTGATTTTGATTGTTCTGCCTTTGTTTACCTCTATTTTTATTGCCTCTACCTATACCGAATATTCCTTGTACTCTATAATGGCCATGAAAGTTTCTTCTTCCTCTACTTCTTCTGGCATATTCGTAACTACCTTCAAGCCATTTCCCTTTGCTAAAGATCTCCATCTTGGACTGAAATGCCTACTCCACATTCTTATATAATGACTTGGACATTCTAGCTTCATCAGATAAATGAGATCTTATTAAATAATTAAGAGAATATGTATCCATATCGTTTGATTACACTATATAAGCAAGAATATGATCCCGCTTAGAATGAAGACTCCTTAGAATATTTCCTACTACCCTTTTATTCAATACTTAGTCACTAAAAGTTTTCATTTGATTCACTATCATAGAGACTCGTGAAATAAAATATTCGAGAGATTCATTTACTTTTATAAGTAGAGTCTCAAGCTCCCACGCAGCATTTAAAGTTTCAGGATCATAACCTTGTTGTCGCCATGGAGCTCCTGCTTCAACAAAAACCATGTTTCCTTCGACTTAATGGTATTTGCAAGGCACAAAAAATAGACTTGGTCACAACTTGTTGTAAAACAAGCAATGCCTTCGCATCCTTCTCATGAAGTCCTCTCGCATCCGTAGTTGTCTCTGCACAACCAAACTCAGCCAACTCCCATAAGTCTCGTGAGATGAAAAATGTCTTCATTTTAATGATCCAGAACTCGTAATTTTTTCAGTTGAAAATTAGCACAAAGGACTGAGATTGTAAAATGTTGAGAGAACTAATGATGCCTCTTTGAAGCTTTCCCACAAACACTTTAGAACTACACAAGAAAAAAAATATTTCTATTGTACTTTTTTTGCAGCAAATAATAAGAGCCAAATGAGAACCAACTTGGCTCTAATACCAAAACTGTTGGGAATTTCAGTAGGAAAAGATAACAAAATAGAGTAAAAGAGGAAAAAAGAGGAAGAAAGATAGAACTTTTAATAATTCACACATAATGAAATCAATCTCTTCAATTTTCTACTACTAAGACCACTGGTTTTAGAGCTTATTTATAAACTAAAACTACAATGATAAAGCCCAATAAACTAGCAACTAAACTCCTAAATAAAAGCAACGGGAACAGGCCTAGGATTTTACAAGAACTATTCCTAATTTATAGCTAACAGACTCCAAACTTGGTTAAACAATAAATCCATGTTTCACATCAACAAAAATGCTATTGTGCCAGAATTTTTGACTGAATTTTGATGGACAAACTAACTTGACGGATTTTTATATGTTAGTTATTAGGGTCCACGTCAGTGGGACCTAGAAACCAACCAATAAAATTCCATCATATCAGTTTATCTGTAAAAATTCTGTCAGAATATAAGTACTCTTTACATCAAATCTTATCACTCCCCCTAGTGCAAAAATAGGAAACATTGAGTAAGGTATAGAACCCGCATTTTACATCAAATCTTATCATTTATTCGCAAAAGGATCATATATTACTTAGACCCTTATAGATGGTCTCCATGACATTTTCCAAGCATATGTTTCTTACTGGTATGGTGACCTTTAACGAGCCCTAAAATAAGATTCGGTTTAAAACTTGGCAACATCAAGGGAACGTACCATAAATGCAATTGGTTTGACTTTTGAATCCATTAATCTTGATGTGGATGGGCTACCTTATTCCCAGTGTATAAAGTTAGCTTAAGGATAACCCTGATTATATATTAAAAACAAATGCAAAGAAAATAACACCATCCAATATAGTCAACAACTACATAATAAAAGAATGCGTACAAAAATATTAGGTATATATATGATCATAAATTGATATGTTTCGTATCCTTTCAATTATATAAATTAAGTGGAACTTTCACTAGTTAGTGGGGTTATATAAGTAAACTAGTCTTCCATGAAGATCTTGAACTGGCCTCGCATTCTGATGAAATCCCTGAAAAGGAAGAAGCAAAATTATAGGTTAAAATTTAAATAAGAGAAAATACATAAATGCAGGAATGGTTTTTAGGGGAGGGAAACCGCCCCAAAAACTTTTGAATTTTTTTACATTATATTAATAATTTTTCAAGATTATTTTTTGAAATTATAGGTATTTTCACCCGAAAAAGGATTCCCCTTGCGGGCCCAAATGAAAGCTAAAATGACCAGGCATAATTACATATACAAATAATCAAAAGTCATTATTTAGATTTCACTTATAGCTAAATTTACTATGCATAAACAAATAATAACTATATATACTTTTGTTTACCAATTTATTATACTTATTTTATTTGAAAAAAAAACATTTTTAACTAAACTTTTTGGTTACTCTACATAAAAACTCTCGGCCCTTTAGATCAAATTCGAGATTCATCCCTTTGCACTTGTATAGATGAAGTATAGGTTACACATTGAACCTACTTTATAAAAACCAACATGGCTCAAACAATAATAACTAATAACATAAATATAATTGTGTGGTCGAACTTAATATAGATTACATTATTTAGTCGTATTATTATTACTTAGAGTTCCAGGTCGAGACATGATTGTGACACAGTTTATATGACACGATAACATGTCATGTATTCATTCATTGTTGAGTTCACTAATTATCATTCACGATAATAATCAATGTCAACAAGACACACAAGTGTGTCTCAGAATTTGTAAACTCAGAATTACTCTCTTAATTATTATATGTACTTATTTTTCTCCAAATGGATATGGAGAATAATTCCCACCTTAGCAAGAAGGTCGATTCAAGGGAGGCGTTGGCTACGGGGTGGTAGACGTGGTTCCATGACTTGTGGAGAGAGTATCATGATGGTACAATATTGATAGTAGCATTATGGTAGAGATGTTTGGGAAGCATGAAAATATATTTATTTACTTTATGATATGTCATTTATTTGAAAATAAATAAAACAGTGTAAATTTAGACAACAATTTTATTTGTTAATTCCAAATAAACACGTTTGTTTTTCCTTCCCTTAAATTTCCCCTCTTGGCAATGTATAAATAACTGAATTTTTTTTTTCAAATACAAAAGTTCATGTTTTACGTATAATCTAGGGGTTGCCAGAGCTTATGACAAAATTTGTTGACTATTAATTTTCAAAATTTTGGGTTCGAAGTAACTTGGAGGAAATTTTTCTAGGTGGGGCACTATTGTGTACAAAGTAGCAACTATTGATAGGAGTTCCGGGGAGGGAGCCCCGAGGCAAATTTTTTAAGGGTTGTTTTTAGATTCTTTACAAAAATGTTGTTGATAATTTGTATTTTTAAAGGCAATTATAATTCAAATAAAATAACTTCATATACAATAGCACAAATTAACGAAACACAGTAGTACTCAGTAATAAAACCCTAAAATACATCAAACCCCTAATATAAATAATAATAAAATAATTCAATCCCTAATCTAAAATAAATAACAAAAAATTGGTTCAAATCCTAAACAACAACAACAAAAATTAATGCAAGTAACCAAAGTTAATGTCAATATGCCATGCCATCCAATCCAAATAAATTGAGTGTTTAGTAAATTAAAACAAGTAACAAGTTACAAACCTAAAATGAAAAAAATAATGCAAAAATAAAATTAACAACCATAAAGAGTTATATCTAAATTGTATAAAATATCACCTTCTTGAGTGAGGTATCGGGGGGTATTTGAGAGAAAAGAGAGAGGGTGATGAATGGTTGAGATAAAATAGAGTTGTGGCTTTTTTTCATAGCAGAGAGAAAGAAACGAAATTGAAGGGTGAGAGAGGGATGCGAGGGGTTTGAAAAGTGAAATAGGAGAGAGGGTGTCAAGTGAGCGGGTAAGTATCGTGTGTTTTGAAGTTTTAAAGGTAATATTATAATTTTTTGAAATCGATTTTAAAACTTTACAACGATACTCTTATATTTTTTTAATTTTTGTTTGAAAATCCAGAGTGGGGCACTTGCCCTCCCCGGTTGGAACATAACTTCGCCACTACCTGTAAGTGATTCAGTGCCTCTTTAGTCCGAGTTTTTGTGATTCAAGCAATTTAAATTCATATTTACAAACAAAAGAGGTTGGAATATATTCCTGCCAAAAAAATACCCCCCTTAGGTTTGTTTTTCTTTAATAAAAAAGAATAAAGATTTAGTTTTCAGTTGTCTTTATCTAATAAAGGATCAATAATATAAGTAGTTATTTTTATGTTCGAGTTCGTTGGTTTATGTTTATTTAAATTTTGAGTTTATCATTTTCATAATAGTTTTTGTGTCGATTTTCATTTTCCAATGGAAACTTTAAACCATAAACTTTTATAATGAAGAATTAATGGAGCCAAAGATTCGAATAGTTCAAAAATAAAAGAAGATAAAAAGGATGAAACACTTACATCATGAACTGCATCCCTTAATGCTTTTACTTGCTCCCATGAAACTGTCCTCACCTACAAAAGCCAAGGGCAAGTTAGCAGATTATGACTATAATGCTCCTATAATCACAAAAAAAAATTAAAAAAAAATGTTAAAAAGATGGAAACCTTCTTGACTATTGTCCAAGTAACACCTTCTGTGCATGGTGGAACTGTTAGAGATCCAATGTATCTGTAATATTTTTTGGCTCCAACTATGATATCTCTTGGGTCAACCGTTCCAAAATCCATCCCTTTTTCACCCACAGTTTTCAAGTGGGGAACCACCTGATGAAAGGAGAATTGAATTATACATGTATATACCGTTAATGTTATGAGTAATTCTATACATATCAAGTTTTTTTTATCAAGTTTGTCTCTCATGTGAATTAATTGATTGTACATACTTTTTTATAACAAATGATATATAAAAACTAGCCACTAAGAGAGTGGAACCCATATATTAGGAGTATATATAACAATAACAAAAAGGCCATTCTAAGGAAGCCTAAACCAAAGATAAACAAAACTACAAGTCCCTATGAAAATTCCCCACAAACTCTAAAAAGTTGGGAAGGGTTTCAATGTGTCTCTCCTTATGCCAGATCATTATGATACTCAGAAAAAATGTATCGAATTCTAGCCGACGCACTCTCCAAGCCTTCAAAACATCTTATGTTTCTATCCTATCAAATGGTCCAAAAGATACAATGAGGGACAAGACACCACATTTTATAGTCCCCCTTACAACCCTTAAGGGGTTCCAAACCACTAATAATGCCTTTACCATCCCAGGTATTACCCACGGAGTCCGACTTAGAGAAAGGAAAATATCCCACAAGCCAATCGTCACCATGCAATACAGAAGTAAATGATTAGTCTTCTTATACACTTTTTTGGAAAGACATCAATGACTAACCATTAATCTCATTCTCTTCTACAATCCCTTAATCATCAGAATGGCTTGCCTTGCTGCACTCCAAATAAAGAACATCACTTTTGGGTGAGCCTTATCCTTCCATATCTTCTTCCATGAGAATTGATATATTTGGTTATCATTCCTCTCAAGATGGAATAATACATGTTCACTGAGATGACCTATTTCCCTCCTACTTCCCGTATCAAATCATCACCCCTTCATCGGACGCGAAGCCGATCCTAACCAGTCAAAAAAGGCCTCGCCTTCCTCAAGCTCCCAATCCGATAATTATCTCCTGAACATGGAATTCCAAACAGCTTGACCATCAATAATTGCCATGTAATCTACAACTAAATTGTCTTTATCGCACCTTAAACTGAATATACCAAGAAACTGCTCTTGAAGAGAACCGTTCTTGTCCCGTTTATCCTTCTAAAACATTATCATGCTTCCTCTCCCTAACTAAAACTCTGTATACCTATAGAAATATTCTCACTCCTTTGATATGTTCTTCCACAATCCCACCCTATGAGGCAACCGCCCCACTCCCGATCCCCACCTGAGATGCATTCACCCCCCATAACTCCCACTACTCTCCTCCATAAACAACTTTCCTCACGGGGAAATCTCTATAGCCACTTACCCAATAACTCTTTGTTATAATATTATAGGTTATTTACTCTCCCACCCCCCTTCCTTAATAGGCTTGAAAACCTCCTCCACTCCACTAGACTTTTTTTAAAATTATCTCCATTAACTCTCCACAAAAAGTCTCTTATCATCTTTTGCATCTTCTTTTTAACTGCACGTGGTTATGGAAAGATAAATATACATTTGAGGTGCTTACATTTTAATGAACTTGGGATACACAATTGATGAAAAACTTGATACATATAGATTTTTCCTTACAAAAAGGTGAAAGCCTAGTGTAAATTTTTTGTTGTAAAAAAAATTAAGATATAAGCATAAGGGCTTAAAGTCGTTGCATTTTATTCCATGAATTTTTTTAGGGTTAAATAAATGCTAGTCATATTAGCATTTGACAAAAAGGCCCTTAGCATATAAACCTATGCCCTTGAAAAAATGAAAACATAGCGCATATGGTTTATCTTTTTCTCCACTCTAAGAATTCAGATGTGATATTGGTTTAGAAAACAAACTCAACATTACACTTACGAGTATTATAAGATATTGAAAAAAGGCTTATAGGTACAAGAATGAAGGGGCACTACTGCATTTCCTTAACATGGGAAAGGGGCCAAGAAAAGAAAGAAAATGTGCAAAGTAGGGAGATATCAAGAAGTGTAATAGGCCAAATGTAGTTAAGACACACTTATTTAGTGTAACCACCCTATGAAAGAAAGGTGTAGCTTAACCCCTGATCCTTTACCCATATGATAACGGAAAATGAATGTCAAGTGAATCACGCCATTCATTGGTCATTGAATAAGATATAGTTCATCTGTGAGCATGCATATATATATAGATACATTTGTATATTCAATGATGGAATGTGAACATTTACTAATATTATAAAGGTCATGCTTGATTAGGTAATATTAGGCATTGGTATGGGAGGTATAAACCTTGACGAGAACCTCCCAAGTGGAACGAGATGTATTGTATCCACTAACTCATCCCTCAATTCCTTTAGGATGAGGGGTCGGAGTCAACCTTGCTCCTCTCTTTTGAGTTGGAGGTCTTAATCCTTTACCATTATGCATAGGGTTTCACCTCCCTGTATGAAAATTTGGTAAATTCTTATTTCCCCCACGCCCATCCCTAGGATCTGTAACATAACGGTGATTGTGATCGGATTGGTCGATCAACCCAATTATTTGAAAGAGGGTGAGATGATGAACATAAGTTTAACGGTTGAAAATGCATGTGTTCATTCAATTTTCAAATCAACCACTTCCAAGTTGTATTTTCAAATATTGTTTTTGTAGATGATCTCCTCATCATTGAGATCATGTATGACAAAATTGATTGAAAAATATATATTTACGAATTTTAAAAAATTGATATGTTCATAAATATGTTGTTAGGAGTTATGTTGAATAGTCTCAAAATATATATATATATATATATATATATATATATATATATATATATATATATATATATATATATATATATAGAGAGAGAGAGAGAGAGAGAGAGAGAGGGAGAGAGAGAGAGAGAGAGAGAGTTGTATGTATGGCTAAAATTTCATTTGTTCGTGTCAACTTGTTAGGATAATCATTCTCTAAAGTGATAGAATGCCCAACTTTCATTATTACTCATTATCAATTATGCCTCACATCGTTGAGACTTTATTTTTATATTATTTAGTGGCTTCTTATGCCACTATTATTCTTGATCTAATGAAAGAATTCTATCTTCAACCTTCACTGAATATGGACCAAGGAATCATTTTCCTTTGTGTGCTACAATTAAAGAAAAATGTGAGATCAAAAGCTATGTACATAAATTAAAACAATTATTTCCCAGTGAGGGCCTATTTTTAAAATAAAAGATATATGTATTATCATGCTTCTCGAAAGTTTCATAATCTATAAACTGATTGAAATCATGATTCTACAATGTTTCATCATTTATTCTTTTGTTTTCATTGTCGTCCCTTAGGTGAGGTAAGGTAGGCCCTCACATCAGGACCCCAAGTTTTAGAACTATTTATGGAAACCAAAAAATTAAGATAGCTTAATTATGTTAATTCTTTTTAAACATGTCAAAAACGATAGTTGAAAATATTCGTACTAACGCAAATCTTTTTGTTCAGAATTAAATACAAATTATCAAAATAAATTTTGAAATGGCTCGAACCATAAATAAATAAATAAATATCTCACTGTCATCAAAATTTTATAAAAAGAACATAAGGATCTAAATAAGAAATGGGGTCAGGTACCCTCCATTAGTATGTAAACAACCTTAAAATTAAATTAGGTGAAACCATGATTATATTATAACATCATATTTTATCCCCAATAGAAAATTATTGTTAGTATCCCGTCATAGTAATTTTCTTTTAAAACATATGATGGGACCGATTAATAATTTCACCTTAGACCTATTTTTTTAGGATTAGCCAAGCTTTAATAAAGTTATGAGATTAGAATAAAAAATAAATATCTTTAAATTTGTGAATGTCAATATGATGGCAAACTTGGAACCTTTGGTACCTTCATGTACCATACAAAATCAATGTACATTGTTATTTTTCCTTGAGAGTGTTATGCTCTCATAGGAAGGTTTTTTCTTATATTGTACAAGGCAACTTTTCCCCAAGGGTTTCTTGTGGGACTGTTTGGTGGGGTTAGTGTAATTATCCAGAAGTAGTGGCGGACAACCTATAAGACTTATGGAAAATATGGAAACATAGGAAGAAGATGGTGGTGTAGATATTGATAAAAAGGTGGAGGGAAACATAGTTATGAAGAGACAAATGTGCCTGATTGATTGGGTTATAGCCCCCAGAATACCCAGCTTTAAAGATATCCATACCACTATGCAACTAGCATGGAGACCAAACAAGGTAATGGAGATGAAAAAGATTGGTGTTTCATGTTCAAATTCAATCATATTTTAGACAAATATAGAGTACTCTCAGGAATATCCTAGTCTTTTGATAAAAATTTAGTCCTTTTTATAAGAACTTAATGGAGAAATTGCTCCCATGGAGATGGAATTTAGGTGGACACTTATGTGGGCTCAATTCTTTAATTTTCCTTTGAACGTAACAGAGCAGTAAACTAAAACAAATAGGCAACAAACTAGGAAAATTTAAGGATATTGATAGCTCTCCAGATGGGACCAGTTGGGTCGTTTTTTACGGATTCGAATGTGATTGGATGTTCAGAAACCAATTTTGGCTCAGTACAATAATGAGTATCGTAGGTAAAAAACGAACCCAGGTTTTTCCCCAGTGTGAGTGGATTCCTATCTTTTGTTTTTCTATGAGTGCATTGGTAATAATGACAAAGATAGTGAAGAGAGATTGTTGTAGATGAAAAGTCCTCAATGTCTCTGAGATACGATGAATGGTTAAGATTTATGTTGGAAAAAAACTTCAGTCGCAATTATGGGGATGGCATCAGGCATAAGGAAGGTCAAGAAATCAAAAAATTTGATAGTTTTAGCAAGAATGAGAAACTAGGGACAATGAGGGAATATAATTTTCCAAACAAAACAAAAAATTTATGGGCAGTAAAAACAAAAGAAAAATAAGTGGAGAGTGGCTGACAAGGTGGTCCTTACATGACGAAAAAAGGTGGAATTTCATATATAAGTGCGGAGAAAAGTGATGATATGGTGGTAGACAGTTTAATTAGTAGGGTAGAGGGAGATATTCACATGCTAAAAAATTATTCCCCATCTCCTGAGGACCCATGTGAGGTATCCATTCACTAAAAATTCTATGCTAATCGAATTCTAATTCTGAGGCCTTATTTTGAGGAAAATATCTTATCCCCATCACCACTTCCCTTATCTATCAAAAACATAAAGGCCACCCCCCCCCCCCCCCCATCAAAATCCCCTTTCTTGTCGAGAAACTTATCGAATTTCAAAACCCAAAGTTACCAAATGTGAGTGCAAAAATAAAAATTCCCCAGTTTCCCTTCTTACCGTTGAAAATTCTTACCATACATAAATTATCCATATCAGATATTCCCACCCAGAACAAAGACAATTGTAATCGCTCTTCTTTCACTCCACACCTCAATGCCCTTAATAATGAGGACGTCTCTCGGCTGGCTACCGTGCTTAATGTTAACTCCTCGGGATAGAATCTCACTTTGGGAAGTCTCCGGGATGAATGTGAAAACCAAATACCGATCCAACTGCCTAATTAACTTCAGGGAGGGCCGAAACAAGCGGCGAAATCCCACATCCCCTTATTTTGGTGGCAGCCGTACTTTTCAGTGGTGGTAATTTTGGTTTCCTCGGCAACATACCTGAAGGTGCGCTATGGTCTTCTCGGTCGGTAGCCTCAATTGCGGTGGTCGACTAGCCTTACTCTTCCCAATCAAGCCTTTTTACCAATACTACCACTATTAGGAACCCTCTGCAGCCAACCAAATCCCATCACCCTTTGCACACAAATTAATAAATAAACATAACTAGGCACCTTATTAACACGTTCGGGCCTTTAGTCTCTCATTTCACACCAAACAGAAATTACCTATTATGTTACTCTGAACCTTCTTCTCACAACCACCACTCTATGCTAACCTTTTCAAAATTTATCCCAAATAAAGTAAACCTCCCAACTCCTAAAAATAAACCAAGATAAAAATAAATAAATAAAAAATACAAGAGAACTTTGGTCACTCTTTGGTTCTGGTAGCTCATATAGATATCCACATGCAGGGAGGGTAAAAGAGGAAGGTTAAAGAGGTGGTGAATGATGACGGTCAAGACAGAAGAATTTTTTTTAGTATTTCAAGTGATAAGGTGGATAGCAGAATGGCGGTGATCGGTACTCGGTCCTGCTAAGCTCAATGAATGTTATAAGCTAGAATTGTCATGGGTTGGGGAATTAGACAATAATTTGTTCCCTGTGCGAACTTGTTCTTAGATAAAAACCCCATATTTTGTTTCTCTGTGAGGTTGTTTAATGCAAGAGAAATGACAATTATTCATGTTGGTCTTAAGATGTCTCATTATCTCAACGTGGAGCATGGGGAGAGCAGAAGGTTTGGCTCTACTTTGAAGTAATACTGTGAATGATGTTGTTAATAATTATTCTCTGAATCACGTGGATTGCATTATTATGGCTTCAGGAGACTTTGGTACCTAGAGGATTACCAAATTTTATGGTTCTTCAAAATTGAGTAAATGTAAGTATGGCTGAAATACCCTTAAAAAATTGGGGTTCGAAAACCATCTTCTTTAGTTGTGTAGGGGGGACTTTAATGAACTTCTAGTTGCTGGGGACATGAAGGGGGCAATACTAGACCAAATTGGCAACTAAAAACTTTTGAGAAGAGATGGATTCGTGAAGCCCAAGAGATTTGGGCTTCACATGGTATGAGTTTACTCAGGGTAATGAAACAATTGAGAAATTTCCCGATCGATGTTTTACAAATTTATAACAGGAAGTGGCTTTCCCAAATTCCCATGTAGCCCATAGGGAGAAAACATGGGTCTGAGCACCTACTCATTAGCATTTATGTTGTGGGTTTTACTCCATCGTGGACCGACCATAGAAATAAAAAAAATATCTATCGTTTCGAAGCTAGTGGGATTAGGATGGTGAGTGGGGTGATGTCATCCAAAAGGCATGGGAGATTGGTGAACATGTTAGGATAAATGAGAAGATAAAGGATTGTGAGTCTCACCTTACTCATTGGGCACAAAAATGTATGGTAGATTGAATAATGCTTAATGTGAAAAATATGATTCAATAACTTGATGGTGAATGCAAAATAGCTCAGTGGAAAGATCTTTGGCTTCTAATTCTCTCTACTCATAAATAAACCTTATGCTTGAGGCAGAAGAATTCTTTGGAAGCAGCGAGGAAATGTGGAATGGCTGAAGGAAGGGGATAAAAATACTAAGTACTTTCATGCTAAGGCCAGATAGAGAAGAAAGACCAAATTCATCCTGGAGTTAATTGATGGCAACAGTATATATCTTCAGGACGAGGTTAGTATTGGTAGATGCGTTGTGGACTACTTTACCAATCTTTTAAAAAAAATATCCCTCACTCGGATTCCATTGAGTATATCCTTATCAGATATCAAATCAGATGAATGCCATGTTGGTAAATGAGTTTATGGGTCGTGAGGTTACTATTGCTCTTAAACAATTATTCCCTCTTAAATCCCCAGGATCTGATGGCATGCGAGCTCTGTTATTTCAAAAATATTGACATATTATCGGGATCTCAATATCAATTTTTTTCTTGAGGCCCTGAATAATGCTAGGTCTCTTTAAAATATTATTCACACTTTTATCGCTTTAATCCCTAAGTTACAAAAATCGAAAAATTATGCCTCAATTCGCCCTATTAGCCTTTGTAACATTATAAAATTCCTAAAATGTTAACAAATAGGCTAAATAGTATTTTGGATTTTATTATCTCGAAATACAATAGTGCCTTTGCTCCTGATAGACTTATCATTGATAATTTCATTTCTGCTTTTGAATTGAATCACTCTCTACATTGAATAAGGGAGGGGGGGAAAGCATATTTACTTTAAAATTAAATAGGAGCAATGCCTATGACAGGGAGAATTGAGATTTTCTTGAAAAAATTATGTTAAAGTTGGGTTTTTGTTATAAATGGGTGGGGTTGATTATGAACTGTATATCCTCTCTTTACTTCTATGTTTTAATCAATGCGATGTCTTAGGGTCACATCAATGCCCATTAGGGACGAGACATGGGGACCCGTTATCACCTCATTTTTTCTCATATGTGCGAAAGGCTTCTCTTTCATTTTTTATATTGCCAAACGGTAGGGGAGAATTGCAAGTTAGGCGACTCGCAAAAATGGCCCAAACGTTTCCCATTTATTCTTTGACGATGATAGTATCATTTTCAGGGAGGCGGTTCAGAGTGATATGATTGAGATTAAAAATATCCTTAACGTGTATAAGCATGATTCGGGCCAACAAATCAATGTGGAGAAATGTGGAGCGGTTTTTAGTGTTAATATTCCTCTTGATACAAAAAGGTTCCTTAGTGAGTCTTTGGGGATTCGAGAGGTTGGTGGGCTTGATAGATAGTTAGGTTTACCATCGGTTATGGGAAAGTAGAAAAAAAAGGCATTGGCGAGGTTGAGAGAAAGGGCCTGGGAGAAGTTAAAGGGGTGAAAGGGTTTGCAAAAAGGTAAAGGGGTGAAAATAAGTCATTTTATCCTAAGCGGGTAACGAAATTCTTATTAAAGCGGTTGCCCAAGCGTGTCCCACTTTTCAATGAGCTGTTTGAAAATTCCAAACTACGTGTGTGAGGATCTAAAATCCCTTTATTTAATTTTTGGTGTGCTCATGGAAAAAAAGAGAGAGGGGTTAGTTGATCGAATTGGGAGAAGATGTGCAAGCCTAAACATGAAGGTGGGTTGGGGTTTCGTGATCTAAAAGCCTTTAATCTCGCTCTTCTCGCAAAACAGGAGTGGAGAATTTTGACTAACCCAAGTTCTTTGACTTTTATAATTTTAAACGATAAATATTTTCCAAAATGTACCTTTTGTGAAGCTAAGCAAAGTCTTAACTTTTCATATATTTGGAGGAGCATTTGGGAGGCCAGAGAGGTCCTTAAGAGAGGGATGAGATGGCGAGTGGGTAATGGAAAAAATATCAGAATTTGGGAGGTTAAATGGTTTCCAAAACCTCACAATTCTAAACCTTTTTCGAGGCCAAATCACACACATCATAACTCACTACACCAAAATGGATAAATTGGCACCCTTCCAGCGGCTAGCAATGTAACAAAAAAACATGTGTTTTTTGTCACGGTCATTGACCGTGACAATCCTTATAATATTGCCACGGTTGACCGTCCGTGACAAATGCCCCAGTAAAAAAATATTTTCTCCTTTTTTTCCCCGCCGATTCTTCCCTCCTTTTTCCTCTCTCTCTCTCTACGCTGCTCTCCCTTTCTCTCTCTCTCTACTTTCAGGTTAGTTTCTCTCTCTCTCTCTCTCTCTCTCTCTTCCATTTATATATGTGTGTGTGTGTGTGTATATATATATGTGTGTATGTGTGTATATATGTGTGTGTGTGTGTGTGCGTGTGTGGTGGGTGGGGCTGTGTGTGTGTGTGGTGGTGGGGCAAGGTGGGGGAAGGGGGTGGGGCAGGGTGGGGGGCTGTTTGTGTGTGTGTGTGGTGGTGGTGAGGCAGGGGGTGTGTACGTGTGTGTATAGTGGGGGTGGGGAGGGGGTGGGGTTGTTTGTGTGTGTGTGGTGGGGGAAGGGGGTGGGGCAGGGTGGGGGAAGGAGGTGGCGCAGGGTGGGGGGGAGGGGCAGGGATGAGTGGTGGGGTGGGGGGCTGCATGTGTGTGTGTGTATATACGCGTGTGTATATGTGCGTATATGTGCATGTTTGTGCGTAGTGTTCCTTGTAAACGAATTGATTGATTATTAATTTTTTTAGTAAATTAATAGATGATTGTCCCTCATTGTAAATTAGTAAATTAATATATGATTAATTATGAAAGTAGGATTGCCCCTCATTGTAAATTAATAAATTAATAATTGTACACTTTAATTGTTAGTTTAATTGATGAAAATAATTAATTGAGTAGATGAATTAGAAGGAGTACTGGATACACATTTGTTGTTGACATTTTTGTTGGATTATAGTGGATCAATGTTGGGTTGGTTAATTTTAAAAGTGGCATGACCACTGGATTATTGTCCATATGGGGGTGGGATTTTTCAACTTTTTTTTGAAAATTACTTTGTATATCGAACAATATATATATATATATATATATATATATATATATATATATATATATATATATATATCCTATTTACCATCTTTATTTCCATTTATAGGTTGTTTATTACCATTTTAGTAGAAAAGATACGACATTCAACTCTTTTCAATTTTTGTTCTTTTTCAAAAGAACGACAATCTAGGAAGGGTAGGTATTAACAAAGAGAAAGAGAGGGTAAATCGGAAATTTTGTTTAGTGCACACCATCGTTAAAATGAAAAGTTTGAAATATTAGTAGTACTCCATTGGGCTTCCTGCATTTTTCCTCGTCACACTCCCCCTCACAATCTTCCAAATACTTGTACTATTTCTCTTTCTCATTTATTAGGTGAGAGACAAATGTACAGTGTTCATGGTTATGTTGTGTTGTTTAGTGATGTTCTATACTAAATATTTTGTTTTTATTTTTGAAGATATTGATAATCTAGCCTTCTCATTTTTTATTAATTTCAGGATCAGACTCCAAACACCAACCAATGTAAACATTACATTTCATTGTGTCACAGAAAATTTATGATTGTGTGTGTGGCTTGTTGTGTTTTTAAGTTTTTCAATATTGTGCTTAATATTTGAGCATGATATTTTGTTTTGATTAGTTGCATTCCTTATTTGAGGTGTATATGATAATGTCTCTATCAACTTTATTAAATGTGGTTATAGGATTGTTTCTCCTATGCTACTCATGGAACTGCTTTCTAAGTTGTTGTTCTTTGTTTGGGCTCGTACTTGTTATCAAGTTATTTAAATCTATAGAATTTGTTGTCTATATGGGGGGTGGAGCTGTGTGTGTGTGTGTGTGTGGTGGGGGAAGGGGGTGGGGCAGGGTGTGTGTGCGTGTGTGTGTGTGTGGTGGGGCTTCCTGCGTTTTTCCTCGTCACACTCCCCCACACAATCTTCCAAATACTCGTACTATTTCTCTTTCTCATTTTTTAGGTGAGAGACAACTGTATAGTGTTCATGGTTATATTGTGTTTTTTAGGTGTGTGGGCATTAGGGGTGGGGGTGGGGATGTTTTGGATTTTTAGTAATTGTACATATTATGAGCTAGATGGTGTTGTTTTGGAATTCATTTCTATTTATAGTAATTGTACATATTTGCATGTCTTCTTCTAATTCATTTTGATCTATACTAATAAGATTTTTTTACATCAAATGTCTCCTTCAGGTATTAAGGAGAGGATGATGATGCTGGTTATGATGATGTCGTCTGGGCTCGGTGGTAGCAGAGGCGACGAGGGTTCCTCGGCTCCTAGGTTTCCCAAATATGGCAACTTGGGGATGGCCATCGAAAACAAGTCGGGGCTATTAGCGAGATTCCTCGAGCTGGTAAAGACGATCATCGACCCGAGGTATATGAATTGGAAGGAGGTGCCATATGAGCTCAAGTTAGCTGTTTGGGTGGCACTACAGGTAATGTATTTATATTTATATTTATATGAATATTTCAATTTCAATTTCTATTTCGATTTCAATTTCAATTTCAATTTCATTTTATATTTATATTTATATTTATATTTATATTTATATTTATATTTATTCGCAACTAACATTGTATTTGTTGGACAGGAACAATTCATCATGAATCCAAAGCTACGCGATTGCGTCTTGGAGCAGTTGAGGGAACAACATAAGACGTGGAAGAAAAATATATGGACCCGGTACTTTGGGAAGACACGAGAGTCCGTTATCCGAATGCGTGAATCCGTTCCGTCGAAGGAGCCGATCTCATTGGAAAAATAGCAACAGTTCATTGACAATGAGATCGGGGAGCGACAATTGACATCTCATCAATCGGGGAGGGAAAACCGGACAAAAAAGAGGGACGTGCACTACTCCGGCCGGACGTCTTACGCCGAGGTGGAGCATATGATGATGGTAAGATTTAATTTTTCTATAACTACAGAAATATATTATTCTGCATTATTTTACTTTGCGGGGCCGATACTAATTTTACTTTATTTTATTTCAGGGGACATGGAGTGGCACTGGGGGTAGGCCACATAGGCTCGATACTTATGTGGCTCTTCGGATGAAGAAGGGGAAGGACAAGGAGGTGTTCCCGAGCGTCACGACCACGATTGTAAGTAATCCAATAGTTTACTTTTTGTTAATTACGTTATAATTTTTTAGTTTACTTATTTTGCTAATCATGTGCTTTTTGTCATTTCAGTCAAAACTTAAGGAAGTGCATGAGTCACAGTCTGATGCCGAGAAGGCATCTTTGTCCATAGACGCACTCAGCCAAGTGCTTGGCTCTGATCGCAAGGGGAGGATAAGGGGGGTGAGCTCGCGGGTGGCCAAATCTAGGATCATCGGATTGGAGACGAGCGACACCAGGTTGGATCGAACAGTGGAGTCGCATGACGCGAAGCTGTCCCGTTTGGAGGCGACGGTCCACGATATGTTCTCATTCATGAAGCGTTCATTGGGCGAAAATCGTAAGGGGAAACGGAAGGAGAAGGCGGTGGAGGAGGAGGTGCAGGAGGACATGGTGCAGGATGACGAGGATGTGGACCTCACTGCTTCATCGCCGACACGTGCGGATTTTGATGATCCACTTCCCTATTTGGCTCCCTTCAGCAGACCGATGTCGACACATGGTTGGCCGAGCGTGTTTATAATGTACATATTTGATGGCCAGCGGATAGGGCGTGGGTCGAGGGACCCGAATATCGTCCAGGGTGCACTAGTTCATGGACGTGATCTTCAAGACATCGAGTCCAAGGCGCTCGTCACGCATGTGATACCCGGGAAGGAGAACTTCCCAGTGTGGTTGCGCGAACAATGCGGCACGGTGTATATTAGTAGGTGTGTAAATTCTTATATCGTCTGGCCTACTCACCTCCTCAGAGTTAACCATATCCCAGACATTTATTTACATTGTTTTAAGTTTGGATTGAATTTTTTTAAGGTTGAATTGAATTGTTTTAAGTTGTTACATTTGAATTATATCATGATGCATATTGTCTCTATTTTGAATGTATATTTGCATTATCTCTATTTTATTTGTATATATGATGTTTGAACAGGTACAATGTTGCTATAACAGGTACAAATATACTGCTGGGCAGTGGCAGTGGCCATACTGCCCAGCATATTTTTTTTCAATTCTGCCCAAAATTGTCACGGTCATTGGCCGTGACAAGTTCGTGACAAAGAAAGTTGTCACGGACCTTTCACGGTCAATGACCGTGATAATTTTTTAAAGAATATCACGGGCTGGTCACGGTCCTTGACCATGACAAAACTTGTCGCGGTGTCACGGTCAAGGCCCGTGACACGACCGTGACAATTCTAATGAACTTGTCACGGTAAATAATCGTGACAAGTCCGTGACAAAAAAAGTTGTCACCCCAGGAATTGTCACGGTCATTGACCTTGACAAGTTGAACTTGTCAAGGTCAATGACTGTAACAATTCGGCAGATTTGGTGTAGTGACTATTTTATCTGAGATCTCATTAACCCATTATCAGTCCAATGGGATGTTGTTCTCATGTCTAATTTATTCTTAATGATATCCTTATCATACCCATAAATGGCCTACGGAGGGAAATGAGATATGGCATTTTGAGAAGAATGATAAATATTCCACCAAAAGTGGAACTGAGTATCTTGGGAAACCAGCATTGTCAATGGGGAAAAATGATTTACAATCCATTCCTCCTCTTTCTTTCGACCCCCATTTGGAACATTATTTGGAAGGGAATTGTGCTAAATAAGGTGAAGCATTTTATTTATGGACTTTGTATTAACTCACTTCCAACGAGTGAGAACTTGCATAAGCGGAAGATGAACGTTCAAGATCAAATATGTTGTGTTTTGCAATGATGGGCTAGATTTTTTACTAAGCATATATTAAAAAAATGCTCATTGGCAACTAAGGCCCTTAATTTCTGCGAGTTAAACGTTGTTTTTTTATGTACTTTTGATGATGATATGGACAAGTGGATACTCTTTTTGGCATATACATTGTCTAATATTCATTTCTATTTTGTGTGTGTCACTCTATGGTCAAACAGAAATAAAGTATATCGCAGAGATGGTAGGGCCAACGCTTATGATGTGATGTGCAGTTTCACAATTTTTTTAAAATAAATTTAGGAATGTGTGAACTAATGATTGTCCTCCAAAATGTTTAAAGGATTATAAGTGGGGTACCCCCCCCCCCCCCCACCCCCACCCCCCCTTGAGATGGGGAGTATAAAAATCAACTTTGATGCGGCTACTTTTTCTATAACAAAGAGCACGGGCATTGGGGTCACAATTAGAGACGAGAATGGAAAGCTACTGGTGGCGTTATCCCATCGTGTTTGGCAACCTCTTAAAGTGGAACATGCGGAAGCAATAGAGGCATGCATTGCTACGGATTTCTTTATTAAGTATGGCTTCCCCCATTTCATTCTCAAAGGTAACTGTGAGTTAGTGATTTATAAGCTCCGAAACGAGGATGATGATTGGTGGGGTAATTTTATTGGGTCTATAAAATCGCTACATTATGGACACACGATTGGTTTTTCTTCTGTAAATCGACTTGGTAACCTACCAGCCCACTTATT
This sequence comes from Sambucus nigra, assembly GCA_949130495.1. Taxonomy (NCBI): domain Eukaryota; kingdom Viridiplantae; phylum Streptophyta; class Magnoliopsida; order Dipsacales; family Adoxaceae; genus Sambucus; species Sambucus nigra. Next base: position 183,549,895 of record OX422216.1, read on the forward strand.
GCCTTAGTATGCCAAGTATTTAGAGGATTTTTGTGCTTGGAATGAACCTCCATGGTTTCTGGAGGCTCCCTTGCTCAATGATGTTGCTTAGGGCTGTGTTTCGACCGGATCGGATCGGAAAATGCCTCTTCGGAAAAATTTCCAATTTTTTCGAAAATAAAATAACTATTTCGATTTTCGATCCGATGTTTTCGGAAAATTAAAAAAAAATCCGAATTCGGAATAATCGAAAAATCGAAAAAAATCGAAAATTCACAAAATATATGACAATTCCAGAAATTTCGAAAATTTCAAAAAAATAAATTATGGATTTTCTATTACTCGAAATTCTCATTTTAAAGAAACAAAGAAAATAGCTTACCCCAACATGTAAATACATGAGGATATGGCCCATTTTTTTCATTTGTGTAGAAGTTAGGAGGATACTCTTCTTTTATAGAGCATATTTTGTAGTCATCTCCCTCTCCCAACCGATGTAGAATATGGGAAACTTTCAAAAAATCGGAAAAATCGAAAATCGAAAAATAATTCCAAAATTTCGGGAAAAAATCGGAAAAATCGGATCGGCATAGTTTCGGAAAAATCGAATCGAAAAAATCAAAAAATCGGAAATTTAGAATTATTTCGGATTTTTTTCGAAAAAATCGAAAATCGACAAACTAAAATTTGATTCCAAATTCAAAAAAAATCTGATCGAAAATTGGAATAATCAAAAAGTTCGAAAAAAAAAACACAGTCCTAATGTTGCTCCTATTTGTTAAGGTGCAATGATATTGGTTTTCTTATAAAAATGTACATTATTTGTTCATTTTTTTTGTCCCCTCGGTAAAAGCAAGACAAGTCAAATTCCTTTTGCTTTTCTTTTCTAAAAAGTATCAAAATGTCCTTTCCATATTATGCATCACAACATGACATGTTTATATTATGTGACATAAATATGATCCCCTACGGTATAGGTTCTTATTTAAAAAAAATATGACTAATGATGTATTCCCGGTCAACTTGCGCACACTATAGACTTTTCTCTCAACTCTGAATAAGGTTTGCAAAATAGAGATTAGCCGTCCTTGTCCCTAAATTGTCAATGGGAATCCAACTCATGACCATGAGGGTAAGTCCTTATAGAATAAATTATTTTTAGCAAACTATGAATAGGAAAAATAAATTACAAAAAAATTTTAAGGAAAATTAGCTTTAGAGATTATTATATAAGTTTTATGCAACAGGTAAAAAGAAAAATGAAATTATGATAACCCCATCTCATCACCTTTTCTAGGAAAGGATCTGGAGGTCCAAATTTATATAAAACTGAGATAACAGCTATCTGTCCAGCAGAGGTTGTATGAACAGCATGCATCTCCATATCATACCTACAAACAAAATTTTGGGTTAGCTTTCTTAAGCAGCCACCTCAAGTAACTGTGTAAAGGGTAAAATAACGATAACCCTACTTTGCTCCATTTATTGTATGCTCGGAAGGAGAATGCCAATGGCATTGTTGTAATTTGTACTCGCTGCCATTTATGTTGATCTTTCCTGCATCCCCTTTCCATTTCACCTGATATAATACACATATAAGATAGTATTCAGGGACGAAACCAGAATTTAATCTTTGAAGGGGCCAAAAATATTAAGAGTGATTTTCCCAACAAAAATGGTATATCTATTTGTACTTCCAACACTTTTATAACACAAGATCTTCGATAAGAGTTTACTATAAAGTTAAAAATTATTTTTGCAATTAGATTAACAAAAAAAGTGAAATACTTGGTAAAGATATTTCAATTAGGATGAAAAGTACATTTACAGTTTGAATTAAAAATAAATTCTGCATATAGAAAGTTAATCTATGATTAATATAAAAATGAAGGTAAATATTAGATACTTTTTGACACATTTATAGTCGAAGTTAGGAATGACTTTACTGCCATGACTGGTAGAGAACTTTACCTAGAGGGCAAGGTTATAAATGTTCAAAGGTGAACTGTTGTTTAGTGAAAATAAAATTTATTAAATAATAAAATCGACAAAAAGTTGGGCTCCTCACCCTCTTTCTAAAAAAAATAATTTTTAAAATGGGTCTTTGAGTTTTCAACGTGGGTCTAACACATGGGCTGAAAATCATATTTTTCCTTCATACTTGAGACTTAACACACAACAGTAATAATCTTTGGAAACTTAAGGGGGGCCCATGGCCCCCTTTGGCCCTTACCTAGTTTCGTCACTGATAGTATTCAATGGTTGTTTATTTGGTGACAATGACATGGTACCATACACTGATTCATTCAAACTAAATCTCAGTGAATGCATGAGTTGGGAAATAGATAAAGCAAGGCCCCATTTGACACGAAAAGTACCAAATGCTTAGAGTTGCAAAATTTTATCACGACAAATTATTCCATTATAAATCATATAATTTTTCAGGTGTTAATTTTTGATAGCATTAATTTTTTAGGTTGCAAATTCTTTGTTGGAATTGGTATAATTTTATATAAAAACAGTTTTTTATTTTGGTATTTTTAGGATTAATATAATTTTGTTCTTTTTAAAAAACTTAGGACCATTTTTTATAAAAAAAAATTATAATTTTTTTTAAATGTACAATTTTTGTTATATAAAACATTTTATTATAAAACAGTTTTTTTATTAAAACAGTTTCTTTTTATTGAAAACGATTTTTAAAACAAAACAGTTTTTTTGGTTATGTAAAACATTCTTTGTAAACAGTTTTTGTCAAAACGTATAATTTTTTAAACAAAACAGCTTTTTAAAATAGTCAAAACCGTTTTTTGTTTTTATAAACATTTTTCTAAAATACAACACTGTTTTATTTTTAATAAAAAATGATCTTTAAAATTTTTTTATGAAAACAAACCATTGATTTTAACAATTTAGAAAACAACTTTTATTTTAACAAAAAGAAAGTTGGCAAATTTAGGGTGGCAAAATTTTCTTCCGGTTTGAAGTGAGAAAAATTTTCCACAAAAAAATGTCAAATCATGCATGAGCATGGCAAAGCATGGATGCATTTGTCATGTCAAATTATATCTATCAAATGTACACAAAAGTGGGCAAAACTCTCATGTGCCACATTTTTTTGCATTTGCCACAATTTTTCATTTGTCATGCCAAATCATGTAAATCAAATGTACTTTAAAAGTGTGTTTGATACAAAAGTTGGCAAATGGCCTGGGTCGCAAATTTTGCTATGGAAAAATTTGCCATGACAATTTTCTTTGGCAATTCCTTAAATTTTCCAAGTCGACATGTTTGATAGCATTTATTTTTCAGGTGGCAAATCACAGTTTTTAACAAAATATAAAGAATGTAACGACAAAAACAGTTCATATCAAAACAAAAACAGTTTTAACAAAAAGAAAACATTTTTTTAAATGAAAACTAACAAAAAAACAGTTTGAAAAAAAAATGTTTAAAAAAAATAAATGTTAACAAAACAAAACAGTTTAATGGGAAAAAACAGTTTTCTGACAAAAAAAAAATAATGTTTTAACAAAATAAACTATTTTTAACAAAATAAAAACTGTTTAGAACGAAAAAAACAGTTTTTAACAATAATAATAAAAAATAGTTTTTAACAAAATAAAAATGGTTTTAATGGAAAAAATAGTTTTAACCAAAAAATATTTTTTAACGAAAAAAATAAATAGTTTTTTCAAAAAAACAGTTTTAACCGAAAAATGTTCTGAAAATAATTAGAATTTTTGTGGGAATTTTTTTTGCTATGTACCAAAGAAAATTTTACCAACAAAAGAGGGAAAAGGATGGTAAATTTTCATGTGGGCATGGTACTCATAAAAAAATGGCAAATAAGATTAATCAAACACACAAAACAGTGAACAAATTCTTCACTTACCACCATTGCCACATTTGTCATGAAAAAGGAGTATCAAATAATAACAGAAATAGGTAGTATGTAATGTAACGCGCATATGTGATTGTCACACGCGTCTCCGTTGCCGCTGGTGCGAACCAATTAAACTATATGAATTATAATTAATTGGGTTATTTTTTAATATTTTATTAGGTTCATTAAAAAGTTCGATTTTTAAGTTCACTAGATAATCTCTGTGTGTGTGTGTGTGTGTGTGTGTGTGTGTGTGTGTGTGTGTGTTAAAAAAATCAATATTTAACAATTATAGTAAATTATTATAGACATGTATATTCTAGAATAAGGTAATCAAATTCAAAAAAAAATTGTACAGGTATGAATCTAATATAAAACAACATAATCAAATTATTTTTTTTTAAAAATTGTCTTAACAAATTAAATAATTAGATTCTAAAGTTAGTTTTTATAATACAATATGTTCTCGGGAGTTTTTGTCTTCACGAAAATTATTTGTGACGATTATCATTGAAAAGTAAGAATGCAATACCCCACATTTTTTATGATTTAAATAATTAAGGGATTTTTATTACAGCGGGATTAATTAAATTTAAATGTGAAGAATTAAATTGTTAATTAATCCGGATCTAATAAAATTAAATATTAACTAGCGTGCTAAGGGTTAATACTTATTAGCTTAGTATTACTGCGCGATATGTAATATGGAACTATACACTTTGATAAATTGTCAAGAGATAATAATACGACAGTTTAGTGAATTAAGTCAGACGCGCGTGTGAGTCGTGTCGGGACTAAATTGATGGAATAAATATATAAATTATTTTTAATAACTCGTACGATGATTTCGAGTGTACCGTTGAGTCCGGAAGGGTCGAGATAGTCGAAATAGTATACTCGAGTATTTAGTTTGGGTCCCGGGGTAATTTTAGGCCTAACCGGCACCCAAAAAGGGCATTATGGTAAAATGGATTTTTAGGCCTAATTAATGGACAAAAATTAGGAGTTAATTTATCAGCCAAAAATAATTGTATTAGGGTTAGAAAGCTACAAAAAGAAGGAACGGCCATAGGAAGTGTGAGAGAAAGCTTTTGCCAAGAGAACAGGGCTAAATCGACATCACCTTGCACAACCACCACCACCACCGTGTAGATCGGGACCAGGGGAACACACCCATACCAATAACATCCATAAATCAGACTACTCACTCAAGGCAAGTGTTTATAACTTGCTGTATTTCGGTATTGATTTGATTCATGTTAGTGTAGGATTGTTAGGATTATGTTATAGGTTATAAAAATGGTGAAATTGACGAATTTGAATGTGTAAATAAATTCTGTGATTTATTATATTGAAACCCTTAATGGATGTAGACTGGAAATCACGTTTTAAGGAATTTATATGTAGAACAAATCTGAAAATTATGGCTTCTTGAACATGTATTGGAAGAACTAGGTTTTTGATAAATTTAAATTGGGGATTTCACGTTTTATGAATGATTCGTAATGAATTGATGATTCCAGGATGTTAGAATTCATATGTTATTGATGGGGTTCGATGTAGAACTGTTTATTTGGAGTTTGGAGTGTTGAATGAGAAGATTTGAGGTTAAAAATGGTGGAAAACGTTGGAAAATCTGGGCAGGGGACGAACAGCGAATTCTCTCGCGAAGTCGTTCGAGCGAGATTGCAATCTCGCGCGAAGTAGTTCGAGCGACATGTACCAGTCGTTCAAACGACTTACCATCTCGTTCGAGCGAGAGAGTGAAGTTTTGATAATTTCTTATAGGGCGCAGTTTTAAGTTTATTAGTTCAGAAATGAGAAATATATTTTCTAATAATAAACTTAAGTAAGGCAGAATTTCGAAAGAAGTATGAGAAGCTAAATACTTTAATGAATTAGGTACGGAGAGGATGTGACGTGGAGATTACGAGAGGGATAATAATCTTAATAACTATTACGAAATGTTGAAATTAAAATGCATAAGAGAAGCATATATGTAGGTGAGGAAAAATACCTATATATTATAATAGGACATGTGTATGCCTATTATGTATTATTACTACTAAAGGCACCAATGGGTGATAACCTGGGGGTATGAGAATCTTATTATTATAAGTGTACTAATGGGTGATAACCCGGGGGTACAAGATTATTTAAATAAGTGTACTAAAGGGTGATAACCCGGGGGTACAATATGTTGATTAGGTGCACTAATGGGTTATATCCCGGGGTGTAGTATATATATATATATATATAGGGCAAATGTGACTATATGTATATATGTATGAGAGTTGTGAATCAATCTAATGTGTATAATAATGAATGTGGGTATGAAGGGTATGAAAACTTGTTAAGAAAATTTTAATCGCATACTTGAATTGTTATGAAAATGGAAAATGTATTAATTAGCTTTTCGTCATAAGTCAATTGGATAACGTATTGTATGGGCGATACGGGTTGACTAATAGTGAGGGTAAATACTATTAGGATGGATTCCGACTAGTTATATTGGGAGGTATAGCTAAGGAGAAAATTTAGATGCGCGTTAGGCGTGTACAATAGAAGAGGGGGGAGAATCTCAAGAGAGAGTTCGAACTAACATGTACTTGATACTTGCTTTACTGCAAATTTTAAATACTTGCTTAAAGAAATATTTTTACACATCGGGCTCTGACCCGTTGCTTACATCTTCTCTCTCTCTTGATGTATATATGTATTATACCAAGTGCTCAGCCACAGGGACATCAGGCTTAGAGTTTCGGATTGCGTGGCATGCTGTAGCTGTTGTGGGAGCTGCAGGACTTTGTTTAGACGCTTCGATTATTTCATTCCTATTCATTATGACATTTTCATTAGGGCATGTGTCGCCCCTTCTTTAGACAGTTAGAGAGATTATATTACTCTATTTCCCGTTCATTTTCATTTGGATTAATGGTTACTATTGTTTTGGTTTAGAGCTTTGAACTGGGATGTTTTATCCAGTCTTATTCATTTCAGCATGTGATTCTGATTCAGTATTTGTATTAATTAATTGTGTGTGGATGTTTTACATTAAATAACTTGGTTTAGTAAATAAATGGTTTTTAATTAATATATTTTTTTTGATACTTAGCTTAATTATATTAGGTAATTAAATATGTTATTGCGTTTTCGACAGTGATGCTAAGAATGAACCAACCGAACATTCTGTTTTAAATTTTATAAAGGGCTGATCACCCGATATTTAATTGGGCGGGGTGTCACTGGTGGTATCAGAGCATCAGGTTTTAGTGTCCATTAGGATCTGTACGGCTTACTATGTTTTCAGCTTTGCGTCCTTTGATATAGAGCCCTATTTTTAGGACTGTTTTGATCTTATATTTTGCGGTTACGTCTTCAGCTATTTGAAATTTTGGAATAACTGTGGACTAATAATATTCTTTCTCGTCTCAGATGCCTCCTCGACGTGCACCGAGAGACCGACAGGCCCAGCCAGAACAGTCGGCCATACAGGCTCTGGGGACAATGAACGCAACAGAAGTTGCCGCGATAGTTGCACAAGCGGTAAATGTAGCCTTAGCGGTGGTGCAGCAGGCCCCGCCCCAGGTTCAGGTAATGGCACCAGTTCCAGTGCATCCATTTCCCACTACATGGGAGAGAGTTAGAGAGTCCTTTCAGAGGGCTTGTCCCCCAGAGTTCTTGGGCAGTTCAGATGTGGTTACCGCGAGTCAGTGGATGAAGGACATACAACGGCATCTTCGCATGTATGAGTGCACAGAGGTTCAAAGAAAAATTTTGGCTACCTTCAAGCTGAGAGGGGCAGCCTTACAGTGGTGGGAGTCCACTACTACTACCGAGGAGAGAGATTTAATGACTATCAGTGATTTCTGTATGCGGTTTGACCGCAAATATTTTTCTTCCGCCGTCAAGACTGAGATGAGACGAAAACTTTTAGACCTTACCCAGGAAGGGAAGACTGTTGCGGAATACGAGGAAGAGTTCACGCGATTGACAAATATGGTACCGGAGGAGGTGTCTACTGAGGAGAAGCGCATTCAGATGTTCATGGATGGCTTGATTTGGAAGATACGACAACATTTATTGGGTAACCTTTCCCTACACTCATATACCGACGTTCTGAATGCAGCCTTATGACATTGTTAGGACAATCGCTTTCATGCTAAGGGAAGAAAGCGAGGGGGAGAGCCCAACCAGTTGGGAAAGACAGGGGGAGGTAATGCCAGTGGAGTATCAGTTGAGCAGAGCAGGGTTCCCAGCAGGGGGAGTCTGCTAAGAGGTTACGTTCTGGAGGGTTTAGGCATTGTCATGGGGGTTGGAGACAGGACCACCAGGACCAGCCACAAAATCAACAGCAGGGTCAACATCAGGGAGGACAACAGGGCCAGCAGGGCCAAGGTAGAGGTGGTAACGGCCAACCGGGCCGAGGCTACCAGAGGCAGAGAGGAGGAAACTTCATTGGGAAATGTTATACTTGTGGAAAGACTGGACATAAGAAACAGGAGTGCCTAGATAGGGACAGAGTTCCTCGACAACAGGGTTCTCACCAGGAGCCCCAGAGACCCATTTTTCCCGCCGCCCTACCAGCGCCGGCTCCAATTCCAGCTTTACCCGCAGTTCCGATGCAACAGGGACAGTTGCAGTATGGACGTGTCCATAACGTCCACCAGGCCGCAGTTCCACGGGCACCACCTGCAGTGGAGGGTAAGTTTTCTATCCATGGCACTTTGGGTCGCATCTTATTTGACACGGGGGCATCACACTCTTTTATAGCCACTAGCTTTGCAAAGGCCACTAGGTTATTAAGCACGGCAGAGAGTACAGTGACTTGTGTAGACTCACCACTTGGTAATGGGTCATTAATTTTCTTTATATGCCGGGGATTAGGCATAGAGATTGGCAGTTTAATCTTACCGACTGATATGCTAGTATTAGATATGTTCGAGTACGACGCTATTATTGGTATGGATTGGTTAGTCGAGTATAGAGCCATGATTGATTGCTTTAGTAGGAGTATTGTGTTTGCCATTCCGGGCCAGGAGATGTTCTTAGTGGCAATGACTCACTCGGAGGGAGGGTCGTCCACCCATTTGTTCTATATAGAGGATGAGACCTCTGTTGTCGTGGTTCCACTCTATTCGATTCCGGTCGTCTGCAATTTTGTTGATGTATTTCAGGATACACCGGGGTTGCCTTCGAGTAGGGAGATCAAGTTTGTGATAGACTTAGCACCAGACACTCGTCCGATAGCACGTGCACCTTACCGTATGGCTCCGATAGAGATGAGGGAGCTACGGGATCAGATAGAACAGTTATTGGTACAGGGCTTCATTCGTAGGAGTACCTCGCCTTGGGGTGCCCCAGTTCTGTTTGTAAAGAAAATGGATGGGTCCCTACAGCTTTGTATTGATTTTCGGGAGCTTAACAAAGTCACGTTACGGAATAAGTATCCGTTGCCTCGGATCGATGACTTGTTCGATCAGCTGAGAGGAGCGACCCACTTCTCGAAGATAGATTTGAGATTCGAGTACCATCAGCTACGCATCAGGGAGCAGGACGTGGCCAAGACTGCTTTTCTGACGAGGTATGGATCGTACAAATTCAAGGTTATGCCATTTGGGCTAACCAATGCCCCAGCAGTATTTATGGACTTAATAAACAGAGTATTCAGAGAGTTCCTATATCAGTTTGTCATTGTCTTCATAGATGACATCCTGATTTATTCCCGCACTGAAGAAGAACATGCTGAGCATTTACGTATGGTTCTACAGACCCTACTACGAGCATGAGTTGTATGCCAAATACGAGAATTGTGAGTTTTGGCAGCGGGAGGTATAGTTTTTGGGACACATTGTATTAGAAAACGGGTATCTGTAGACCCTAGTAAGGTGTCAGCTATGAGGGAGTGGGGACAACCCACGACACCTACGGAGGTGTGGAGTTTTCTGGGATTTATTTGGAGATTCTCGAAGATTGCGAGTCCTATGATAAATTTGACTCGTAAGGGCGTACCGTTTGTTTGGGACGATGCATGCCAGTTGGCATTTGATGAGCTGAAAGACAAGTTAACTTCAGCACCCGTTCTAGCACTTCCGAGAGCGGGAGTGGAATACCTGGTTTATACTGACACATCATTACTGGGGCTTGGTGGAGTACTCCATCAAGAGGAGAAGGCCATAGCTTTTGCTTCCCGAAAGCTTAAGGCTCATGAAAAGAATTACCCCACCCACGACTTAAATCTGGCAGTAGTTGTGTTTGCGTTTTGAATTTGGAGGCATTACTTATTGGGAGAACAATTTTGCTTATTTACGGACCACAAGTCACTATAGTACTTGTTCACATAGAAGGAGTTGAATATGCATCAACACCGGTGGCTTGAGTTTGTAAAAGATTATCAGTTCAAAATACACTATCACCCAGGAAAGGCTAATGTGGTTGCTGATGCATTGAGCCGCAGGCAGGTCGATGAGACGGTCGAGGTGCGGAAAGCAAAATGGAAGGAATTGGGACATCAGGATGCTGTGGTCTGGTCATTCATGTCTGCGATGACAGTTACGCCTCAGATCATTACGCAAATAGTAAAGGAACATGCAACGAATTCGTTCTGTCAAGATCAGATTAGGCAGCTTTTAGCCGGGGGAGACGAGTCTTATTCAGTAAGTTCTGAGGGTGGTTTGCGCTTCAATAGGAGGCTCGTTGTTCCAGAGGGGGAGGACCTTCGATATGCAGTAATGACGGAGTCTCATGGGTCCCGATTTGCGGTGCATCGCGGTGGGGACAAAATGTACTAGGATATGAGGCGGCAGTATTGATGGAGCAGGATGAAAAAGGATATCGCAAAGTTCGTATCCAAGTGTACCACTTGTCAGCTAGTGAAAGTGGACCATCAGAGACCACCAGGTTTACTTCAGCCATTGGAAATTCCTACCTGGAAATGGGAAGGCATTTCTATGGATTTTATCATCGGGTTGCCCACTTCGTAGAGGGGGCACGATTCTATATGGGTTATTGTAGATCGGTTGACGAAGGTAGCCCACTTCTTGCCCGTCAGGACAGACTACACAACGGGATAGTATGCTCAGCTATTTATTGCAGAGATAGTGAGACTGCATGGTGTACCTCTTAACATCGTGTCAGATAGAGACAAGACATTTGTATCTCGTTTTTGGGAAAGCTTCCAGGAAGCTATGGGTACCGAGTTGCGGTTGAGTACAACGTATCACCCGCAGATCGATGGGCAGACTGAATGCACTAACCAGATGCTCGAGGACATGTTACGCATGTGTATCCTTGATTTTGGGGGAGGTTGGGAGTAGTATCTTCCACTAGTAGAGTTTGCTTATAATAACTCCTATCAGTTTACGATTGGCATGGCCCCGTTTGAAGCATTGTATGGCAGACCTTGTCGTTTCCCAGTTTGTTGGCTAGAGGTTGGAGACAACAAGCTACTCGGGCCAGAAGTAATTCAGGAAACGTCGAGCAGGATCGAGATGATTCGAAATCGCATACGGGTAGCCCAGGACAGATAGACAAGCTGCGTCGATGCAAAAAGGTTCTTCCGTGAGTTCGCAATGGGGGACCAAGTTTTGTTGAGAGTATCTCCGATGAAGGGGGTAATGAGATTTGGGAAAAAAGGGAAGTTGGCTCCGAGATATGTGGGACCATTTCCTATTATAGAGAGGGCCGGACCAGTGGCATACAGATTGGGATTACTGGAGCACTTGCATCGTATCCATGATGTGTTCCACATTTCGTCACTGAGGCGATACCTTCGAGATGAGTTGGCACACACTCACATTGCAATTGAGGAGATTGAACTACAGCCAGATAGTTCATATGAGGAGAGACAGGTAGCTATTCTAGATTATAGTAAGAGTAGGCTAAGGTCAAAGATAGTTCCACTTGTTCGGGTGCAGTGGCAACATCACAATGTGGAGGAGTCTACTTGGGAGCATGAGGCGGATATGCGTGAGAAATATCCAGATTTATTCATACCAGGTATGCCTTATTTTTTCGAATTTCGAGACGAAATTCCTTTATTAGGGGAGAAGTATGTAATACCCCACATTTTTTATGATTTAAATAATTAAGGGATTTTTATTACAGCAGGATTAATTAAATTTAAATGTGAAGAATTAAATTGTTAATTAATCCGGATCTAATAAAATTAAATATTAACTAGCGTGCTAAGGGATAATACTTATTAGTTTAATATTACTGCGCGATATGTAATATGGAACTATACACTTTGATAAATTGTCAAGAGATAATAATACGATAGTTTAGTGAATTAAGTCAGACGCGCGTGTGAGTCGTGTCGGGACTAAATTGATGGAATAAATATATCAATTATTTTCAGTAACTCGTATGATGATTTCGAGTGTACCGTTGAGTCCAGAAGGGTTGAGATAGTCGAAATAGTATACTCGAGTGTTTAGTTTGGGTCCCGGGGCAATTTTAGGCCTAACCGGCACCCAAAAAGGGCATAATGGTAAAATGGATTTTTAGGCCTAATTAATGGACGAAAATTAGGAGTTAATTTATCAGCCAAAAATAATTGTATTAGGGTTAGAAAGCTACAAAAAGAAGGAATGGCCATAGGAAGTGTGAGAGAAAGCTTTTGCCAAGAGAACAGGGCTAAATCGACATCACCTTGCACAACCACCACCACCACCACCACCGTGTAGATCGAGACGAGGGGAACACACCCATACCAACAACATCCAGAAATCAGACTACTCACTCAAGACAAGTGTTTATAACTTGTTGTATTTCAGTATTGATTTGATTCATGTTAGTATAGGATTGTTAGGATTATGTTATAGGTTATAAAAATGGTGAAATTGAGGAATTTGAATGTGTAAATAAATTCTGTGATTTATTAGATTAAAACCCTTAATGGATGTAGACTGGAAATCACGTTTTAAGGAATTTATATGTAGAACAAATCTGGAAATTATGGCTTCTTGAACATGTATTGGAAGAAGTAGGGTTTTGATAAATTTAAATTGGAGATTTCACGTTTTATGAATGATTCGTAATGAATTGATGATTCTAGGATGTTAGAATTCATATGTTATTGATGGGGTTCGATGTAGAACTGTTTATTTGGAGTTTGGAGTGTTGAATGAGAAGATTTGAGGTTAAAATGGTGGAAAACGTTGGAAAATTTGGGCAGGGACGAACAATGAATTCTCGCGCGAAGTCGCTCGAAGTCGTTCGAGTGAGATTGCAATCACGCGCGAAGTAGTTCGATCGACATGTGGCAGTCGTTCAAACGACTTGCCATCTCGTTCGAGCGAGAGAGTGAAGTTTTGATAATTTCTTATAGGGCGCAGTTTTAAGTTTATTTGTTCAGAAATGAGAAATATATTTTCTAATAATAAACTTAAGTAAGGCATAATTTCGAAAGAAGTATGAGAAGCTAAATACTTTAATGAATTAGGTACGGAGAGGATGTGCCATGGAGATTACGCGAGGGATAATAATCCTAATAACTATTACAAAATGTTGAAATTAAAATGCGTAAGAGAAGCATATATGTAGGTGAGGAAAAATACCTATATATTATAATCGGACGTGTGTATCCCTATTATGTATTATTACTACTAAAGGCACCAGTGGTTGATAACCTGGGGGTGTGAGAATATTAATATTATAAGTGTACTAATGGGTGATAACCCGGGAGTACAAAAATGTATTGTAAATGTACTATTGGGTGATAACCCGGGGGTACAAGATTTTTTAAATAAGTGTACTAAAGGGTGATAACCCGGGTACAGTATGTTGATTAGGTGCACTAATGGGATATAGCCCGGGGGTGTAGTATCATGTTATATATATATATATGGTAGATGTGACTATATGTATATATGTATGAGAGTTGTGAATCAATCTAATGTGTATAATAATGAATGTGGGTATGAAAACTTGTTAAGAAAATTTTAATCGCATACTTGAATTATTATGAAAATGGAAAATGTATTAATTAACTTTTAGTCATTGGCTAATTGGATAACGTATTGTATGGGCGATACGGGTTGACTAATAGTGAGGGTAAATACTATTAGGATGGATTTAGACTAGTTATATTGGGAGGTATAGCTAAGGAGAAAATTTAGATACGCGTTAGGCGTGCATAATAGAAGAGGTGTGAGAATCTCAAGAGAGAGTTCGAACTAACATGTACTTGATACTTGCTTTACTGCAAATTTTAAATACTTGCTTAAAGAAATATTTTTACACATCGGGCTCTGACCCGTTTCATACATCTTCTCTCTCTCTTGCTGTATATATATATTATATCAGGTGCTCAACAACAGGGACATCAGGCTTAGAGTTTCGGATTGCGTGGCATGCTGTAGCTGTTGTGGGAGCTGCAGGACTTTGTTTAGACGCTTCGATCATTTCATTCCTATTCGTTATGACATTTTCATTAGGGCATGTGTCGCCCCTTCTTTAGACAGTTTCAGAGATTATATTACTCTATTTCCCGTTCATTTTCATTTGGATTGATGGTTACTATTGTTTTGGTTTAGAGCTTTGAACTGGGATGTTTTATCCAGTCTTATTCATTTCAGCATGTGATTCTGATTCAGTGTTTATATTAATTAATTGTGCGTGGATGTTTTACATTAAATAACTTGGTTTGGTAAATAAATGGTTTTTAATTAATAAAAAAAATGTTTTGATACTTAGCTTAATTATATTAGGTGATTAAATAGGTTATTGCGTTTTCGACAGTGATGCTAAGAATGAACCAACCGAACATTCTGTTTTAAATTTTATAAAGGACTGATCACCCGATATTTAATTGGCGGGGTGTCACAAAGAATCTCACTTATATTTGATGGATTTTGATTGCAGTCAAATTTCCACTGAAGTGGTAATTTAATTTTATTGGGACACACATTCTCATGTAACTTAAGTTCTTACCAAACACAATATTTTTGAATTTTCTTGGATTATTAAAAAAAAGTCAAATTTCATCCAATTTTATCGCATAACAAACGTGGCCTCGAATTCTTTTTCTATTTAAGTGATTTATTTTGTGTTGCCTTAGTTGTTTAGCATGGTTGATAGGCATCGTTCCTAACTCAGGCAGTTAGTATAAATTTTGTCAAATGAAGTAAATTTTTATGTTATTGTGTGACAATTAGTATGAGAGGCCGTGGCTGATCTTTGGGTTGGGCAACAATAAATTGAGCTAAAAGGATTAACTTAGCGAAGTAAAATATGTAAGGAAAATTGAAACGAGAATGTAGTATGTCTAGACATACATGTAAAAACTAGAAGAAGAAAAAAAAAGGTATGTGATAGCTTAAGCTTACTGATATGTCATGTCCCCTGTTGATTATTTCCGCAAGAGCTGGTTCGTAATTCCTATTAAGTTTTCCAAGCTTAGGAAAAAGTTGCACCCTTTGGTCTACAATATCAATAGGAGACTGAAACTTTCCACTTTCACAAACTTTCCAGGTCGAATTTAAAAGGCCCCATTTGTGTGGCCCTTTTTCAGTTCCTTCCACATAATGGAATGGACTTTCGTCATCTGTTATATTTCACAAAATAATGATAAGTTGAAGGCAAAGAAAATTATAAATTGATATGATATATAACAGATTTTCAAAAACTTGAAGATGTACATAAAAGTTAAAACAAAAGTGGGATAAAAGCTCGCTTATTGGAAGGAATGACAAAATAAATAGATTATTAAAAAAAAGTTGTCCCTTTCATCGGGATGGTTTAAAACTAAAATATTTCACTTTTCAATGACGTGAAAACATTTCACCTTAAAAAAACACCCAAAGAGGGTCCTTATTCTTCCCAAGAAACTTCCAATAAACAAGAAAAGGGAAGACATTCGGTCGCGAAAATTTTGATTGAAAGAACCTAAGAAAAAGAAAAAGTATTGGGATGGAGGTTCAATTTAACAATTTTAATTTGAAATTGTTTGAAATGGAGAATTTGTGCCCGTTTAATTCGGGTTAAAATATATTTAACCACGGTGGATAGTTTAATGACCAACTATGTTTCCACGTCTTTGAAATTAATTTTTTTTGTTTGAAATTGTCAATAACTGCTCACGTTATAATTATGCAATTTTGAACAAAATTTAAGCCTAAATATGTGAAAATCTATTTCACAATTTTACTTTTCACCTTGATGAAAATTATTTTACCTCGAGCCTAACGGAGCCTAGAGATGAAACATATTATATATGGGACCCATTACTAAATCAGAAAAATAAAACGATGCGCCCGAGTCAAACGGTACTTCGAACGGCTAAAAGTTGTAACTCTTTTTTCTCATCCTTTGACTTATTTTTGCAATTGATTATTTAAACGTATCTTTTCAACTTAAGTGTTTAGTCTTATTTTTTAAGATTTTTTAAATATCAACAACCATGTCTTTTATTGTTTTAGTTGAAGGTCCTATTGTAATTAATATGAGACAGATGTGATTCTCTACATAAAGGAAGATGAACGGTTACAGAGTAATTAAGGACAGTTTTAAGTAGTTATGAAACTTATTACAATTTTAAAAATATTTTAAGAAGTGAGACTAAAGTTAAAAATATTATAAAAGAAATATCATTTACTATATATTCAAAGAATTTAAAATGGCAATTATGTACCCCTCCAATTATACATAAAAATGGAGCATTAAATAGCATTTACACTTCTTTTGTATTAGAAGTATAATATAAATATATAAAAAAAAATCGAGTTTGATGAGAATAGTAATGGATGAAAAGGGTGTGAGCATACATACCCACTTCTTGTGTCTCAGCACTGCAAAGGGAAAGGGGTGAAAGGAGAAGAAAAGTGAGAAGAAGAGGGATGAGATTAAGATTCAACATAATGATAGAGGATTAGAGATGTTTGAGGGCGTTTTATGAACAACAAACTGGTAAGCGATATATAGCCAACAATGGAAAACGATTGTATCATAGTTTTCGGAACAAAAGCCCAAATATGGAACTATTACTAAATCAGGAAAATAAAACGTTGTCCGAGTCAAACGGTTAGGAGTTGTCATAACTCTTTCATTCCGCGCCTCGTATCTCTTGTTCTTTCTTCGCGCGCTGGTTAGTTTCTCTTTTGCGTTTTCCTCAAACCCATGTGGGTCACCGACGGTTAGTTTTTTCCCACATCTGCTTGTGAAGTCAATTTTTTTAGGCCTTTTTTTCCGGATCTGCTTGTGATGCTGCCATCGGGTGCTTTGCCGTCGGCGCTCATAATATCTGCTGCTTGTGATGCCGCCATCGAGCTCTGGAGTTGCTGGATTGGCTGATTCTTCAGGACTACGGGTGTTAATTATTTCCGAACTTTCGATTTTCGATCCGTAATTTTTTTATTTTGGCATTATTTTTAAATTTTTGATATTCGAATTTTCCGATTTTCGAATCTTCCCAAATAAATTGGAATGAAATTGGAAACCATATTTAATTTTCCGAACTTCCAAATTTTCGATCCGAAAATTCCGATAACATGCCAATCCGAATTATCCAAAATATATTCGGAAATCATAATATTATTATTTATTTTAATAATTTTTAAATTATTATTTGTACTAACATTTTAACATTAAAAAATTATTTACTAGTAGTATAATCTCAACCCTTGATTTAAAACAATCTTAACCCTCCACCTTTACCATATATATTCTACACATTAACACACAACACAGCACTCCTAAACCTAAAGACAAATTCAGCCGCCGCCCCTTTTCTCTCTCACCCTCTTTCTAAAAACCTAAACTCTCATCTCTCTCTAATCCAAGCGATCGTCGCACCTCGCACTCTCGCATCTCTCACCCTCGCAGCATCTCTCAACTCTCGCACCTCGCATCTCAGCCATCACTCAGGTCACTCACTTGCCCTTGTTTTTTTTTTAAATTTATGTATTTGTTTGTAGATATAATTTATATATGTAATGCACTCACCCACCCCCTGATTTATATATTATTCAAACCAAAAAAAATTATGTGTTTGTAGATATGATTTATATATGTAATGCACTCATCTCAGGTCACTCAGTCACCCGCCCCCTAATTTATATATGTGCCACTCAGCTCACCTGCCCCCTGAATTACTCCATTTATATGTGTTTGTATATAAAAACCCTTTGTATAAAAACCCTACGGAAACTAGATAAAACCCCTAATTTTTTGACACACTCTGTATGACACACCCTCTGATTTTTTGGTGTGGTATTATTTCAGATATATGTCAATTATGGAGGAGAGTTCCACGGCAGTCAGTAGCAACCCTACTACAGAAAGCAGTCAAAAACTCAAAGACTGGTGTTAAATCCGGTCTTTCGGGAAATCATGGAATTTCAGAGGTATGGAATTACTTCACCAAACAACTTGTAGAAGGAACCGAAAAATATTCTGGTAAAACTGATTGTGTCTTTTGTCATTCTACTATTAATGCACCTTCTTCGGGTGGAACAAACAAGTTGTGGAACCACATTAAAAAATGTAAGGAGTTTCCTAGGGGTGAAGAAGATACCGGACAAACTATTATTTCTTTTGGAAAAGGTCAACTCACTCCTTAGAAATTTGACCAAGAAAAATGTCGTAAATCTTTAACAAGAATGATCATTCTTTGTGAAATCCCTTTTAGTCATGTCGAGAAGGAAGGTTTTAGGTGGTTTTGTGAAGATTTACAACCAAAGTTTCACGTTGTTTGTAGAACTACAATAACAAAAGATTGTTTGCTAATGTTTTTTGAAGAAAAACAAAAGCTAAGGGAATTTTTTAAGGCAACGTCTACACGAATATGCATCACAACTGAGATGTGGACATCAATTCAAAATCTTGGTTATATAGTCTTAACTACTCATTTTGTGGATAATGATTGGAAACTTCACAAGAAAATAATTAATTTTAAAGTACTTCCACATCCTCACAAGGGAGAAGCCATTGCTAAAGCCGTGGAGAGTTGTTTAATAGAGTGGGGTCTAGAGAAAGTTTTGACAATAACTCTTGGCAATGCTAATGATACATGTGTTGCAGATTTGAAAAGAAGATTATCAAAAAGAAATGGTTTGTTGTTGGAAGGTGAAATCTTTCATGTAAGATGCTTTGCACACATAATCAACTTAGTTGTTAGGGATGGTGTTGAAGAGATGAAAACAACTATTAAGCGCCTACGTAGAAGTGTTAAGTATGTTAGGAGTGGTTCCTCATGCATGCAAGCATTTAAAAAATGTGCTTCAGATGAAATGTTAACTAGTAAGAGGGTTTTATGTCTAGATGTCAAAACTAGGTGGAATTCAACTTACCTAATGATAAATGTGGCATTGGATTTTGATAGAGCAATTTTGAGGCTTGAGGGGCAAGATCCAAATTATAAAATTCAGTGTAATGTGAAGGGTGTAGGTATATTGGATGAAAATGATTGGAAGAAATTGAAAGCTTTGCACACTTTTTTAGAAGAATTCTACGAACTCACGAAGCGTATTTCAGGGTCTAAATATGTCACTTCCAACACATATTTTGATGAATTAACACAAGTTAAAGATCTTCTTATGGAGCAATTAGTAAGTAGGATCCTTTCTTTCGTGAAATGGCCACAAAAATGGATGCAAAATTTGATAAATATTGCAAATTTGACTCTCTTAATCCTATTTTAGTTGTTGCAATAGTGTTGGATCCTAGATATAAAATGCAATTTGTAGAATTTTGGTATTCCTCGTATTTGGATAATATTTGCAATCTTTCTGAAACGGAGAAAACTCTCAAAGTGGGTAATTATATAACGAGGTTGAATAATTTAATGAGTCGTCTTTATTATCAATACAAGTTGGTGGGTACATCCTTTGTTGATGTTGAATCATCCAACATTTCGGACAATGATATGGTTGTTGATAAGGTGTACAAGCGTCCCAAGGCAAAAGACTTGTTTAGGGGCATTTTGAAGAGGAAGGATTATGTTAAAGCATTAAATGATTTAGATAGGTATCTAAGTGATGGGGTAGTGGTTAATGAGGGTCACAATTTTGATATCTTAGTGTGGTGGCATGGTAAGGTTGGAAATTATCGTGCTCTTGCGATGATGGATCGTGATGTATTATGTATTCCCGTGACATCGGTTGCTTCAAAAAGTGCCTTCAGCACAGCTGGTCGTGTTCTTGATCCTTTCTGAAGCTCGTTGACCCCAACTACTGTGGAGTGTTTGGTTTGTACAAAAGATTGGTTAAGAGGCCATGCACCATCCATTGTTGATTATTCCGTTGAAGAAAAACTTGAGGTTCTTTTTTAACTTGAGAGAGGTATATACTCATTTGTATGTAATTTCGTATTTATTATTCAATTATTTAGTTGCATTTTAATTAATTTTGTATATTTTTCAATCATTTCAGTTGTATTGGAAGACTTTCAAAAACTAACTCTTGGATCTTCTACTTGAGGTGATTTCTTCAACTGTAAATTTTATTGGATCTTTTGATATTTCAAAGGTAATTCATTTAATCATGTTTACACAAAATGTTGTACCAGGCTGTACTATGATGTACCAGTTGTACCAGGTTGTACCAGGTTGTACCAGTTGTACCAGGCTGTACCAGATTTGTACCTGTTTTGTACCAGATTTGAACCAAATTTGTGGAACCTTTATTTGTATTTGTTTTATGAGAATAATGGTTTTTTTGTTGTGATTTTTATTGGAACAATGTTAGAAAATTCATATTAGTATGTTACATTATTGTTTATGCTATTGATGCATTCTAGAGTTTCTTCATTAATCATATGTATGTTTTTTAAAAATGATAGTTCCGATATTTTTCGAAATAGATGAAATTGATAATTCCAACTTTTTCGATATTTTTCCAAATATAAAAATTCCAAGAATTCCGAATATCCGAACTTGGAAAAAAATATGATTTTTCGAAATTTATTTTTTATGATTTGGAAAGGATTTTAAAATTCCGAAAATTTTGGAAATTTTTTCCAAACACCCTTATTCCGATCCGATCCGGCCGAAACACACCCCTATTCAGGACCCAGAAGGAATACTAATTGTTGGGCACTACTCGTATATTTTTTAACTATATTTTCTTTTCGAGCGGTACTACGAGTACAAAGCAAATCTCCTGTATCTCCCCCAAAATTAATAAATTTGGATATTCAGGAGAGATCCATTTTACATGGCAATACTTAACAGGAAGGTGAGTACATGATGTGTAATCCACATCAGATTTGGAGGAGATTTTAGGGTAAGTTTTTGTACTCATATCATTATTATTTTATAAATGATTATGAGGATTTTCGGATCTTTATTTTTTTTAACTAGACGTAATATTTATAAGTTATGAATATTAAAGTGTTGTTTGTTTTTACCTCTTAAATCTGAATCTGAACCATTCAGATTTAAGAGGTACCAAAAAATCTTTGTCTTTTTAAATGATTAAGAGGTAACGGTTATATTTGGCTCTGAATGATTAAGAGGTAGAGTTACATCTAAAGTCTGAATCTTAAATTTAACATATATATTTTTCAGATTCAGACTTCAGATCCAGATGAAAAAATAAACGCAACCTAAGTCGTTGTTAGACAAAAAATAAGTAGCGAATGGGGATATTGTTGGGAAAAAAACCTAGTAATGAATATTTATTTATTTTTGTTTAGATTCTAACAAAATCTTCTTCAAAACGTCCCTTATCTTCTCAATGTTCGTCTCTCTCCAACGGCAAACGATCAAAGGTTTAGGGGTCATCTTATTTTTTTTCCGTCCAATCTTTTTCAAATTAGGGCTTTTCACTGATTTTTTCTGATTGGTTGAAATTAAAGTAGATTGTGATTTTTGAGGTTACTAATAACCCTTCTTTCATTTGTATACAAATGAGCTAAAGTTTAGACCATGCCCAGTTGTCTTTGCATCTTTTTTTGTTGGCCCCAAAGCATGTATGTACAACATTCTTCAAATAATTGTCTTGGATATCTTGTATGAGAATGTGTTTAATGGTGAATTTAACTCTCTTTTCGCTTTTATTATGAGTTCAGATAGATCAGTTTTAATAATTTTTTCTCTTTTGGTTGCAGATAATTGAGGAAAAATATGAAAAACATTTCAATTTGGTACGCTTTATTCATTACACCAGAAACAACAATTTGGCACACCCTGATACTAAAAATCCGGCACAGTTTAAAATTGTGCCAAATTCTGGCACGGTTTAATGAAAATCTGGCATACTTTAAAACAGTGCTAAAATTTGGCATTGTTTTAAAGTGTGCCAAAATTGAGTACACTTTGATTAAAATATAAAACACTCTAAAAAAATTCACTTTTCTCACATTTGGTATCCCCTCTCTCTTGTCGCTCACCTGCGCTCTTCCCTCTCTTATTTTTGTGTGCCCTCATCATCCCCATACACACTACCCGGTGCCTCCATCATCGTTGCCTCATCCACGAGCCTCCATCATCGAAACACCACCATCTGCTCCCGCTCTGAAATCAAACAAAACAGGTGATGAAGAGTGATCTTGAATTAGGTTTTGTTTGATTTGAAGTGGGAGGCGGTACCGTTCAAACAAATCGCAGTGTTTACGCTCTTCCAGCTTGTGTATCTTTTGGTTTGCTTTGGAGTGAAGAGAACATGTTCTCCCCAAGTTTTTTCAACCTCATCATCTTCGGGAATTAAATGCAACTGAGTATGAAGATATTGCTGGGCTTCCAACCTGCAGTAGAAGCCTCTCATCCATGGTATGCTATTTTATTATTTAAGGTTTGATGAAGTTTATAGATCAATAATGTGCTAGAGTTTTCATCTATATATAAGAGTTCGTTTGTGTTTATTTTTCACTTCTCTTTTTCATTTAGGCTAGACTCCGTGTTATACATTTGACTCTCATAATATAATTTGGTTTTGTTTTGTTTGACACTTGATGTATTACAAGGATTTAAAAGAAAATTTGAGCACCAATTATAATTACTGAAAAGTGCCCAGACCTAGCATGATTTCTATGATTTTGTTGCAATTGGAGTAAATACATTCTTGCACTAGAACCCTCAGTATTATTAAGGTTCTTTTGAGTTGAGTTCTTTAGTAAAATGTTACAAAGAGGCCACTGAATTGAAGGATTAGATTATATAACAGCTATTTCAAAATTTTCAAGAATTTTTCGTCCTGCTCCTTTGGTGGCTATTAATTACTACTTACACTTTCTTTTACATCTAGAGAACCAAAACACACATTTGTGGTGTAGGTAAAGATCGGAGAATGTTTAAATTTGGGGCAAAAAATTCATCTTTAACAATCTAAAATATTTAAATAAACGACATTTATTCAGATATGTTTTTATTTCTATGGCCATACTATTCATATGTTTATTAATACAAAGAACAAATAAGTTTCACGGAGCTTTCACTTGAAATATAACTTCAGAATTTAGTGTTGAAAGGTTGAATACAACACACACTAGTTAAATAGTTCTAGGGAACTCTGTCTAAACAACAGAGGAAGTAATCTAATCATTATCATATTTATCAAATCATTATTCTCTCATTTGTGGTTTAGGAAAAGATCGGAGAAAGTAGCATGAGTATAGTTGAGCTTCAGTAACTTATGAGGTAGGGGAGTAGTAATATGATATAGCTAAGGGCGATATTACAAGAGTACTAATTGAGAACAAACTGATTTGCTACACAATATGTACTTACTTTTTTGTAGATGAATGTCACAGTGGTATGATCTTCGTCATTACTTATAAACAACCTAAATATGCCACCTCACTAGTAATTAATGATAGAATAAGTGAGTGAATTTTCCCCCCTCTTTTTTTTGTGTATATAATAATTTTTTCCCCTTTTAGAATGAATACTAAGAGGGATTAGTTATGCTTCATGAAATGATGACTAGTCTACCTAATTCTTGACCATCTAAGGCTATATATATATGAGCTGAGATGAATTACTGGGAACGATGCAGTTGTGTTATGTTTTTTCTAATTTCATATTTATAACACAAGTACAACCTATTTATGGTGTAGAACCCAATTTCGAAGGACCGAACCCATGTGGCGGAGCTTGTGTCTGTTTTAATATATTGCGAAAAGAGGTTTCAGAACTAAGGTTAATAACACTCTCGTAGTACGTGATTGCTCTTTCCTTTTCTCTCATCACCAGTTTGCTACTTACACATAAACTTCTTATATTACTTATTTTATAGAGTAAATGTTTTTATCCACTCCTTACCATTTTTCCTATATACTTTCTCATAAAGACAAGATTCTTACGTCACTTGTTATTTTAATTGAAATTCTATATGATCGGATAAATCGTCTTCATCCAGAGGTAGTTAAGTACTTCAGAGGTCCTAATGTCATCACACAATAGGATATGAATTCAATTATATATATAGACTAATGTATACCCGTGCTTGAAGGCACAATTTTTTTTCCATAGTACGTAATCGGGAAACAACGAAATTTTCCAAAGTACATAATCGCAAAACAACAAAAATTTCCAAAGTGCGTAATTACAAAACGACAAAAATTTTGTTCCTCAATAAAACAATGCGAACGGAATATTAGACAACCAATTGACACAATTACACATGCGTTAAATTGTGAACGCGTAGTCAAGTTAGTCCATTTTTAAATCAAATGGAATTTGGGTCCAAATTCTTATGAAATTCATTTGTTGAATCATTTCATAATTAAAAATTCAGGTTCTGCAGATCTAGGAAATTCTTAGTGGTTGGGAAAAAGTTAAATTTGGAAAGTCAGGTCTATTTAGTATTGTTTGATAACATGTTTTGACATTTATGCCCCTTCAATCTGTTGTTGCCTGACACTTGCTGTCTTAGGGGACATGGGTGGAGGGTGATTGAGAAAAAAACTAAGTTTAGGGATCAAACACTATATATAATTGAGGTCCATTTGAGTAATCTATTTAGGACTACTTATAAGAATACATAGAGTAGTATATATTATATATGTTCATGCAAAAGTACATGTGCATAGAAACATTAAAAAGTCAATTTAGATGTACTGAAGTAAGAAAAAATGAAGTCGAGTCACCAGATCTGACATGGGGTCGTACTTTAGAGGCCATTGTGTACCTAAAACATATTTATATATGCAAAAACTTAACATGTATGAACCATGTATACTGTCCAACTAAGAATCTCAATATTATACATTGTGTATGCAATGTATGGACATGTAGAGAAGCTAAATCAAGGCGTACACTTTCTTTATTCCAATATTATAAAATGTATGGGAAATATTATACATTGAGTATACTATAGATAGGATACATTGTGTATAAGTATACATTGTGTATGAATTCTATGGATAGTATACATTGTGTACTTCTCTGTACTTCTATGGACAGTATACATTGTATAATCAGTATAATATGCAGATTAATCTACATAGAATAGTACACAATGTATGAACAATATACATTGTGTACTTCTCTACATATACTATTTTATGTAGATTAAATTTTGACAGTATACAATTTGTACATCGAAAGTATAATATACCGTTCAATGGTAACTAAAGTTTACATTGTTATCAATTCAAAGTATGCCTATTAGTTTAGGGGAAGATGTTATGTTCTACTGTCTATTGTTTACTGTTTGTCTACTTTCAAGTTCATCAATTCAAACTTGAGTTCATTGTCTACTGTTTACCGATGCCAGGGGGAGGAGTTGGATCCAGAAGATTAGAACATGTTATTGAAATTAGGAGTGTAAAATTATTCATGAAAATAAAAAGAGAAAAGTATCTCCAGATATTGTAGCTCCAATCTGTTAAGTTGGCAGCTCCAATATTGCAGCTCCAATGAGCTACTGAGAGATGCTTCACGGTAAGAAACTCCTTCGGCGGAGGCACCAGTTTATTCAGTGAAATAACATTTATGTTCTAGATAAAATACAAACCACACAGACGCAATGACACATACAAAATGATAAAAATAACATTTTACGTACTTCATTAGCGTTTTACAGTAAAGGACGTGTAGCGTGGGAGATTCTTTTAGGTAATGACCTAGCAATAAGACCATTAGTTACCCAACTAGCTAGGTCACTGTCATTTTTGACAAGGTTGAATTCCCTCTAAACATATTCTAGTGAAATTTGCAGCCTTCCCTCTCGTCTATAATTGTTATAGGTGCCTCTTGATTGTATACCCGCATTTCTCTCAAGAGAGTAAAGATAATTCACATGATACAGTGACTTTAGCATGTCTTGTGGTGAGGAGGTCTCTTTTAGTATAACATAAAATCTTCCCTCATGCACGGTGAGGATGTAACCTTCATCTTTGTACAGTTCAAACAATCTAAGTGCACCCTCCTTACTCTTCACAAAACTACATAATTTGGATCCCTTCTAAAGCCGCCTTTCAATGTTAGTCGTTGCATAATTGGATTCTGAAGATAGTACTGCCAGTTGAACTTCAAATGTCGGCTTCAGATTTAGAACTGACAGTGGGGAAAAGGGGAAAACAATGTCAATGTATTTACAATTTACATAATCATTTTCTAAAATACTGACCCCAAAAGATTGCATTACTATTAAAGACAACCCAATATAAGAGAATATCTTCTCTTGAGAGATTCTAAATATAAAATTTCCAAACTAATTCAATCTTTCTCTTACACCAAAATGCATAGGCAAGTTTTAACCAATTTCTTACACCCAAATGAATAGGCACGCTTTCAATGTTATATTGTCGTGCCTACATCAAATTATCATGAAAAATGAACCATTATTTTGTATTTCCATCATTTGAATAGAAGAAAACGTAGATATAACACGACTAATTTAGCAAAGGAAATCCATGACATAATAATAGTTAATACAAGTGGATAGTGACATTAGAAAATGCATATGCGGGTTTAAAAACTCTAGAACAACAACAAAAGTTGAGTTAGGGACCAAAAAATACCTTGAGTGGTAGTCATCGTGCTGCAAACGCGGTAGTTGATGTGAGTCATAACACATACAAAAAAATAGAACACTGTTAATAAATCCCATTCCCAACTTGAAATGAACAGTGGAGGCATACCACATTATTTACCATAGCATGGACCCGGTCCAATACAACAGCATGGTTACAATAAATTATAATTGGTCCATTATCAATTCAAAAAATGATGATGGATCCAAACCTTACGCAAGAGTAAAGTACCTAAAAGATTCCAAACCAATAAAAGAAAGGAAATGAAAATATGAGACCATAAACACAATAAACCAAATTGATATTAGTGTCGAATATAATGTTTGTTCTACTCCTACAATAGTTTTTTGCTATGATATCTCTTGTGCTAATATGGTTATTCTAATCATGTTATGCAAGCTGTATTATTTACTTATCGCAATTTTTGGTAGGTTATTATTGGCTATCTGCTTGCTGGTTCGCTTATTGGATCTAGTGGTTTAGAATTCCTTAGTGAAATGGTGTAAGTATGTTGTTTGAGTAATCAAGGATCAAACAATTCAAAATTTTGAAATCTAAAACTTTCAACTCGAATTCCATTTTTTTACTATTATCATATCGTGTTAAAATTTTCTAACTTCATCTGGAAGTGCTTACCCTCATAGCTACTTGCGTATCCATGTAATGATTGTAGGGCCATATTAACTTTCACCCTGGGTTTTTATTTATTATAACCCCTCTTTTGTAATTTTGAGATATAAGGGTGAAAACCCAAATTAGCCCCCAAATGATCCCGTAAGAGGCACGCACACCTCGCACGGGACCAATATAACTTGTAGGAACTGACCATGCAGTCACGAGTCTCCCGGTTTGAGAATATGACAAAAAATTTAAAAATATTTAGATTATTTTTAAAAACATGCCGTTTGAGGGTGAAAACTCAAACCAGACCTTAAACGGACCAATAAGAGGCACTAACACCTCGCACGGGGCCAATGTAACTCGTAGGAACTGACCACGTAGTCACGGGACATTGGTTTGATAATACGATGATAATTTTAAAATATCTAACCGTTCACTTAAAAACATGACGTTAGTGGATGAAAATCTAAACTAGCCCCCAAATGGTCCCGTAAGAGGCACGAACACCTCGCATGGGACCAATATAACTCATAGGAATTGATTGCATAGTCACGGGTCTCTCGATTTGAGAATATAAAGATAATTTGAAAATATCTAGATTAGGCTTAAAACAAGACGTTAAAGGGTGGAAACCCAAATCAGCCCCCAAACGACCCCGTAAGAGGCATGATCACCTCATACGGGACAAATATTACTTGTAGGAACTGACTGTGTAGTCATGGGTCTTCCGGTTTGGGTATATAAGGAGAATAGGTTGAGGTGGGTTCCGAAATAGTGTCATATGGATACACATGTTCCATGGTGGATTCAGATGGATATGTAACGTAAGGGCACTCATGGGACATTTGATCTGCATAAGAACAGTGGGTGCACAACAAGGGAGGAGACACGGCGACACTTGACACCGAGGGTGATGTGACACCCCGCCTAATTAAATACCGGGCGATCACTCCTTTATTAAATTAAATCAAGGTAAACAGTTGGTTCATTCTCAGCATCACTGTCGATAAATACATTTTCCAATTTAACACCCTAAATAATTAAGCTAAGTGTCAAAACCATTTTCATACATTCTTTCCAAATTTTATTTAAAGAAAAAGATTTATTTATTTAAAAACAACATTTCTACAATTAAGAACCACATCACAGTAAACCAAATAATATAATACATTCGTCAATCGAATGTCAACATATGAAAACTAAAGTCACAAATCCAAACTGAATAAATCCCAAAGTACAATACTGGAAACAACTGAATATAAATGTCCCAATAACAAATGAAATAATGGAAAGGGCTACACATGCCTAACTAAATGAAAGTACTAAGAGTGGATCCGAATGAACATAGTCGTCTAATCAAGAGACCTGCAACTCCCACCTAAGCTGCAGCGCGTTCCTTCCAAGAGATCCTAATCAAGACGTCCCTGTGGCTGGGCACCTGTAATACATACATATATATACAAGAGGGAGAGAGAGAGAGAGAGAGAAAGAAACGGGTCAGAGCCCGAAAGTGTGTTTGATTTTAAAATACATTTAGCAAGTATTTAAATTGATACAGGCCAATGCAACAACATATTAGTGCGTCACTCTCTTGAGAAATACTCACCTCTCTTCTAACGTGCACACCTATCGCACTAACCTTCCCAACAGTTTCTTAACAATATTATCATACTAACCTTTTCCAATAATTTAGCGTATCTTAACTTGCTCATAAGATTTCAAAACCGAACAATATTATATTTAAAAAGGTTACTTCTAGATTAGTAACACAATTCTCGTTTTAGCTTTTATTAATTTATAAAGTTTCCCAGTGACATATTATACTTCCACAAAACAAGTACTTACTATATGTGTCATCAACCAAGTCCTACTTATCAAATCACAGTACGCAGTTTCAAATTTCAAAATCTCATATATATATATTAACTACTCGTATAATATATATAAACTAACAGCACCCCTCATAAAACTATGGTGCGTGCATACTCTACTATCCAGAACCCCATATCACTCATATTAAGGGGAATACAATCGGAATCACTCTCGAATTGTATTAACATGAATACATAAACAATATTGAGGCAAAGCATAGATTTCAAGTCTTTAAGAGGATGGCACATGCCTGCGTCTCTTAGGACCGTCTGAACTATCACATCGATAGCCTGTACCAAGGATATCTATCTTCTAGGGTACAAGTCAATATCCCCCATAAAGGTCCCATCAAAATAAGACTTGTCCCAGCGCGGTAACCTCAGGGATAGCAAGTAGCGTGGGCATGATTTTCCCAAGTATATAATATATGTACACACAATCATATAAATATACCACTTTTATCATATTAATATAGGTTCTTCTCGTCACCCATAATTATACCATTTATCCTTAATTTCACATTTATAGAATTACGTATAAGGTTTCGTTCTTAACCTTAACTCGAAGGGTTTTCTCACTCATTACCTGACACTCGTGGACTATATCCTCACAAATCTGAAATTCGGTAAGTGCCTTTATTAGGTTCTAATGTAACTCTCTTACGCACCTCACCGTTTAAATTTATAAATTCACCAACCCTAAAGTAAATGTCCCATAAATACCATTCTCGTTGAAGATTAAAGGTCCCAACATTTATTCCTATGCCCTACTGGTCCTCAATGTCTCCCAAATCATTTTATCAAGAATGCCCAAGAATTATACCACGACAATTTGAATTTAACTCATTTAAAGAGGGAATTAGGAGTCTGCCAGGAGGGGTCGATCGATCGAAGCTTGGGGCTCGATCGACCGAACCTTCGATCGATCGAAGCTCTGGGCTCGATCGATCGATCAAGCAGGTCTGGGAAAAATTCTGTAGAATGCAGTTACGGGTTTCATCACCAAAATTACACCAAATCCATATTTTCAAGTTCCAATCGTCCCAAGATTCTACTACTAACATTATAACAATATACCAGATGATTCTAACGTAAGGCATGTACATATTCATCATTTAAACATGGATTTTCAACCTAGAATTATCTCCAATTATCAAGAACCCTAGAATTCTCTTAAACAGTTTTCTAACAAATCTTTCTCCATAATTTCTTTCTTATGATCATCGAAATTTCATGGTTTATTTCCTCTACATGGCAAGGGTTCCAGAATTAACATATAAATCATTCCTACATGCATTTTCCTAACACAAATTGGGTGTTCTTCCATATTTATCATCTCTAATCAATCCTAAACCAATATGAAGACTGCATTAACGAAAATACGCAAGTTAAACACTTGCCTGGGATTTTTGGTATTCTGATTCACGGCTGATTTTGGTATGGCTGCGTTCCTCGTCTCGCGATCTACGCGGTGGTGGTGGCGGCGGTGCAAACCGGTGGCTTCTTGGCCTTGAATTGCCTTGGAGCTCTCTCCTCTCTTCTCCAATGG
The DNA here is from genome assembly GCA_949130495.1 of Sambucus nigra. Taxonomy (NCBI): domain Eukaryota; kingdom Viridiplantae; phylum Streptophyta; class Magnoliopsida; order Dipsacales; family Adoxaceae; genus Sambucus; species Sambucus nigra. Next base: position 183,580,718 of record OX422216.1, read on the forward strand.
CCGTCACTTGTTTTCTGAATATTCTAACCCTAAAAGACTAACCTAGTTGGCTGATATAGGTTGCTGAAATTCGTGGGTTTAATTACCCAAAAAGGTGAAATGACTAAATTGCCCTCTCGGGGTACCAATTAGGCCTAAAAACGCCCCGAGACCCAAACTAAACCCCCGGGTACACTTTTCTGACTATCTCGACCCTTCCGGACGCGTTGGCGCACTCAAAATGACCATACGAACAACTTATAAAATATTCACTTTTTATTTAACAAAATTAGTCTTGACGTGACACGGGCACGTCCCGACTTAAATTTCTGAAATAGTCATTTAATTCACTCATGACAACATTATAAAAATAAATCTCATATATTACTATACTCATCCAGTAATATGCAACAAATAACAAATTTCCAATAATTACTAACTCTCGTCACGCTAGTAAATATTCAAAGCAACATTCCGGATTAAAATTAAATTAATTTATCTCAATTAAATTTAATAAATCCCATAATTTTAAAAGTTATAAAAATACGAGGTGCATGCATGGATGGAATAGGAGGTGCATGCATGGATGGGTCAAAAGTACCAACAGTACTCGTGAGAGAGGTGAAACGACTAAGGATATCATAAAGAGACGGCTCACGATCACTCTCACACGTGTCCCGTGATAATGGAAACTGACCAAAGTAGTCCCGTAAAGGACGTTCTTCGGACATGAGGAGAGAAAATATTTTTTTGGATTTTTTTAAAAAAATTTCAAAAGGAAAGAAAATATTTTTGGATTTTTTTAAAAATGAGAAAAAGAAAATATTTTTTGGATTTTTTTCTAAAAAGGAAAGAAAGAAAATATTTTTGGATTTTTTTAAAAATGAGAAAAAGAAAATATTTTTGGATTTTTTTCTAAAAAGGAAAGAAAGAAAATATTTTTGAATTTTTTTTTATAAAAATAACAGAAGAAAATATTTTTGGATATTTTTTTTTTGGAAGAAAAGGTGGGGAAAAAATATGGACTCTTGAATTGGACGAACCAACTAAAACCCGACTACCGAAAAATGAATTGGACACACACACAAGTTAAGGAGAATTTCCTAACTAGCACATGGTCAATTGTTATCTTTAAATTTAGTGAAAGGGTAGCCAAATTTTAATTAAGTCCGCGGGCGATAAAAATCACAAAATCTGAGTGATTGCCTTTGCAAAATTTATTCTCCTATTAGGACACCTAGTTGATTGATTTTAAATTTAGTGATGGCTAGGGTAACACACAAAGGTAAGCGAGTGAGTCGGGTGATGAAATCCCTTCTCGTGAGTGACCGGGTGTAGGTCTTAGTCAATTAATTCATCACATCATTCGAAAATAAATGCGAGAATAAAATCAAATAAGAGAACACAAGCGCACACAATAAATGACTCGGTAACAGGAGAGGCGCGAGGGTTTGAGAAATGTACCTTCCATGGTTTTTAGGCCGTGGGGTGCCGAAAATTTTGAGTCAACCGGGGGAAGATCACGCCTATCTCAGTCTTCCCCGGGAGTCCTACCGACCCAAGGTAGAGAGGCTTCTAAATCCTCGCCTTTGGGCGCCCTCTCTCTACCTTGTCCGGTTTCCCTATCACGCTTGTCTTTGATTATTACAAATTTAAATGAAAAATAAATGGTGTCCTACGCACCGCAATACAAGCCAAGAATAAAATAATCCTAAATACAAGCCTTCTAAAATAAAAAAATGGTACTAAAATTGAAAAAATGAAATACAAGTGAATCTCAAAATTGAATCTGATCCGAGCTTCACAATATCAAGAATGTCAACGGCGCCATTTGATAACTTTGCTTTTTCGGTATATCTCATTGTAGTATAGTGGTAAGTATTCCCGCTTGTCACGCGGGTGACCCGGGTTCGATCCCCGGCAACAGCGCCATTTGATAACGAGAACTTTTGCGTGTATCTTTGTCGTTGCTTGAAAATTCCTTCAATCAAAACCTCAATTACCTACAAATATAATAAACTCAAGTGTAGAGTGGTAAGTAAGGATGTCAATCCACTTTCTAGGGAGTAAGCTAGAGACAAATTCAATTGTAATTCACTTTTTATTTTCTTTTTGTGCTTTTTTACTTTTCTAATTTTTTTTAGCTTTTTCAACATTAAAACAATAGGGTGAGATCATGATTTAAACTAAACTAAATTAAAGTGTGAGTTGAAAACAACTAACTAGAAATTTACTAAAATGAAAATTAAAGTCTAAACTAAAAATAAGAGATAAGTGAGGTAAATAATTGTGAGAACAATCAAGGAGTGGGATTACACCACAAATTTTAGTTATTCTAATTACTTAAGTTAATTATTTGAATTCTCCCAAATTAATATCAAAACTACAAATCAACTCTCTTTGCAAGTGTAATTTTAATAATAACATTTTAGAATATTAAGTTTAACACCTCACAACTCTAGAAAAATAAATCTACACTCCTTTTAATTAATCACCCGCTAGGATCGATTAATTAAAATTTATATCAATCTTAGAAATTAAATTTAGAGTTGAAATTCAAGTTATAATACCCCACTTAAGAAACCCCTATCTCTAGTTCGAATCTAAAATGGGTATTATAATTAGAATTTCGATTTTCTCTCGAAAATCATTTACCCTCTCTCGAGGCGTAAATTTAAGGGCGATGGATCAAAATTAACATTCAAAGGGATTTTTCAAGTAATTAAACTAATTAAAATAAAATAACATCAAATAAGGGTTTTACCCCACCTCTTGAAAGGGGTGTTAGCCTAACATGGTATAAAATATGACAAATTAATAATCAAAGGCATAAACAAATAAAATAGAAGGGTAAGAGGACAAATCTTCAAACAAGTCTCCTTGATTTGTAAAATTGGACTCTAATCCTCCATTGAAATTGAGCAACATCCATTCAAAATGAGTTTTCCACAATATTCAATTACATACAAACACTCATTTGAATCACTCAACAATTAATTTCTCACAAATATCTAAAAAAATAAAAAGAATAAAATAAAACTATTTACAAAGGATAATTTTCTCTACAATTCTCTCTCTAGAAATTCATCTCTACAAGCTCCTTTTTGATGATGAGTCTTCATCTTCATTTATAGTAGGCATGGAGAATGGGGGTATTTTTAGAAGAATTAAGGTGCAAGAGGTTGTATAAGGTGTGGGTAAGGGTTAGTTTAGGAATTAATAGATGATGCATGTTGTTTGGGTGAGGTCATGTGGGTAGTGAGGTGAGGGAATAAAATATGATATTATTTGAGGGGTGTTTTGGGAAAAAGGGTTAAAAGGGTAGTTGGGGGTATTATGGGTAAAATGGGGGTTAAAGGTTTAAGTGGGTTTAAAGGGTGTTATTGGCACATGGTGTTTTTAAATTGGTTTTTGGTCTAGTCTTGGAAGTTGGCAGGTGATTGAGTCATGTCTTTTGGAGAAGATATGAAAATGGGTATTTGGCTTTGAAAAAGGAAAATGGGAATAAGGTTTGGCATGGATGGAGATTGGTTGGATTTGGATTGAGGGAAGCAAATCGGCGCCGGAACTGGGGAGAGAGAGAGGTCGGAGTTGGAAGGGGCGAGCGGCGCCGGAGCTGGGCTTAACGCCGGCGGCAGCGGCTGGCCCCGACCGGGGAAAGGTCTCGGGTAGAGAGAGAGAGGGGGAGTGCGCCGGAGTTGGTGAGGGTGTGGGGTGAGACGTCGCCAGAGAGGGGCGGCGGCAGGGTAGCGCCGGTGGGGGTTGCCGGACGGGGCAGTGGCAGGTGAAATCCTAAAAATAAACAAATGAAATCCTAAAAAAAAAATTCTAATTCTAATAAAATAAAACAAATAACTAATAAAAAAAAAGATGAAATAAAATTATACTAATAAAAATAAAATAGAAAAATAGAAAATAAAACCTAGAAAATACTAAATAAATCTAAAATAAATCCTAAAAATAAAAATGACTCAAACTAAAAATCTAAAAAAATATAAAAAGACACAAACTAAACACACAAGCTTGGAGTAGGTTTAGGGTCGGATTTGGTTACGAGAGAGGGAATAAGCTCCAATTTAACTGCAATTGGCCTCGAAATGTAGCTTTTGACACCGAAACTGCAGTTAAGCATGCATGACAAACATTTAAGCACATAAGACCCATAGTGTCGAGAATTAGCAACTAAAATACATCTATTTGGAGTATAAATTATACAATTTTGGGTGCTTATCACATGAGACTAATATAACTCGTAGGAGCTGACCACGTAATCACAAGACTTCTAATTTGAGAATACAATAATAATTGTAACTCGTATATGCAAATTTTCAGCTTAAATACGATTTCTTTTAAAATTACTTGGTTACTAATATCATCTCTTTTTTGTATCTTATGTTTTTGTAGGATAACATTTTGCCGTTAGCTTTTATCCACGTGGAACACATGAAGTCAACGGTTTACAACAAGGGGATATTTATTTAATGTCATTAATATTCAGGATTTTATTTTTTTGTGTTATGGCCGTGGGGGGCTTTTGTATTTTATTGTTAGCTTTTATGTTCGTGCAGACTTTTGTAATTCTATTGTTATATTTTATGGTCGTGCGGACTTTACATTACATAGGTTTTAAAATGTCTAGAAAATAGAGGATACTCTGCCCAGTGTTTTCGGTTTGTGAACTATTAAGACTTGTAATATTTTGAAGTTTGTATGTACATTAGTTTATCAACAATGTGCGAGATTCGCAATTTATGAAATTTCTTGTTTTCATATAATTTTTTTTCTTTTATTCAAAAATTTTGGCACGGTTCAAAACCATGCCAAAAGTGTATCAAATTTTGGCACGATTTTGAATTGTGCCAAAAGTGTAGCAAAATGTAATTAATCTGGCATAGTTATAAAGTGTGCCAAAAGTGTACTAGGAATATCAAATTCTGGCACGGTTTTAAAGTGTTCCAGAAGTGTTCATGTTTTGGTTAAATCAGGCACACTTTTAAACCGTGCCAGAAAAAAATGACCATTTTGGAACAGCTTATTCTGACACTGTTTTAAACTGTTCCAGATTGTTGTTTTTGGTGTAGTGATTCATCGTATATATATGTGTGTTTCATTAACATTTCCAGCTTTCACAAAACCTACCCCCATAGATGCAGTCTTCCAAAGCCCGTGTAGAAATTAATAACCGTGTTCCCAATTAACATACCGGTGGGGGGAAGGGGGTGAATAACATACTGATGGTAAAAAAATTGTGTTGTCATTTTATGTGAGATACATGGGATGATTATTCAAGGTGATTCTGTAATAGATGGTCCATTTTTAGACATCAACAGGATAAATGAGCACCTTCTCTCCTTCGTGGCAATATTCACACTTGGTCGTCTCAGAAGACAGTTGGATGGCTAACTGGCCAACCAACCTGAAGAATATGAACCATCAAGAACATCAAAGGCCATTGGTGTAGGGTCATTATGTACCTGTGAATATCAACAGTTATACTTATTGTATATAGATGTAAATACCTGAATTTATAAAGGCATTCCATCTCTTGCACTCCCAACGAATAAAAATACATGATCTCCCTTGGCTCAAAGGGACAAGTGAATCATTCTCAATCACACCATACCGTTTTATTGTAATCATAAAAAATACAGTCGAACAACTTTAAAACTCTTTATCTCTCATGTGCTTGCTGGGATGATTTATCTTCATTTTATCTGTAAATATGTTGATGTTTAAAAATGGTTACCCAATTTTATAATCACGAAAAATTAATAGTAAGTAAATTAAGAGAACACACAAAAGAGACGAGAGTTTTAAAGTGCTTGATAATTTAGCAAAAGGATGGAGTATTTATTAAAAAATTTGCTTGACGCACGCACATAATGAGATTACTAGCCTTCTTGATAATTCATATGACCCTTCTTCTCTTTAATGATTCACCTTATGGAGTTGGTCAATCGGTGTGCCGACCAATTAGGTTTGGCACCGACCAAGTGTTGACGAAGTGTTGGGGTGTCTACTCGGGAAGACAAGTGTCTTAATGCTGTTGGTCCAGCCAGTACCGCTTGATGCCATCAATTATACTTTTCGTAATGTGCCACTTGGAATTTCTTAGCAACATGAATAATTTAGTCTAGAACAAAATCCCCCAAGGATATAATATGAGATCTGAATACCTTCTCGTCCTTTAAGTATGCTGGTGATCGTCAGTCGAATGACTGGACTTTGTAAAGTATTTCACTAGAGTTTCTGTGGATAGTTTAAAAACTGTAAATCGCAAAGAATGTAGTCTGATTCATCTGCCCTTAATGTTGCCCTTGTTGGGATAAATAAGGCCGAGGAAAATGCCTGGTGAAATAACTCCTAAGAGATTTGTTATTTCCTTATAACGATTGTTTCTGCTTTTGTATTATTCTGCTAAAGCCATTGGTGTTGGAATAATTAGTTGATATGCATTTAAGCTTGTGATCAGCTTTCCGATTAGGTAATCTGTGTAGATTAGTTAGTCGGGTCAGTGGTTATTGTAATGACTTAGATTCTACTAATGTTGTTTTTAGATAAAACTGTAAATAATTATGTTAATCTGAGTTGTAGTATTAGTTATCAGTCGAGACCAAGTGTATTAGGAAGGTATTTATGTATTCATGTGTTTAGGAATATATACATGTATTCCTATATTTAACTCACTCAGGTAAAACTTCTTGTGTTTATACATAAAGTTTTACAGCCTTTTTGTTCTTGACATGTCAAAGATGAAGTCATACATGAAGTAGTTATCAATGGCGACTAAGTGTGTTAGGAATGTAAATATGTATTCCTATGTTTAGGAATGTATATATTTATTCCTGTATTTAACTTAGTCGGGTAAAACTTCTTGTTCGTGATCTGTCTAGAGACGAGGTCATACATGAAGTTTGACTTTGGCTGTGCAGCTGAGATGCTTTGCTGAGATGTTTTCGGTTATAGAATAATTTATGCTGAGACCATTGATTCTATAATTTGTCAATAATATAAGGTGATCCAGTATTCTGGTCGATAGCCCAATTGGAGAGCCGACCATAGTGATGGGAAGCACTAATGTACAGAGGCATGCTTGTATGCTTATTCAAATAACAATAAATTCATTCATATGTCAACATAGCAATATAGCCCCCAGTCGGGATTTATGAAGAGAAAACCGAATAATTATGCCCAACTATATGTTGGGATTTTATTGCGAGTAATGTTGACCATTTATCGAGTGTTGTCATAAGATGGTCCCATGATTGCCCAGGCATCGGGGTTTTGATAAGAACATTAGATAATGATGATACCTGACAGAATGAATATGCAGTCATTAGCCGAGGTTGAATCAATTAATGATAATGCCCAAGAGTCCGTTGGATCTAAGTCATGATGATTCACATAATATATATGATTTATGGCGATTATCCATCGAATCTAGTTAGACATCCAAAGAAATAATGAAAGTGTCGACCATCTATCAGGGTTAAATTAAATAATGTTTGAGGGGACCAAGTAAATATTACGATTGATCCTGCATTGTTAGAGAAAAATATATTTCCAAACCATTCAATAGTTAATGTAATGTTGATTATTGATCGACTATGCCAACCAATTATCGGGACTGAATATAGATAAAGATTCTCTAGACTAAACATCCGTTGTTGATAAAATACAACTTGTGTGGCAGATGTCCTCAGGATTAAATATAGGATAATAAATATTTTGTCGATCTCTATCGAGTTGAATCTTGAATATGCATAACCATCATTCAGGTTGAGAATCAGAGTCAGATAATTGAAAAATATCATCGCCCGAGCATTTGTTAGTTATAAGAAATAATCTTACCCAACAATTTATTGGCTCTTCATGTGTTGTAGAGTGCTTGACTATTCATCAGAGCATTAATAAGATTTCCAAGAGTTTAAGATTGTGGCCGAGTAGCTATTCGTGCTCGAGTATATGTCGGAGTATTAATATGATTTCCAGGAGCTTAAGATTGTGGTCGAGCATTTATCGGGACTAAATCTCGTACCTGTGGAATTTAATAAAGTTGCCCAACCATATGTTGAGGTTAAATCAAATAGAAATTATCATGAGATTTATATGGACAAACAATATATAATATGTATCTACTCGAACATCGAGCTATAAACATTTCAAAATATGAAACAGTAAGATTTGTGTCGAATATGTGTCACGTGAGCAGATTTTTATGAAATAGGTGCAATATGTAAGGCCTAATTGTTTACTCTAGAATTTTTGTAAAATTAATGGAACTCTAGTAAAAAATTAAATATAAGTTGGTTTTCAAAAAAATTATTTTCGTATGAGGTTGTGAAATATAAGTTGTAGGGGGGTAAACCAAAAGCTTTGAATGTTCACATAAAGTAATAAGGACCTAAAATCCAAGCCTTAAAGAAACATGTCTATTAAGGCACACAACGTGCTGATGAGGGCCTCAAACATTTGACGTCAACCAATCGTCTTAAACCCCCATTGCGTGTAAGCGGTCACAATACTTGCCGTCGACCAGTAAGAGGTGGTCGGAAAGAAGTTGATATCTATGACACCTGTCGTCGACTAGTAATAGGTGGTCGGGAAGAAGTTGATTCTTGTGACACCTGGCCACCGACCAGTAATAGGTATCTCCGAGGTGATCAGGAAACCCTCAACATATAAGTGGTCAGGAATCCTACAACACCTTTCACCGATCAACAAATAGGAGGTCGAGAACCTAATAAATTTTAGGTCACCTGTCGCTGAATAATAATAAATGGTCGGGAACCCCTCAAGCTGTATAATATCTATTGCAGACCAACAAATAGGAGGTTAGGAACTCTTTAAGTTGTACAATACTTGTCGCCAACCAACAACTGTACAATGCATGTTGTCGACCAACAAATTGGAGGTTAAGAGACCATTTGGGTATTTGTTTGTAATGAATCCATATTTTGAGGTAAATATCACTACTAGGGAGCTGTTCGTACTTCTAATGAAGACCTAGTAGTGGATCACTGATTACTGGAGAGAAGAGAAATTAGCAAAAATTTTTTATCCAAAACAGAGGTCTGGAACTTTTTTATAGCCATTTCTGTGACTGTTCTTCAACAGTCACAACTCTTCATGTAACGACTCAGCAACCGTTGGATCATGCCTATTTGAAATTTCTTCGATCTAACGGTTATGATTAGGCATCCCATCGTAAGCGAATGGACATCCCCTACATGAAATGCTATGAGTTAATCTAACGGTTCAGATCAAGTCATTTCAGATTTTAAACCCTTTTATCGAATCGTTTAATCACAACCGTTGATTCAGTTTTACCTCATCAAAACTTTAGGCTCCCACGCTCCAAGTGACGATGCGCACGTGCGAATTTCCAAGTGTGCGTCAAAGCGCGCAATGTGCCCTAAGTCGACCAATCTCACTTTCGCGCGCCGCATGTCACGTGTCACGATTGGTGGTGCTTAAGCACCACCGCGATGCATGACATCATTGCCCCTTATTTGTCTTGTAAACTCGAAGCTTAGTTGTCCTTTAGTTGATATACCACCACTTTTTGAGGTACTCTTCCAATGTGGGACAATATGGGATTTTGAGCACTCCCATATCTTTCACACCCATTTTCTCATGTTTCTTCCTTCTAAAATAAAACCCAAACTATGTTTGAAATAAAACACCAATTAATATAATAAAATATTAACAACTAATGTTTAAAATAAAACATCAATTAATATAATTAAAATATTATATTATATTAAAATTTATCCAACATTCCCCCACCAATTTCAATATACACAAGAGAGAAAAGCAAAAAGACAATAAATAACTTTTGGCACTATCGCTAAAATCTAGTACATAAATGAGAAGTGTCGTTCGGACTTGAACTTCCATATAATGTAAATAATTCAAAGCTTCATCAAAGTGATCTGGTGAACGTATCTTGAACCAAGGACCTTTTGAGACGAACCGGAACTATCACACATACCGATTTCTGAGTTTATAAGTGTTCTTCTAGCATGCACTTTTATGGCCTTGTGCTAATCCTGATTTCACGAGCGCTTTAAGATCCGTCTTGATTCCATAGAAAGCGGTCACACTTTCGACACTCGTATAGGTAAATCAACTTTAGTGATTTTGCGAGTCACACTTATATGATTTATTAAGAAGTAATCTTCATCCTCTAACATCCAGAAAACCAACACTAGGCACATAGGAATGGAACTTTTGTATAAAATTCCTAGTGTTCCATAACTATAATTTAACTTATTTGTACCACATTGAACTCTATCTCTATTTTTAAAATATGAGTTGGGTTCCCATTAAATATAGTTGTGTTTATTTATTGGACCTTAGTCCCATTCCTTTTGAGGTGATATATATATATATATATATATATCATCTCCCTAACAAGACCTTTAGTTAGAGGATCTGCTAAATTCTTATTCGTTTTAACATAGTCGACTGTAATTACTCCTCCCTTGAGTAATTTTCTAATAATTTGATGCCTTAGACTAATGTGTTTAGATTTTTCGATGTAAGTTTTGTTCGAAACTTTATAAATTGTGGCTTGGTTATCACAACTTATCATAATAGAAGGAGATGGCTTTTTCCATGAAGGAATATCATACAACACATTTGTAAGCCATTCTGCTTCTTTACATGCATCTGCTGGGGCTATAAATTCAGATTGCATTGTTAAATATGACACACATGTTTGTTTCTTGGATCCCCAAGAGATAGATGCTCCTCCAAGCGTAAAAATTCAACCAGTAGTTGACTTGGATTTTGATTCAAGATTATTCCCACTTGAATCACCATATCATTCTAAAATAGATGGATATCCTACATAATGTAAGCCATAACCCAAAGTCCTCTTCAGGTATCTAAGTACCCTAAAAATTTCATTCCAGTGCTCTTGTCCTGGATTACTTATAAATCTACACAAGACACTCACTACATAAGCAATGTCTGGTCTAGTGCAATGCATAGCATACATTAGACTCCCAATAATACTAGCATATTTAATTATATTAATTGATGTTTTATTTTAAACATTAGTTGTTATTATTTTATTATATTAATTGGTGTTTTATTTTAAAAATAGTTTACGCTTTATTTTAGAAAGAAGAAACATGAGCAAATATCTGTGAAAGAGATGGGAGTGCTCAAAATCCCATATTGTCCCAAATTGGAAGAGTACTTCAAAAGGTGGTGGTATATCAACTAAAGGACAACTAAACTTCTAGTTGACAAGTGAAATAAGGGACTATGATCCCACGCATCACGGTGGTGCTTAAGCACCACCAATCGCGACACACGACACGAGGTGCGCGAAAGTGAGATTGAGCGACTTAGGGTGCATTGCGCGCTTTAACGTACACTTGGCACTTCACACGTGTGCATCGTCGCTTGGAGTGTGGGAGCCTAAAGTTTTGACAAGGTATAACAGATCAATGGTAGTGATTAAACAATCTGATCAAAGGGTTTAAAATCTGAAATGACTTGATCTGAACCGTTATATTAAATCGTAGCATTTCGCGTAGGGGATGTCCATTCGCTTACGATGGGACGCCTAATCAGAACCGTTAGATCAAAGCTATTCCAAATAAGCACGATCCAATGGTTACTGAGTCGCTACATGAAGAGCTGTGACTGTTGAAGAACAGTCATAAAAATTACTATAAAAAGAGTTCCACGCCTCTGTTTTGGACACTAAAAATTGTTAATTTCTCCTCTCTCCGTCCTCTATATTTTGGCATTATCAGGTTACAAATTCAGAGCGTAGTCGGTTTGATAAAACAGTACATAGTTTGAATCAAACAACTATTCATACACTGCATTGTATCCTGAAGGAAGATTCTATATAACCCATAGTGTACTCGCGGTTATGTCTCAATCGGATTGGAAGAAATTTTGCCTAAAAGAAAGCGTTCCTAGAATGTGCCTTGCAGAAATTAATTAATATATTTCATTCTTTCCATATCAAAATTCCAACAATTTTAGGCAAAATCTTTATTTTTATTACTCCACTCAAATGGAAGGAACAGTGGCACAATCTATCCAAGTCACGAGTCAAGAATTAATCCGTCTCGATCGTTTTGATGGCGAAAATTTCACCCATTGGCAAGAAAAAGTTATGGTGTTCCTCACATGACTAAAACTATCATACATTATAGATGACAACCTTGAGCAAATTCCCGAGCCCACACCCGAAGACGCCGAAGAAATAAAGCAAAAGCGTGTGAAGAGGAAATAAGATGAATTTATGTGTCGAGGACACATCCTCAATGCTTTGTCTCATAGCGCTCATCGAATGATTCCGACGGTAAAGGAATTATGGAAGGCTTTGGAGACAAAGTATCAAAATGAGGAAGCGAGCAACCGTAAGTTTCTGATTTCTAACTATATGAATTTTAGAATGAGTAGTGATAAATCTGTCATTGTACAAGTATATGAACTCCAACAGATTGTTGGTGACCTTAAAGCCGTTGGAATTAATCTTCAAGATGAATTTCAAGTAGGGGTAATTGTTTCAAAACTTCCATCCTCTTGGAATGGCTTTAAGAAGAAAATTAAACATGATGAAAAGACTTATACTATGGAATCCCTTCTTCATCACCTTCGTATTGAAGATGATACTCATATTCGAGAAAATAAGGATGAATAAGGTGAGAGTCATTCAAAATCCAATATGGTTGAGGATAAAAAATCCAATAATACCAAAGACTCAAAATTTAAAGCAAAGAATGGTTTAAAATTCAAGAACCAAGGTGCAAATAAGAAAAAGAAGGGAAAATTCTTCTTCTGTGACAAACCGGGCCATTATTCTCTAGAATGTTTTCTTAAAAAGAAGGCATTCAAGGAAAAATAAGGGTCGAAGGAAACCAACAATGTTGAAGATCTTATTGCTACTGTATGCGAAGCGAATCAATTGAAAATGAAAGTGGATGGTGGCTGGATACCGGCACAACGGTCCATATATACAAAGACCGATCTTCATTCTAAACGTATCAAGAAATAGATGGAAAATAAGTGAAGATGAAAAATAATCTTCGCACAAATCTAGTTGGGAAAGGCACTGTGGAATTGAAATTAACTTCTGGAAATACTCTTACTCTAATTGATGTACTTCATGTACCTGATATGTGTAAAAATCTTGTGTTTGGGGATCTTCTCAATAAGAGATGTTTCAAACTAGTGTATGAGTCTGATAAGTTTGTCTTATCTAAGAATGGACAATTTATTAGCAAAGGGTACTCTTGTAACAATATGATCAAAATTAATGTAATCAATAATATTAGTTCTGCTTATATGGTTGAGTCAATTTCTTTATGGCATAGTAGATTAGGTCATGTGAATTATAAAAGTATTAAAAATATGACTAATCTCGGATTAACCTCGGATTGTAAATTAGATAACCTTTATAAATGTGAAATTTGTGCTCAATCGAAGATAACTATAAAGTTATTCAAATCTATTGAGAGGACATCCGAAATACTTGATCTTATTCATAGTGATGTATGTGATATGAAGAGTAATATGACTCATGGTGAAAATAAATATTTCTTAACTTTTATTGATGATTACTCTAAGTATGCATATACATATTTGCTTAAAAGTAAAGATGAAGTTTTCGAAAAATTTCTAATTTATAAAGCAGAAGTTGAAACTCAACAAAATCGAAAAATTAAAGTCCTACGATCCGATAGGGGTGGTGAATATTACCCGAGTGAGTTTATACAATTTTTTAATACTCATGGAATAATTCATCAAGTTACGTCGCCTTATACGCCACAACAAAATGGAACGGGGGAAAGGAAAAATAGGACTTTAGTTGAAATGATAAATGCAATGTTAATCAGTTATGGTTTACCTTTGTCGATGTGGGGAGAAGCGATTTTATCCGCATGTTATATTTTAAATAGAGTTCCATTGAAAAAGAAGGATATTACACCATACGAACTATGGTTTAATCGTAAGCCTAATCTTAGACGTCTTAAAGTTTGGGGATGTCTTGCTTATGTAAGAAAACCCAAACCTAAAAGACCTAAACTGGGAAATAGGACTTACAAATATGTTTTCATTATATACTCTAGTAACAGTACGACTTATAGATTTTTAAATCTTGAAACTCAATAAATCATTGAGTCGGTAGATGTGAAATTTTTTGTACATCTAACAAAGTTTAGTACTTTGAATCAAGGTTTAGAAAGTAATAATCCGACTGTTGACTCCTCACCTTCAGAAGAAAATTCACAAACAAAATCTTATTTAGAACCAACAGATGACGTTGACCCACGAAGAAGTAAAAGACAAATAACTAAAAAAACATTTGGGCCCTACTTTGTTATTTATCTAGTTGAAGGGTATTTAAATGAAACTAAGAATACAACTAAATTTGTTCTTAATATAGAAGATGAACAGACAAAATTTCATGAAGTGGCAACATCTAGGGATGCTGTCTTTTGGAAAGAAGCAATCAATGATGAAATGAACTCAATTTTGTCAAATCAAACTTGGGTTATTTCCGATCTTCCCCCCGGAGATAAACCTATTGGGTGAAAATGGATATTTCAAAGGATATGAAATTCGGACGGTTCAATAAATAAATTTACGGCATGATTAGTTGCTAAAGGTTATAAGCAAAAACATGGAATTGATTACTTTGATACATATGCTCCTGTTGCTCGAATAACTTTCATTAGGATATTAACATCTCTTGCTTCTATTCATAATTTAGTTATTCATCAAATGGATGTTAAACCTGCATTTTTAAATGGTGATTTAGAAGAAGAGATTTATATGGAACAACCCGAAGGGTTTGTTTTGCCTGGCCAAGAAAAGAAAGTGTGTAAACTGGTTAAATCTCTTTATGGCCTTAAACAAGCTCCTATGCAATGACATGGGAAGTTTAATAATATTGTTATATCCTATGGATATAAAGTTAATGATGCCGATAAATGTATATATAGTAAATTTAAAATTGGTGTTGGTGTTATTATTTTCTTATATGTGGATGACATGTTAATATTTGGGTATAATCTCAAATATGTTGAAGAAATCAAAAGGTTTCTTTAATCAAAATTTGATATGAAAGATCTTGGAGAAACTGATGTGATTTTAGGAATCAAAATTGTGAGAAAGGATAATTCTTTAGCGTTATCTCAATATCATTATATAGAAAAAGTTCTTAAAAGATATAATCATTTTGAACTTAAGCCAACTGCTACACCAGTGGATCCTAGTATCAAAATAATGAAAAATAGTAGGCATTCTATGGACCAACTTAAATATGCTAGTATTATTGGGAGTCTAATGTATGTCATGCATTGCACTAAACCAGACATTGCTTATGCAGTGAGTGTCTTGTGTATATTTACAAGTAATTCAGGACATGAGCACTGGAATGCGATTTTTAGGGTACTTAGATACCTGAAGACGACTTTGGATTATGGCTTACATTATGTAGGATATCCATCTGTTTTGGAAGGATGTAGTGATTCAAGTTGGAATAATCTTGAATAAAAATCCAAGTCAACTACTGGTTGGATATTTACGCTAGGAGGAGTATCTATCTCATGGGGATCCAAGAAACAAACATGTGTGTCAGATTCAACAATGCAATCTGAATTTATAGCCCTAGCAGATGCATGTAAAGAAGCAGAATGGCTTAGAAATGTGTTGTATGATATTCCTTTATGGAAAAAGCCATCTCGTTCTATTATGATAAGTTGTGATAACCAAGCCACAATTTATAAAGTTTCGAACAAAACTTACATCGAAAAACCTAAACACATTAGTCTAAGGCATCAAATTATAAGAAAATTACTCAAGGAAGGAGTAATTACAGTCGACTATGATAAAACGAACAAGAATTTAGCAGATCCTCTGACTAAAGGTCTTGTTAGGGAGATTATATATATCACCTCAAAAGATATGGGACTAAAGTCTATTAAATAAACACAATTATATTTAATGGGAACCCAACTCATATCTTGAAAATATAGATAGAGTTCAATGTGGTACAAATAAGTTAAATTATAGTTATGGAACACTAGGAATTTTATGCAAAAGTTCCATTCCTATATGCCTAGTGTTGGTTGTCTGCATGTTAGAGGATGAAGGTTAATTCTTAATAAATATTATAAGTGTGACTCGTAGAATTACTAAAGGTTATTTACCTATACGAGTGTCGAAACTGTGGCCACTTTTTATGGAATCAAGACCGACCCTAAAGCGCTCGTGAAATCAGGATTATCCCAAGGCCATAAAAGTGCTGTGACACCCCGACTAATTAAATACCGGGTAGCTACTCCTTTATTAAATTAAACAAAAATGCCAAGTTGGCTCAGTTAATAGCATCATTGTTGAAAACGTTTTATTATTACTAACCACCTAGTATTGAAAAAGTAAGTTGCCAAATTTTAATTAAAGTCTGATTAACATGCAGTAAAAGATTTAAAGCAAGAATAATATCACCATTCACCAATACGAAATAATAGAATAGCCATCACATGATATAAATAAATCTGGAGGAAACTCCTCACAACAAACTCCACAACTGAAATGAATAACTAAATACTGAATACTGAATCAATACATGCCAAAGTCTGAAAAACTGAAATGAAAATGTATCTCTAATGGAACTGGGCAACATGCCCTAAAACTGAGGAACACTGAACATGGAATCAAAATGATAGAAGCGTCTACAAGCAAATCCCTGTAACTTCCACAACAGCTACAACTCGTCATCTGAATGAGTACCCTATGCATGGTGTCCTTGTGGCTGGGCACCTAAAATGGTTTTACAAGAAAAATAAATTTGAAAGCAAACGGGTCAGAGCCCGAATGTGGAGATATTTTAAAAAACCTGCAAGTGCTTTAAAAACATTTAAAACATTAAATGCAAAGTACATGTTAGGACGTGCACTCACATGAAATTCTCACCTCTCGACTAAATGTGCACCCCTAACGTAAGTACCCATCTAAAATGACACTAACCACTAGCTAAGTGACATCATATCTAGCTAGACTGTCATAGGTTCTACCCTTAATACTCGGTTCCCGTTAACATTATAATGATCTCAATTAAATAGGGGCTTAACGTAAATTCAGGTTCTCATATAAAAGTAATACAACTCGTTATAGATTCTCCCTTTTATGTTATTTCATAGTTATACACACGATACCATATGAAAGTTCCCATTTTATTAAGTGTATATTTTCCACAACATAAATATACAATATAAGCACCCCGAGACTAAGCTGTGGTGCACACATACTCTGCTATCCATCCCGGTACATCACGTATATAAGGATCACATATTCCGAATCTCTCAGGAATAGTTCACCGATAACAACATCACAAATAATGGAGGCGAACGCAGTCACATCACATGGGTCACGCACATACCTGCGCTCCCACGATCAGCAGACTTATTAACATCCCAATAAGTCCTTCTCTGACCTATGTTAATCGAGGTAACCAGTCTAAATCCGGGCAACACAAGGATTAGAGGGCCCTAAGCGAACGCAAACCTCCCGTGATAGCAAGTATGATAGGTTTGTCATACACACAAATCATATATCAATACTAAGTAAACACGCATCTTAGTAATCACCGTAGTTTAATTGTAGTACATATCGCATTCTCGTACCAACTTATAATTTATACAATTTATATAATCCCAGTTCATAATCATACACGCCATAATTTATTCTCACGTCGTAGTAGGCACTCACGTCTCGACTCAAAATGTCTATTTGATTCGTTCCACAACTATATAATTTACTCCTCATTATATCCCAAATGTCCCAAGTACACCGATACATCATCAAAGGAATGTTATCTCTGTCATCGAACAAGTTTACGGGACTCCAAAAATCAAAACAGGCCAAAAAGGCCTAAACTGCCAGCTCGTTAGAAGTCTCGTTCGAACGAGGCTGTTCGAACGAGATTTCGTTCGAACGAACTGGGCTATCTAACGAGATCTCGTTCGAACGAGATTATCGAACGAACATCCCTCTCGTTAGAACTCCAAACTGTCAACTCGTTAGAAGCTCGTTCGAACGAGCTCGTTCGAATGACCTGGGTAGGTCTTCTAACGAGTGACCAGATTCAAGCCCAGAAATCCTATCTCGTTTTTCACCAATTTCTACTCCTCAATACTCCTCTAAAATTCGTCCCAACCATGTTTTAAGGTCTCTAATCAATCCTAAACATATCAAGGTCACATACTAACGTGTTTTAAGGAATCAATTCATCCTAAACATCATTAAATCATCAAGTCACTTCACTTTTCTCCAAATTTTCAAGAACATCAACCCTAGAGTTTAATATCATCAATTTACTCAAATTAGATCCATTTTTGTTACATCCAACATACATTAACATCAGGGTAATCATCTCTATACGATTCTACATGCAATTTCTTCTCAAAATTTAAGTTCTAAGTCCAATTAAAATGGGTTTTTATTAAACTCCCAATAACAATTTGATTTATTGGATAGTCTAAGCATGGAAGAAGCATTTACTGCATAAAAACGTAATTTAAACCACTTGCCTTGATTCAATCTCAGATTTTGATGACGATTTGAAGAAGTTCTCTCTCTCTTTCTGCAGAATTCCTTTCTATCTCTCTCTCTCCAAGCTTTCTTCTCCAATGGCTATGGTGGCTAGGGTTTGCTTTGGGAAATATTAGAAAACCTAATTCTAATAACCTACGTAGCCTTCTAGGTTAATATGGGTTGTTAATGGGTTAAGTGGGTCAATTCCCAATCAGATAAAAACTCTTAATTTTCGTCATTATTAAATCCCAAAAATACAATATTACCAAACTACCCTTATAAGATGCCGGTATGGCCTAAAAATACCCCGGGACCCAAACTAAACCCCCAGCTAGTGTTTTCTGACTATCTCGACCCTTCCGGACGCGTTGGCGTACTCAAAACGACCATACGGTTAATAGAATTTAAATTCACTTTTATAATCAAAATAATTATATCCTGACGCGACTGTCTCACGCGTCCCAATAAAATGTCCAAATTGCCGTATATCAGTCTCACGACAAATTTCATAATACAATATTCACATGTCATCATATATACTCAATATAGTCAAATACCAACTCACATCTCGCTAGTATTTTATCCGGATTAATTCCCAATTAATTCTCATTTAATTAATTAATCCCAAAAATAAATATTGCCAAGTGCATGCTAGAAAAACACTTATAAACTCATAAATCGGTATGTGTGATAATTTCGGCTCATCTCAAAAGGTCATTGGCTCAAGATATGGTCACCACAGCACCTTGATGAAGCTTTGAATTATTTACACTATATGGAAGTTGAAGTCCGAAAGACACTTCTCATTTATGTACTAGATTTTAGTGATAGTGCCAAAAGTTATTTATTATCCTTTTGTTTTTCTCTCTTGTGTATATTGAAATTGGTGGGGGAATGTTGGATAAATTTTAATATAATATAATATTTTAATTATATTAATTGATGTTTTATTTTAAACATTAATTGTTAGTATTTTATTATATTAATTGGTGTTTTATTTTAATCATAGTCTGGGTTTTATTTTAGAAGGAAGAAACATGAGCAAATGGGTGTGAAAGATATGGGAGTGCTCAAAATCCCATCTTGTCCCACATTGGAAGAGTACCTCAAAAAGTGGTGGTATATCAACTAAAGGACAGCTAAACTTATAGTTGATGAGTCAAATAAGGGGCAATGATCCCACGCATCGTGGTGGTGCTTAAGCACCACTAATCGCGACACGCGTAAGTGAGATTGGGCGACGACTTAGGGCGCATTGCGCACTTTGATGCGCACTTGGCACTTCGCACGTGCACATCGTCACTTGGAGCGTGGGAGCCTTAAGTTTTGATGAGGTAAAACAGATCAACGGTTGTGATTAAACGATCCGATAAAAGGGTTTAAAATCTGAAATAACTTGATCTGAACCGTTAGATGAACTCATAGCATTTCGTGTAGGGGATTTCCATTCATTTACGATGGGACGCCTAATCAGAACCGTTAGATCGAATCTATTCCAAACAGGCAGGATCCAACGGTTGCTGAGTCTCTACATGAAGAGTTGTGACTATTGAAGAACAGTCACAAAAATGGTTATAAAAAGATTTCCAGGCCTCTATTTTGGACACCAAAAATTGCTAATTTCTCCTCTCTTCGTCCTCTATATTTTAGCATTATCAGATTACAAATTCAGAGTGTTCTTGGTTTGATCAAACAGTACATAGTTTGAATCAGACAACTATTTATACACTACATTGTATTCTGGAGGCAAATTCTATAAAACCCATAGTGTATTCGTGATTCTGTCTGAACCGGATTGGGTGAAATTTTTCCTAAAAGAAGGCATTCCCAGAATGTGCCTTGCAGAAATTAATTAATATATTTCATTCTTTCCATATCAAAATTCTAACACATGGATGGTCGCCTCTCACTAAGCTGCCGATGTACTCTTTTATTGTATATGAATGTCGACCAGGAAGATCGAATCTGCTTGGGCTACTCGATGAAGAAAGTTGTAGGTCAGAGGTAACCTGAGAGAAGATAATAAATTTTGCAGGTCGAAGGTCGGGATTTAATAGAGACTATAAATCTTGTTGTTGTTTTTCCATTTCAACCGTGATGACTCGCTCTGAAATTCTTATTTTCTTTCTTTTACCATTTTATCTTTATGAATATCACCGGCATTCAGCATGTCCACCTATTTCTCTTTCAAAAGGTGAGAAGTCAAAGTGACATCAGATAAGAATCAACAGCTCGTCATTTAATTTTAGCGGGTTTGATTGGCTGGGTATTCCATGAGGATGGACGAATTGCTACCGACCCAGTTTATGTTGTGATCCTACCCTGTCAATGTTTTCGGTAGGAGGCGATTGATTCTCTAATGCTGAGTCGCCGATTTTGGATTTGATGGATAATGATAAATTCATTGTGAACTAGTGTAAGAATAGATTTATCACACAAACAAATCAACATCATCATATATAACAGAGAACCAATAAATCAAAATTATCATATCTATCATTACATAAAAAACAACATTTGGCACACCTTAATTTTAAAAATTTGGCACAGTTTAAAACTGTGCCAAATTTTGGCACGGTTTAATGACAATCTGACACACTTTAAAATAATGCCAAAATTTGGCACTATTTTTAAGTGAGCCAAAATTGGGTACCATTACTAAAATATAAAATTCTCTAAAAAAATTACACTTCCTCACTTTTGAGGCTTCCCGCTCAAACCCAAATTTTCATCTCTCCCTCTCTCTCACACAGGCACTCAGGTAAAAATAATTTCCACGACATAGTTATATCTTAACTATGTATAATTTTTGGTCACAAACCCCCTAGTATTTCTCACTTGTCGGAAAATTAAGATCTTAATATTCACTCAGATCTCTAGGGTTGTTCAACATCATTTTCTGATCTCATTTTCATCTCGACAAATGGTGAGCTTTAAGTTGTTCTCATTATTTCACATCATCATAACTTCGGATCAGGCTTTAATATCATCCCATTCAATTTGGATTTCTCACAATTCCAATGTTAAACCTCTAATTTGTTAAAGGTCTGAGTTTTATTGAGATGTAGTTTTTGCTAACATTTGCATCTTTGTTTTTTGGTGTCGCAGGATCTTAGACTCGAAATCAAGGTACTTATGTTATTTTATTTATTTATTTCATAATGTGTATTGCTAATTATTTGAGTAATTGTGCTAAACAGTAATTATGTGATCAGAGAAAACTTTCTCAGAGGCCGGAAAGAGTGAAATATGTGGATACACATCCAACTGAGACATGGTAATATAATTACTTTATCTTATCAAATTTATGCTAATATTACATTGCCCTTGCCTTTAACTAGATATGATTTAAGGATTTTTCTTCTACATATATATTAATCAATGGATCTAGTGGCAAAGAGGTGTGATTATTTGATTATTTTACTTATCTGTGGTTTGCAATGATTTTTCATCGTAGCATTATAGCAAGTTTGTATTCTGGCAGTGTTTGTATCTGGAACTACCAGTCTCAGGTATGGAATAATGATGTTATATGTTTTCAACAAATTGTTAGGTCCAATTGAAGTGAAACACTATTAGGTTTTTGTTACACCTTTTAATCCTATGTTTACGTGCGTGCAAAGGGGCATGTGCGTAGGGGCATCTCGGGGTGCTTCCTCCCGCGGTGTTGAATATAAAGCCTTTAAAAATTATGGAACCTGCACTCTAAAAGACTTTCCAACTTTCATGTGTTGATTCCGAGTCCATGGAATATTCTGATTGAATTTCAGTTCATGACATTTTCACATTGTAAAAAGTATGCAAAAGGAAACAAACTCATTTTGTTTTCTTGTTTCAACTTTCTGATTCGATTGTTAGCGTCGGTGTATTTCAAGAATAGTATTAATTGTTATTGGAGGAATAGGCGCGATTCATTGTAAGATTGTTGTTTTTTTGTGTTTAGATTATACATTGTAGTGTAGTATATAATGGAATTTTGAGTTAAAGATTGCTTCTGAAGAGACAAGCTATGTTATTCTGCCATCGTGGACTGAAATGGCTACTTTATCAGATTGATTTCTATATTTGAGATGTTTTAAAATTTTTAAATACTAATGCTCATATTAGCTATAACAACCCGCGTAATTTTTGGGAAAATTTCAAAATAAAGAGGAAAAATAAATTTTGAGATAAAATTATTTTATTGCTCAAATATGTTGGTTATTATTTTTAAAGGAAAGAATTTCAAACAATTTCAAAAACGGAGTTAAAACCGATTTTATATTGATTTTTAAATAAATTATCCCTTAAAAAAATTTCTGGGCAAACTGCCAGATTTCCTGGGCCATCGATCGATCGATGCCTTCAGAAATAATGCGCAAGAAGCAATATTAAGAGTTTTTTTTCCAACTCCTACTTCTTCGCCTTATAAAATGAGGTCGTGGGTGACCCCTTTTTGGTACAACTTTTTGGCAGCAAACATGTTTGTAATTCCTCTTCTTTTTATACACTTTTCCCCTTTGATTTATGCTTTTAACCCTTAGGTTTTTGGAGGTGTTCTTGGGGATGTTTTGAGGTTGATCTTGGAGGAGTTTTTGGTGATCTTTGTGGGATGTTTTGATGGCTTAATTCTGTGACTTCTGGGCAGATTTGTGATGGTATCTTTTAGTGGTTTAGTGATCGCGTTGGAAACCGAGCGTACGTGTAAATACACTAGTCATTGTTATCGGCTTCTGACCACAATAAAAAAAAAATCTAAACTTTAACTACCCTCTTGTGGAGTATAGCGACGAGTCTGGGTATCGAATCCACAGGGAATGTTTGATAGATTTTAATTGATTTATTACTTCAAACAAAAAAATGTAAAAGATGATGATTGAGTGAGAAAGGAAAAAGGGAAAAGTAAAGAAGTTAACTAAAACTAATTGGAAAATTAAGGTTGAGACACAATCCCCCAACCCTAGATTATTGATGGTATAAAATTAATCGTAAATTTAAGTGATTAATTAGACCCAGAATTTAGTACTCCCAATCATTACATATATGAGGTTCAAGCTCGCACCATACTTAATCAGAGGACGAGTAAATAGATATTGCGATAGTGACACTTGAATTGCATTCTGAAGCATCCCGGTTACCCTGAAGCAAACGAGATGCAAAGATCTACAATTGTCGCGTTTCTATACAATACGGTCGTAATAAATCATTAAATTTAGAGGACTAAATTTATACACATGCAACTACCACATCAGTTTGGGTTCATGCATCCCAACCTTTAAAAACCTAGCCTAACATGAGAAATAATAATAAAAGTGCTGGAAATAAAAGTTACCAATATTGAAGAACAAGAACATGCAAGAAGAAATCAAAGATTGAAGAAAAATAAAAAAAAAGCTCTTGAAATAATGGTGCAAAATATGTGAATCTTTCTCCTAGATGTTTCTACTTGTTATGGAGATTTTACATGAATGAAATCTGAATAAAAAGAGTCCTAATGACTAAATATATAGACTAGAGGTTGTTTAGAAGAGACCCCAAAATATAAAACTCTTTTGTCTAAAAGATAAGCACAAAATAAAAATCCTGTATCTGGCAATTTGTCACACTTAGAAAGCGTGACTAATTTTGCAACGGATTTGTGGCGTGACTAATTTTGTAACGAATATTGAGCGTGACTAATGATCACATCGGTTATTTTAATTTTCATCAACTTCGATACATCTTCGGTCTGGGGTTCACTGGAACTTTGTATTTCGGATCGGTCCGATTTTTCTTTGATTTTTTCTTCTATCTTTGACTGCTCATAACTTTCACACCGGGACTCCGATTGAGGTACCGTTTTTTCCAGTATTCTTGTAATTGAAGGATATTCAACTTTACAGTTGGCCCCACCTCCGGAATAAGGCTAAAAAATTATGAAAATTCCCTTTAACTCCCCGTTTCTTTGTTTTCTTTCACTATTTTGAGTTCTCTTTGGCACTAACTTGTATGAAATACCTGTAAAACACATAAGAGATACATAAAATATGAAATACTTGCCCAAAGGGGTTAGTATCATAAATATGAGACAAATCCAAACTATTTACACCGCACGGGATCAAAAAAATACCGAAATTAAGGGGATAAATGTGAAGAATTTATGCCTAATCATTTAAGGTATGGGGTTTTACACAATGTTCTCCTTAATCTCGCGAGTAATACTCCCTTTGATTTCATGTGATTATTGACTCATATTTGAATTGTTAAATTCTTTTGGAAATCTGGAAACTATTTGTTGGAATCGAATTTTGATTCATGTGGTATTATATTTGTGTTGGGCATATTGTCATGAGATTTTAATATGGCACTGATGTTGGGCACCCGCCAATATTCCTGTTTTGCTACTTGATTAAGAATGGCGCCGTATGGTGAGGCTTGGTGACGATGATTAATGCGTTGTTAAGAAATTATATTGGTAAGATGCTATTATGATTCACATTTGATTTGAATATTCATACTCGTACTGTTATGTTTTATTCACCGTTAATATTTGTTGAGCATATTTCCTATCGTATTGTGTACTTTCCCTTATTTTATTTTCATGGCAGGTTGGCGCGTCTTTTAGGCGCTTTGGATTTGATTGGGATGATTTTAGCGGGGATTATTTTGGGACGAATTTTTAATACAAGAGAGTAGACTTGTATTTATTTTTATGTGTAGAGCATTGGAGATTTATTTTTAGTTGTTGTATTTATTCGAGAGAATTGTTGTATTTTTATTTGAAGAGATTTGAGATTAGTGGTTTCTCTTTTGTTGTTGTGGGATTTTGATGCTCTATACCTTGTATTTTATGGGTTTGAATAGTTTTATCGAGCAGTGGCGCTCCGATCGCTCTCCCCGGGTGGGCGGGGTGTTACAAAATGGTATCAGAGCTTAGGTATACGACCACCCTCAGGTCTTAGGTATTGGGTCTGTTGCGTTTTATGGACCATTTTTTTGGAGATAGATTATTTTAGATAATCGTTTCACGTTAGGCTTCTAGATTAGATGTGAGGAATTTACTTTTGGAGACGAGTTTATTTTGGAGATTGTTGGCCTGATTTTTGAGAGTTAGATATTTGACGAATTTCGAGGGTGAAATTCTATTGTTAGTGGGGAAGTGTAACAACCCGTGTAATTTTTTGGGTATTTTCAAAATAAAGAGGAAAATAAATTTTGAGATAAAATTATTTTATTGCTCAAATATGTTGGTTATTATTTTTAAAGGCAAGAATTTCAAATGCTTTCGAAAACGGAGTTAAAACGGATTTTATATTGATTTTAAAATAAATTCTCCCTTATAAAATTTTCTGGGCGAACTTCCAGATTTCCTGGGCCATTGATCGATCGATTCCTGCGGATCGATCGATCGATGCCTTCAGAAATCGTGCACAACAAGTAATTTTAAGAGTTTGTATTTGTTTCCAACTCCTGCTTCCTTGCCTTATAAAATGAGGTCAAGGGTGGCCCTTTTTGGTACTACTTTTTGGCAGCAAACATATTTTTAATTCTTCTTCGTTTTATACACTTTGCCCCTTTGATTTATGCTTTCAACCCTTAGATTTTTGGAGGTATTCTTGGGGCTGTTTTGAAGTTGATCTTGGAGGAGTTTTAAGTGATCTTTGTGGGCTATTTTGATGGCTTAATTATGTGACTTCTGGGCAGATTTGTGATAATATCTTTTAGTGGTTTAAGGTATGAGATTTTTCACAATATGTTCCTTAATCTCGCGAGTATTACACCCTTTGATTTCATGTGATTATTGACTCATATTTGAATTGTAAAATTCTTTTAAAAATCAGGAAAATATTTGTTGGAATCTAATTTTGATTCATGTGGTATTATATTTGTGTTGGGCATATTATCATGAGATTTTAATATGGCACTGATGTTGGGAACCCGCCAATATTCCTGTTCCGGCTACTTGATAAAGTATGGCGCGGTATGGTGAGGCCTGGTGACGCTGATTAATGTGTTGTTGAGAAATTATATTGGTAAAATGCTATTGTGATTCGCATTTGATTGGAATATTCGTACTCGTATTGTTACGTTTTATTCACCGCTAATATTTATTGAGCATCTTTCCTATCGTATTGTGTACTTTTCCATATTTTCTTTTAGTGGCAGCTTGTCACGGATTTTGGGCGCTTTGGATTTGATTGGGATGATTTTAGCATGGATTATTTTGGGAAGAATTTGTAATACAAGAGAGAAGACTTGTATTTATTTTGATGTATAGAGCATTGGAGATTTAATTTTAGTTGTTGTATTTATTCGAGAGAATTGTTATATTTTTATTTGAAGAGATTTGAGATTAGTGGTTTCTCTTTTGTTGTTGTGTGATTTAGATGCTTTATACCTTGTATTTTAAGGATTTGGTTAGTTTTATAGAGCAGTGGCGCTCTGCTCGCTCTCCCCGGGCTGGCGGGGTGTTACAGAATCTTTCACACCTCACAAAATCCAACAGATGGGGTGGCCAGCCACCGCCGCTGAACTAGTCCGGGCGTGAACTAAATAAATACCATTCTTAGCATGCGACATATATGAGACATAAATAAATCAGTCCATAAGATAAATAATTGAATCAATCTCCAATGATCATAAACAACTAAGCGATAAAATATCCATCACATGCTATCTCCGAATGAAACCAATCTCCAATAATGATTAAACAAAATCTGAATGAATAAACCAACTGTAAATGCTCCCACTGAAAATACTTAAACAAATTTGGAACCGAATGGTCCAATACTCTTTTAACTAAGTCTCATAATGAAATACGACTCAAAGGAAAGTCTAAGCTAAAACAAAGCAATAGAGTAATTCAGCTCCTGCTGCACCTCGAAACGATAACTCCGATAAACTTATGTAGCTTCTCCAATTCTAATCCTGAAAAATATTAGTCAACGCATGGGTCAGAGCCAAAGCCCCGAGCAAGAATACACAATAGTCCCCTCAAATAGGATCCTTAAATCCAGACAATAGCATTATACACAATAAATATCACAATAGAATATTTTAAATTAAACGGGATAATTAAACGCGATAAATATAAATCACTAACTACCCATAGAGATCCCCATTTAAAAAGGCACCAATATGATTTTAAATTCTCAAGTCCCACGATGCTAATTTTATTTAATTAGCTCCTTTTATTATTGTTCTCACTTTTTATTATGACGGTCCTCCTGTCCCGGGTGGTAATCCACCAAAGTGTCACACTTACCCTTGTCAATAGCTAGCCGAATCCATTTAAACAGTCGATCCCCCGTAATATGACAAGGTCCAACTCACGACACGACATAAATTGCCCAAGCTGACCCGTTTAAACTGTCGGTCACTGACACATTATGTCGCCATCAATTTTAATACCCGATTGTATCTTTAGGCATTAATTCTAATTTTCTCAATTTATAAATTACCCCATCCTTTTAATCGATGTGAGATCTTCAAAATACCCCTTAGTCCTATACCTAAGGGTCCCCAAGTTATCAATACATCATACCCTATGCATAGGATGAATATCTAACTTAAATTTCTACCTAGTCTCATGCCTAGGCTAACGCAACAACGATAAAGTATCAAAAGTTAGCGCACCCCCGACATAATAAAGTCACAATAATCTATCATCACTGGTACTATACCTAGAAGGCGTAAATCATCAAGAGCCCTAGCCACTAGTCTCATACCTAGAAGGCATCCTAAAATATAGGGAGAGCAAAATTACCCAACAACTCGTCGTCGCAAAGGCACTATAATAATACAAACAAGCATAATTAATTAATGTATAAAACTACTCATGATGGTCCAATTCAATTAAACCTTAATTTAATTATCACCTCGACATAAACATCCAATTAATCTCATTTAATTATTTAATTTAAATATACCGCTATTTCATCATTTAAAACATCAAAATTCTAATTTCATTGTTTCAACACAAATTACATGAGTTATACGCCCCAAATCCATTTATTTTAAAACTAGGATTTTTCTGCATGTAACCTACACCAATAAAACCCAAAATCACTCACGAATCCTACGTACCCAAAGGGTTATGAATATTAGTCAGATTAAAAGATTTTATAAAAATAACCCCTTAGTTAGTGTCCACTTTTTCTAATTAAGTTATTAATTATTTTTAAAAAACATGTAATTAATTGTTTAGGCGACACTTAAAATGATAATACTAAAGGAAAATAATAGAGTATTCATGCCTGAGATTAAGTTGAAGAAAAACTGGTAGCACGGTTGGATTCCTCTCGAAAAATTAACAAAGAAGTGTTCTTGAACAAACTAGATTAAACCCCAATTAAGCGTCCCAAAACTTGTGAAAAAACTTGATTATGTTGGAGGTTGATGATTATGGTGGAGAGGAAAAACTTTTGGAAGAGTTTTCTGGAGAAAAAATTGGGAAAAAGTGATTATGAGAAGTCCCCCTACAGATTATTAGTCTTATATACTAATTAGGAATTCTAATCCCACTCTAACACTACAAATAAAATCACCGAAGCACCTCAAATCTGGCATCGTCGATCGATCGATCGAACAGGCATGTGACCAGTGCCATTCCTCTTCGCTTAATACCATTTAACTAAAAATCAATTTTTTTTTATTAGTCACGGACTAAATCCGTGACAAATATTTTTCCTTTTTTTTAGGCTAAACTTAAAACTCTAATAAAAACTTCATTTTAAATCCGATTTCGATTCCTCTTGAAGTTTTATTCTTCTAAAATCATAACCAACATATTTATTTAATAAAACTCATTTAAATTCAAAATTTATTTTTCTCGAATATTCCAATTAATTAATTAAATTAAATAATAAAACACAGGGCGTTACATTAGCAACGGAAAATGACACTTTTGTTTGTTCAACATGCCTATACAAATCCCTATCGTTATTAGTACAGGTTAGATCTGCTACGCTGGACAGAGCACAACACTATCGCCGGCCTATTTGGCTATTGTAATGGTGAGAACAATTTTCACCAATTTCGAGTAAAATAGTATGTTGGTATAAAGAGTAAATAAGTTTACACGCCATATTATGTAATTTTGGACAAAAGGAGTTAACTAATTTAACGGTGAATAGGTGAAATTATCTTTTTCTATTTTGTTTTCTCATAGGTGAATAATATTTTACCCCGATTTAAATAGAGCCTTACACGGAAGGGAAATCAGGTTGCATATGGATTAACTTCTATGGGTACTTATGCTTCGATGGCATTCTCTTTCGGATGATCTTTTGCATCTTGTTAACATGGAATTCACCTCCCACTTCTTTGTAAGTGATTCGTCCTATTTTTAATATTTAATAAAATATTTTTAATATTTAATGCGAACTGGGATTTTTCCTGCTTAGAAAATCACAGGAAAAAAATGCAGAGGCAGTGAAACTCCTGACCAATGTAACTCCTAGGAACAGAACGCGTGGTCACGAAACTTCCAATTTGAGAATACGATGACAATTTGAAAATTAAAAGACGAAGGCCTAAAAATAAGATGGTATAGCGCAAAACCTCAAAACGGCCCCGAAACGGCCCCGTGAGAGGTACCAACACCTCGCAAGGGACCAATGAAACTCGTAAGAACTGACCGCATGGTCATGGACTTCCTGTTTGGTAATATGATAATAATTGGAAAATATCTAGTCTTAGGATTAAAAATATGGCATTACAGGGCGAAACCCCAAAATTGCCCCAAAATGGCTTCGTAAGAGGCACCAACAGCTCGCACGAGACCAATGTAACTCATAGGATTTGGCATCCTGGTCACGGGACTCCTGATTTGAGAATATGAAGATAATTAGATAATATCTAGACTTAGATTTAAAAACCTTGCGTTAGAGGGAAAAACCATAAAAAAATCCAAACGGCCTCGTAAGTGGCCCCAACACCTCGCACGGGACCAATGTAACTCATAAGAACTGACCGCGTGACCATGGGACTCCAGATTAGAGAATATAAAGATATGTGCAAAATAACTAGACTTAGGCTTAAAATCTTGGCGTTGGAGGTCGAAAGCCAGAAACATCAGCCAAACTGCCCCGTGACCCCGTGAGAGGCACCAACACCTCGCGTGGGACCAATGCAACTAGTAGGAGCTAACTACGTGGTTATGAGATGACCAATTTAAGAATATAATGATAATTTGAAAATAACTAGACTTAGTCTTAAAGACAAGGCGTTAGAAGGACAAGTCCCCAAATAGCTCCTAAACAGCCCCGTGAGAGGCACAAGCACCTCGCAAGGGAACAATGCAACTCAAAACAACTGACCGCGTGGTCACAGGACTCCCAGTTTGAAAATATAATAATAATTTCAAAATATCTAGAATTAGGCTTAAAAACTTTGTGTCAGATCATGAAACCCCAAAATATCTCCCAAATAGCCTCGTGAGAGGCTCCAACATCTCGCATGGGACCAATGTAACTCATAAAAACTGACCGCATGGTCACGGGACTCCCAGCATGATAGTACGATGATAATTTATGAATATATAGACTTAGGATTAAAAGCATGGTGTCATAGAGTGAAACCCCGAAACATCACCCAAATAGCCCCGCGAGAGGCATTAACACGTAACAAAGGACCAATGTAACTCGTAGGAACTGACCGCGTGGTCATAGGACTCCCGACTTAAGAATATAATGATAATTTGAAAATATCTAGACTTAGCTTGAAACCCTAAAATAGCCACCAAAGGCCCCGTAAGAGGCACCAACACCTCGTACGGGACCAATGTAATTAGTAGGAAGTGAACATGTGGTCACGAGACTCCAAATTTTAGAATACAATGATAATTTGAAAATATCTAGATTTAGGCTTAAAAGCATGGCGTTAGAGGCCGAAAACCCGAAACAACCACCAAATGGCCCCATGAGAGGCACCAACACCTCGCACGAGACCAACGTAATTCATAGGAATTAATCACGTGGTCATGGGACTCCCGATTTTAGAATACGAAGATAATTTGAAAATATCTAAACTTAGGCTTAAAAGCCTGGTGTTGGAGGTCGAAACCCCAAGACAACCCCCTGATGATCATGTGAGAGGCACTAACACCTCACACGAGACCAATGTAACTCGTAGGAACTGATCGTATGGTCATCAGACTCATAATTTGACAATAGGATGATAATTAGAAAATATCTAAATTTAGGTTTAAAACATGCCATTATAGTATGAAATCCCGAAACAACCCCCAACCTGCCCCGTGAGAGGGATCAACACCTTGCACGTGACAAATGTAATTCGTAGGAACTGACCGCGTGGTCACGGACTCTCGAATTGAAAATATAAGTATAATTTGAAAGTATCTAGACTTGGGCTTAAAAGTATGGCATTATAGGTCGTAAGCCGAAAACGGCTCCCAAACAACCCCGTATAGGCACTAACACCTCTCACGGGACAAATGTAACTCGTTGGAATGTAACGCATGGTCACGGGACTCCCAATTTGATAATATGATGATAATTTGAAAATAATTAAACTAAGGCTTAAAAACATGGCATTACAGCGCAAAATCCCGAAATAGCCCCGTGAGAGGCACCAACACCTCACACGGGACCAATGTAACTCGTAGGAACCGATCGTGTGGTCACGGGACTTATAGTTTAAGAATACAATGATCATTTTAAAATAACTAGACTTAGCCTTAAAAACATGGCCTTAGAGGGAGAAACCCCAAAATAGCCCCCAAACAGTCTCGTGAGAGGCACCAACACCTCGCACAGGCCAATGTAATGCGTAGGCACTAGCCGCGTGGTCACGGGACTCTCGATTTGAGAATACAATGATAATTTTCAAATGTCTAGACTTAACTTTAAAAACTTGGAATTAGAGGGTGAAAATCCGAAACAACCCCTAAACGTCCTCATGAGAGGCACCAACACGTTGCACGGGACCAATGTAACTCATAGGAACTGACTGCCTGGTCACAGGAGCCTCGGTTTGAGAATATGATGATATTTAGAAAATAACTAGTCTTAAGCTTAATAACTTAGCATTGAAGACTGAAAACCTAAAACAAAACTCAAACAGGCTTGGTGAGAGGCACAAACACCTTGCACGAGACCAATGTAACTCGTAAGAACTAACCGCGTGGTCATGGGACTCTTGATTTAAGAATACAATGATAATTTGAGAATATCTAGACTTAGTCTTAAAAACATGGCGGTATAGGGTGAAACCCTAAAATAGCAACCAAACGGCCCCGTGAGAGGCACCAATACCTCGAATGAGACCAATCTAATTTGTAGGAAGTGATTGTGTGGTCACGGGACTCCCGATTTGATCATATGATGATGATTTTAGAAATTTAGACGTAGGCTTAAAACCATGGTGTTATAGCCGATTTGAGAACACGAGAGGAACTAGCACCTAACCCGAGACTAATGAAACTCGAAGGAACTGATCGCATGGTAACGACACTCCCAATTTGAGAACACGAAGATAATTTGAAAATATCTAGACTTCGATTTAAAAATATGGCGTTATAGAGTGAAACCTCAAAATAGCCCCCAATTGGCCCCGTGAAAGTCACCAACACCTCGCACGGGACCAATGTAATTCGTAGGAAGTGATCGCATGGTCATGGGACTCCCGAGCTGGGAAATGATGATAATTTGAAATTATCTAGACTTAGTCCTAAAAGTAAGGCGTTAGAGGCCGAAACCCCGGAACAACCACCTAACGATCCCGTGAGAGGTACCAATACCTCCCACGGGACCAATGTAACTAGTAGGAAATGAACACATGGTCACGAGATTCCCGATTTGAGAATACGATGATAATTTCAAAATAACTAGACTTAGGCTCAAAACCTTGGCGTTGGAGACCAAAAACCGAAAACAAACCCCAAACGGCCCCATGATAGGCACCAACACTTCACACAGGACCAATGCAACTCATAGGAACTGACTGTGTGGTCAAGGGAACCTTAGTTTAAGAATACAATAATAATTTTAAAATAACTAGATTTAGGCTCAAAAGCATGGCATTTAAAACCGAAAACCAAAAACAACCCGCAAATGGCCCTCTGGGAGGCATCAACACCTCACACGGAACTAATGTAACTCGTAAGAACTAAACACATGGTCCGGGGACTCCTGGTTTGATAATACAATGATTATTTGAAAATATCTAGACTTAGGCTTAAATACATGGCATCATAGCGTGAAACCCCAAAACCCTCCCCCAAACGACCCCGTGAGAGGCACCAACACCTCGCCCGGGGCTAATGTAATTTTTTAGAAACTGATCGTATCATCATGGAAGTCCCGATTAGAGAATACGATGATAATTTGAAAATTTCTAGACATAGGCTAAAACACATGTAATTGGAGGCTGAAAATCGAAAATAGCACCCAAACAGCCCCGTGAGAGGCACCAACTTCTCGCACAAGACTAATGTAACTTGTAGGAACTAAACACATGGTCACGAGACTTCCCCTTTGGGAGTGAGATAATAATTTGAAAATATCTTAACTTAGGCTTAAAACATGGCGTTAGAGGCCAAAACCCCGAAACAGCACCAATCGGCCCCGCTAGAGGCACCAACCCCTCACACGAGACTAATGTAATTCGTAGGAATTGACTGCATGATCACGGGACTCTTGAATTGAGAATATGATGATAATTTGAAAATATCGGGAGTACCACTTAAAAGCATGGAGTTAGAGGCCAAAAACCCAATACAACCCCCAAACAAACCCATGAAAGGTACCAACACCTTGCACATGACCAATGTAACTCCTAGGAACTGAACGCGTGGTCACAGGACTCTCAATTTGAGAATACGATGACAATTTGAAAATTATAGGACTAAGTCTTAAAAACAAGTGTTATAGCGCAAAACCTCAAAATGACCCCGTTAGAGGTACACACCTCGCACGGGACCGATGAAACTCGTAAGAACTGATCGCATGGTCATGGACTTCTTGTTTGGTAATACGATGATAATTTGAAAATATCTAGTCTTAGGATTAAAAACAAGGCGTTAGAGGGCGAAACCCCTAAATAGCCCCCATATAGCTTCGTAAGAGGCACCAACAGCTCGCATGGGACCAATATAACTCATAGGAATTGGCCGCTTGGTCATGAGACTCCCAGTTTGATAATACGATGATAATTAGATAATATCTAGACTTAGATTGAAAAACCTTGCGTTAGAGGGCAAAACCACAAAATAACCTCCAAACGGCCTCGTGAGTGGCACTAACACCTCGCACGGGACCAATGTATCTTATAAGAACTGACCGTGTGGTCATGGGACTCCTGGTTAGAGAATACAATGATATGTTGAAAATAACTAGACTTAGGCTTAAATGCTTGGCATTGGAAGTTGAAAGACGAAAACACCAACCAAATTGCCGCGTGAGAGCCACCAACACCTCGCGCGGGCCCAATGTAACTCGTAGGATCTAACTGCATGGTCATGAGATGACCAATTTAAGAATACAATGATAATTTGAAAATAACTAGACTTAGTCTTAAAGACACGGCGTTAGAAGGAGAAACCCCAAAATAGCTCCTAAATAGCCTCGTGAGAGGCATAAGAACCTCACAAGGGAACAACACAACTCAAAATAATTGACCACGTGGTCATGAGACTCCTAGTTTGAGAATACAATGATAATTTAAAAATATCTAGACTTAGGCTTAAAAACTTTGCTTCAAATCTCGAAACCCCAAAATAGGCCCCAAATAGCCTCGTGAGAGGCTCCAACACCTCGCATGGGACCAATGTAACTTGTAAAAACTAACTGTGTGGTCACAGGACTCCCATCATGATAATACGATAATAATTTTTGAATATCTAGACTTAGGCTTAAAAGCATGGTGTTATAGTGTGAAACCCCAAAACAACACCCAAATGGCCACGCGAGAGGCATTAACAAGTAACACGGGAATAATGTAACTCATAGGAACTGACCGCATGGTGACGAGACTCCCGACTTAAGAATATAATGATAATTTGAAAATATCTAGACTTAGGCGTAAAAAAATGGCGCTATAGCGTGAAACCCCGAAATAGCCACCAAACGGCCCCGTAAGAGGCATCAACACCTTGCATGGGACCAATGTAATTAGTAGGATGTGACGGCGTGGTCATGGTACTCTAAATTGAGAATACAATGATAATTTTAATATATCTAGACTTAGGCTTAAAAGCATGGCGTTAGAGGCCCAAAACTCGAAATAGCCCCCAAATAGCCCCGTAAGAGGCACCAACACCACGCGCGGGACCAATGCTATTCATCGGAATTAATCGCATGGTAACAGGACACCCCATTTTAGAATACGACGATAATTTGAAAATATCTAGACTTAGGATTAAAAGCATGGCATTGGAGGCCGAAACCCCAAAACACCCCCTAACGATCCTGTGAGAGGTACCAACACCTCGCACGGGACCAATGTAACTCGTAGGAACTGATCATGTGGTCATCAGACTCCTGATTTGACAATAGGATGATAATTAGTAAATATCTAAATTTAGGCTAAAAAACATGTCGTTATAGTGTGAAATCCCGAAATAACCCCCAACCCTCCCCGTGAGAGGGACCAACACCTCGCATGGGACTAATGTAATTTGTAGGAATTGATTGCGTGGTCACGGGACTCCCAAATTGAAAATACAAATATAATTTAAAAATATCTAGACTCGGGCTTAAAAGCAAGGCATTATAGATCGAAAACCCAAAACGGCCCCTAAACATCCCTGTATAGGGACCAACACCTCGCACGGGACAAATGTAACTCATTGGAGCTGAACACTTCGTCAGGGGACTACGGATTCGAGAATACGATTAAAATTTGAAAATAATTAAACTAAGTCTTAAAAACATGACGTTATCGCACAAAACCACAAAATAGCCCCAAAAGGACCCCATGAGAAGCACCACCACCTCGCACGGGACCAATGTAACTCGTAGGAACTGATCGTGTGGTCACGGGACTACCTACTTAAGAATACGATAATAATTTGAAAATAATAAGACTTAGGCTTAAAAACATGGCCTTAGAGGGAAAAACCCCAAAATAGTCCCCAAACAGTCTCGTGAGAGGCACCAACACCCCGCACATGCCAATGAACCTCGTAGGCACTGACAGTGTGGTCACAGGACTCTCGATTTGAGAATATGATGATCATTTTCAAATATATAGACTTAGGTTTAAAAAGTTGGCGTTAGAGTGCGAAGATCCAAAACAACCCCTAAACGTCCTCGTGAGAGGCACCAACACGTCGCAGGGGAGCAATGTAACTCGTAGTAACTGACCGTCTGGTCACGGGACCCTTGGTTTGAGAATATGATGATACTTAGAAAATAACTAGACTTAATCTTAATAACTTAGCATTGGAGACTGAAACCTAAAACAAAACCCAAACAGGCTCGGTGAGAGGCACTAACACCTCGCACGGGATCAATGTAACTCGTAAGAACTAACCGCGTGGTCATGGAACTCCCGATTTAAGTATACAATGATAATTTGAGAATATCTAGACTTAGTCTTAAAAACATGGCGTTTTAGGGTGAAACCCCCGACATAGCCACTAAATGACCCTGTAAGAGGCACCAACACCTCGCATGAGACCAATCTAATTCGTAGGAAGTGACCACGTGGTCACGGGACTCCCGATTTGATCATATGATGATGATTTTAGAAATTTAAACTTAGGCTTAAAAGCATGGTGTTCTAGTGTGAATCCCTGAAGCATCCCCCAAATGGCCCCAGGAGAGGCACCAACACCTAATACGGGACTAATGAAACTCGAAGGAACTGACCGCATGGTCACGAGACTCCCGGTTTGAGAATAGGAAGATAATTTGAAAATATCAAGACTTAGGCTTAAAAATATGGCGTTATAGAGTGAAACCCCCAAATAGCCCCCAATTATCCCTTTGAAAGGTACCAACACCTCGCACGGGACCAATTTAATTCGTAGGAAGTGATCGCGTGGTCATGGGACTCCCGAGTTGAGAATATGATGATAATTTGAAATTATTTAGACTTAGTCTTAAAAGAAAGGTGTTAGAGCCCGAAACCTCAAAACAACCACCTAACGGTCCCTTAAGAGGTACCAACACCTCGCACGAGACCAATGTAACTCGTAGGAAATGAACACGTGGTCACTAGACTCTCGATTTGAGAATACGATGATAATTTCAAAATAACTAGACTTAGGCTCAAAAGCTTGGTGTTGGAGGCCGAAAGTCAAAACAAACCCCAAACAACCCCGTGAGAGGCATCAACACCTCGCACAGGATCAATATAACTCATAGGAACTGACCGCGTGGTCAGGGGACCCTTAGTTTAAGAATAAGATAATAATTTCAAAATAACTGGATTTAGGCTTAAAAGCATGACATTTGAGGCCAAAAATAAAAAACAGCCCCCCTGTGGGAGGCACCAATGTAACTCGTAGGAAATGAACACGTGGTCACGAGACTCCCGGTTTGAGAATATGATGATAATTTGAAAATATCTTAACTCAGCCTTAAAAACATGCCGTTAAGGTGTGAAACCCCGAAACAATCTCCAATCGGATTCGTGAGAGGCACTAACACCTCACACGGGATCAATGTAATTCGTAGGAACTTACCACATGGTCATATGAGTCATGAATTGAGAATATGAAGATAATTTGAAAATATCTAGACTTAGGCTTAAAAGCATGCATGAGAGACCAAAAACCCGAAATAGCCCCCAAAAGTCCCTGTGAGAGGCATCAAGACCTCGCACAGGACCAATATAACTCGTAGAAACTAATCGCGTGGTCACAGGACTCCCGTTATGACAATACGATGATAATTTCCAAATATCTAGACTTAGGCTTAAAAGCATGTTGTTATAGCATGAAACCCCGAAATAAAAACAAAATGGCCCCGCGAGAGGCACCAACATGTAACACTGACCGCATGGTTACGGAACTCTCGACTTAAGAATACAATGATAATTTGAAAATATCTAGACTTAGGCTTAAAAACATGACGGTAAAGCGTGAAACCCTAAAATAGCCACCTAATGGCCTCGTGAGAGGCACCGACACCCCGTACGGATCCAATGTAATTAGTAGTAAGTGACTGTGTGATCACGGGACTCAAAATTTGATAATATAATGATAATTTGAAAATATCTAGACTTAAGCTTAAAAGCATGGCATTAGGGGCCGAAAATAAAAAAAAAACTCATAAACAGCCCCGTAAGAGGCACTAATACCTCCCCACGGGACAAATGTAACCCATAGGAGATGACTGTTTGGTCACAGGACCACTGGTTTATGAAAATAGTGATAATTTGAAAATAACTAGACTTATGCTTAAAGACATGGCATTAGAAGGCGAAACCCAAAAACAGTCTCCAAATGACCCCGTGAGAGGCACAAACACCTCGCACGGGACCAATGTAACTCGTAAGACCTGAGCGAATGGATACGGGACACCAAGTTTGAGAATACGATGATAATTTGAAAATATCCACACTTAGGCTTTAAAGAATGGCGTTAGAGGATGAAAATAAGAAATAACCCCCAAACGGCCTCGTGAGAGATACCAACACCTTGAACAAGCCCAATGTTACTCGTATGAACTAACCGTGTGATCACGGGACTACTGAATTAAGAATACAATGATAATTTGAAAATATCTAGACTTAGTCTTAAAAATATGGCATTATAGGGTGAAATCTCGAAATACGCCCCGACACCTCGCACAAGACCAATATAATTCATAGGAATTGACCGCGTGGTCACATGACTCCCGAATTGAGAATACGATGATAATTTGAAAATATCTAGACTTAGGCTTAAAATATTGGCGTTAGAGGCCCAAAACTCAAAACAACCCCAAAACAACCTCGTGAGAGGTACCAACACCTCGCACCGGACCAATGTATCTCGTAGTAATTGAACGCATGGTAACGAGACTACCAGTTTGAGAATACGATGATAATTTAAAAATATTTAGACTTAGGCTTAAAAACATGGCGTTATAGCATGAAACCCCGCAACAGCCCCCAACCTGCCCTGCTAGAAGCACCAATACCTCGCACAGGACCAATGTAATTCTTATGAAGTGATAGCATGGTCACATGACTTTCGATTTATAATACCATGATAATTTGAAAATATCTAGATTTAGGCTTACAAGAAGGGCGTTAGAGGCTGAGAACTTGAAACAACCCCCAAATGGCCACATGAGAGGCACCAACACCTCCCATGGGACCTATGTAAGTCGTAGGAACTGAACGCGTGGTCACGGGACTCCCAATTTGAGAATAGAATGATAATTTGAAAACATTTAGACTTAGGCTTAAAAACATGGCAATATAGCATGAAACCCCGATGCAGCACCCAAACATCCCTGTTGATGTAAAAAACTAGATCACTCTAATAATTTAATCACAGATAAATAAATGAGACAGAATATTTTAAAGTGGTTCAGCCTTGTATGAATGGCCTACGTCCACTGTTATGTTATTGCTGAGTGTTTGGGAATTCTCGATTACAAGTTCTATCAAGAAATTTCGGTCCCCTTGAATGAGGGTGATACCAGGTATTTATAGCCTTTCGGCTGTACATGAAAGGGGTGATACATTAAATGATATACATATGAAAGGGTAATACATTTAATGCAACATGTGCGTCAAGATAATAAGCATTCAATGAATAGTTGAACTATTGATTATCTGGCAATCAATGCTGGGGCCGAGATGCAGCTCGGACCGCCTTAGTTGCTCGTTCAAGAGTTCCTCGGAGCGCTGGAGTTCCTCGGAGTGATAGAGTTCCTCGGTGTATCCTTGTTGCTCAAAGAGAACATGAGTTGGTCGGGGAAATGAACCTCCTCGTTGCTATTGTGCCACGTAGATTGACACGTGTCTTCGAATTATTCGTCCATATCAGCATATTAATTTTGGTATCAATAGAAGCCCCCAATGTTTCATATTTCGAACTTTGAGGAGTATGGAACATTCTTTCTCGGTATATGGCAATATTAAATGACCCTCCTGGGTTTTAGGAACTTTTTCTGCGTATTTAAATTTCCTTCCAAATTCGCAGAATCCGCCTTTTTGTATTTTTAAAAGCGCTTCGATCTTCGTGCATTTTTTGTCCTTTTATCCGTCGGTAGCATAATAGTTTCCTTTCTGTAATCATTTCTTTCGCCGTTTCCCAAGGCAAGGTATTTAAACTTCAGAGTCAATCCCATCGTCTTCTACCTTTTCAATTTCTGCTTTCGAGTTTTCTAAAGCTTTTCTCTCTCTTGTGCGTTCATTACCTCCTTCGTTTGTTTGTCAACAGATCTCCTTTTTCCCTGTAAGCTCTTCTTCCTTCTTCTTTTATTCATCATGGTTTACATTATTGAGTCTCTTGAGAAATTCCGTTCTGATTTCTCTATTCCATCTTGGGTAATTTTGGAGGTTCTTTCTGAGCCTTCAAGTTATTTTGATTTGGCTGAGGGCCATTGATTCCCTAGCCTCTTTATTGCTGAATGTGGATTTTCTTTTCCACCAAACCCTTTATGTTTAGTGTTCTGTCAGTATTTCGACGTTGTCCCTGCAAAAATAGCCCCCAACACCTGGAGGGGTGTATAGGTTAAATCAAACTCATGGAACTCGTATAGGAATTCCTGAGATTATGTACTGTTATAGATGGGCTGTTTTAGACAATGTTTATTATTTAAAAACTAGGTTTTTGAATAGGGCCTTAGTAGTCAACCTCCCTGATGCAAACAGGGATTATTTTGAACATGGGGTAGTTATAAAAAATTGGCAACATGCCCCTTTGGTTGGAGATGCTGTATATGAGGGTCCCAGATGCCCCCCATATGGCAATGGGATAGGTTATTTTCATTTTATTTCATTTCTGAAATTATGATTTCATTATGTTTGACAAAATGTACGACTGATATTTCGCTATGTTTTTGCTTGCAGTTGATAGTAAAAGAAAAACTCCCAAAGAATCAGAAGTTAATATAAAGCATCTGAAACATATCTGGAATTTGCATAGAAGAGTTGCAGATGAGCACATAAGGTCTGCTTCATATTTTCTGTAGTACAGGAGCTACACATCATCCTTTACTGCTCCTCCTGTGGTCAGCATTAGTGACCCATTGCCAGCTTCCGAGGAATCTTCACCAGAATCTCACATTCCTCTAAGTCAGAAGATGGGCAAGAGAAGAGTTCCTGCTATCTTCGAGGAGACTTCCTCTGTCGGGGATGGAAAGAGGAACAAGGCTGAAGTCCCAAAAGGGACAAAGGAAATGGATGTTGTTCCTTCCGTTGCTGCTCAGAAGGCTACCGAGAAGCCTCCAATGTCTCCGAGCAAGAGAAATACTTCTGTGGAAGTGGTCACCATTTCCCCCACCAAAGGTTCTTTGGATGAAATTGCTG
This sequence comes from Sambucus nigra, assembly GCA_949130495.1. Taxonomy (NCBI): domain Eukaryota; kingdom Viridiplantae; phylum Streptophyta; class Magnoliopsida; order Dipsacales; family Adoxaceae; genus Sambucus; species Sambucus nigra. Next base: position 183,622,667 of record OX422216.1, read on the forward strand.
AAGTACCACTAAGGAGATTGAAGAAACCCTCCTCGGTCAGTTTTTCTGAAACCACTCCTCAGCTCCAAGCTAGTGGAGCTGGTGTTCCTACTATCATTCCCCCGAGCTCTGCAATGAGCTCGGTAAAGACTTGGATTATTCCTGAAGTCCAAGGCATCGAGGAAAACATGCCTAGGGATGCGCTGACATCCCTAGCTACTCGTCACATTGCTTCAGTAAGTTTTTTCTTATCTTGAATTCTTATTTTCTTCAATCAATATATGTATCTCGGTACTGACTTATCATTACTTTTTCTTTTCAGCTGGTGAGTTGTTTTAGCACCATTGTGAAGAAAGATGAAGCGCTCAAGGCTTCAAGCTCCTCGTCTGGAGTAGAGGATGCGTTCCAGGGTTTGGCCCAATCTCTGAAGGAATCTCGTCAGAAGTACGATGAGGATAAAGGTGAATGGGAGAAGAAATTGGCTGCATCTGAAGCAGAGAAGGTGCAGTTGGGAAATAAAGTGAAGGACTTGGAGAGGGAGAATAAGAAATACTCCGAGAAGCTCACTACCTTCGGGGAGCTTGAAAATAAGCTGAAATCAGCTGAGGAAGAGCTGACACTTCTGCGCGAAGTAAATCGTCAGAAAGAGGATTTGGAGGCCAAGTTGAAAGCCTCCGAGGACCTTCTATCCGAGAAGCTCTCCTCGGAGAAGATGAAGAGAAAAACATCTGTGAAGAAATCCTTTCAAACTGGTTGGGATAAAGGATGGGATAGGGGGTGGCAGCAATGATGCCCAGGTGAATTATAGAAGTTTGAAATACTTCCATGATGGTTGGGTTGCTGCCTTGCAGGAATTGAAGGTGAGCGAGGACTCCGAGCTATTTCAACAACATCTCCCAGGTCCTCCTCCAGTTATTGAAGACGAAGCTGCATCTGAAGAATCTTCAATGATAGTGGGTGATCAAGTCCTTGCTCCTCAACCCAACCAGACATCTGCTGAGGAGATTTCTTCTTTACCTGCTCCTCTTGAACAAATCCCAACTCCAACCGATCAAATCATTATTCCCACCGAGCAACCAAGCTCCTCGTCCCAGCCTCCCAAGAAAGTCTTGGGAGACAAGGAAAATGTGTGAAGTTATTCGGTACTATCTTTCTGTTTTTCTTCTTTTTCAAATGTAACTCAAGTCTTTGTAACTTTGTCTTACGATCTAATAAAATTTGAGTTCTTTTCTTCCATATGATTGTCTCTTCTTTATCTGCATTCTGTCTTGATTTTCTTTTTCTTTCTCTGTTAGTTTCTGGCCAGGATGGATCTTCTGTCTGCTAATGACACAAAGTTGATGCAGCAATGCCATGAATATTATAAAGATGGTCACACAGACCTAAGTGCATCAGAAGTTGCCGACATCCTTGGCCATGGTGCTTCAGAGCAGGCAGTAGAAGCTTATCAATACCTGAAGGGTTTACTTGATCGAGATGTGGCCAATAACGTGGCTTACTATGACATGATTGAGGAGCTTCAATATACTCTAGAAGATCTTAAGGATCAGTACAAGGAGTCAAATGCCTTATTACATGAGGGGTATGAAAAGAAATATCAACAGCTTTATGCCGAGAAGGGCTACGACAAACTCCTTGCTGGGTATGATGTCAGGGAGAGGACCCTAAAGGGAGAAGTTGAAGCTTGTAGAAAAATTGCTGAAATGCTGGAGCAAGAGAATAATAATTTACAGAAAGAACTAGCACAATATAAGTCTGCAGCCTCTTCTTCAACAGCGGTAATCCCGGTGACCGATGAGGGATTTTCCTTCTTAGAGGCTGAGAATGCCAAATTAAGGCAAGAGTTGGATGTCCCGCGAAGATCTGGTACTTCTACTTCTGCTCGGGGAAGAGGAAGAGGTTCTCATGGGCGAGGAAGAGTTGCCCAGGATGTTGTCGAGGAACGAAGTACTCCACCTGCTCGGAGTCGATCAAGAACTCCTCGTAGTTTTGAAGAAGCTCGTACTCTGTCAACAATGGAAACTCAAGCGTACCAACTGAATGCCAAAGATCGGGCTTTGTCTGAAATGTCCAAGAAAATCCTAACTTTGGAGGATCAACTTACTGCGACGAAGTCTGCTTTGAAGAATAAGGATGTTTTTGCCAGGAACCTTCATGAGCAGTTAGAGAAATTAACTTTCCAATTCCATAAACAACCTCGCTAATTATGGAATGCAGGCTACAATGATGCCCTTTATCACTTGGATGCTCGCATTGAAAATGCCAATAATGAAGGTTATAAGCAAGGTTGGCTGAATGCCCTGGGTGTATTAAAACTAGAGCGGGGCCATTATTTATGGGATTATCATGCTCCTGGGCTACTAGACTTGACTGTACCACCTTATAAATTGGACATGGAATGGATCCCTTCTCGTGCCATTACTCGGAGCTTAATTTCAAAATACCTTGGTGACTATAACCTTCATTCTCAGATTGAAGTATCTCGTCCCGAGCATCTATTGGATACTCCTTCGGTAATGAATGTCAGAATGTTGAAGGACTTGAATTTTATCAATTCTCCTCAGACCTTAAATGATCCTCCTGCTGGCGAGGAACTTATTTCAAAAGCTGAAGGAAAGAAACCAATAGGATAGGGATTTCAATGTAATAGTTAGTATACATGTAATTTGTAATTCGTTTTGAATTTTAATGAAAGACTTTCATTTTCTGTTTGCAAATCTGTCTTGCTATTGTTTTTGCGCTTGTCAAACACTTTATATTTACGCATATTTATCTGTTTAAATAGATAACAATATTGTGCTATTCATCGACCAACTTAGTAAAAAATTACAAGTACCAGTAATGTTGCTCGACTACTTAATAATAAAGTAATGAGTATAAAAATGTTAAAATTTTTCCAACCAATCAAGGTTGTTAAATTGTCCTCGTCGACCAATTAAAATTAGTGAGAGTTTTTATCCCCGACTAACCATACTTGGTAATTTTTTTCATAAAATGTGTCCGACCAACCAAGGTCCATAATTTTATCCTCGTCGACCAACTACAGTTAGTGGGTTTTTATCCCCGACCAACCATACTTGGTTCAGTTTGGAATATTTGTTCTTCGAGGAACTTTTATGTAATAAACTTACCTCCTGACCAACATAAGTTGGCATTTGAGAGCATATTTTGTTTCAAGCCAACCGAGATTGGCATTTTTAAGAATGTTTTTCTTGTCCTTTTACCAACCGGGGTTGGTCATGGGTTTGAACTATCATGCCCACTAACTCTTTTACCAACCGAAGTTGATCACATTAGTGTACGCCTCCTAACCAAAGGAGTATAGTTTGTTCTCGCTATTTTACCAACCGAAGTTGATCACGCTTGAACTATCAGTGTCCACTAGTTATTTTACCAACCAGAGTTGGTCACGCTAGTGTATGCCTCCTAACCAAAGGAGTATAGTTTGTTCTCGCCCTTTTACCAACCGGGGTTGGTCGTGGGTCTGAACTATCGTGTTCTCGCTATTTTACCAACCGAAGTTGATCACGCTCGAACTATCAGTGTCCACTAGTTATTTTACCAACCGGAGTTGGTCACGCTAGTGTATGCCTCCTAACCAAAGGAGTATAGTTTGTTCTCACCCTTTTACCAACCGGGGTTGGTCGTGGGTCTGAGCTTTCTTTTTGCTGTCGAGCAGTGTAGTGTTGTACACTAGTATTCTCCGAAAAACTTTCAAAAGAAAAGGAGAGAAGATGGTGAAACATCGTCGTTTTATTCATATTGATAGAACTGCTTTACATTTTACATTACTGATAATACTTGCGTAGGTGTTCAGCATTCCATGCATTCTTGAACTCCTCTCCTTCTAGAGTTGCTATTCGGTAAGTTCCTGGTCGAACAACTTCTGTAACTCGGTAAGGTCCATGCCAATTTGCTTCCAATTTATTGTGCTTCTGAATGACCTTCTTTAGCACGTAATCTCCTTCTTTTAAATCGCATTTCTTCACCCTCTTGTTGTAGAACAGAGCTGTTCGTTGTTGATATGCAGCATTCCTAATGGCTGCTTCTTCTCTAACCTCCTCGAGCATGTCCAAATCTAATCTTCTCATCAAGTCACTGATTGGGGAATTGAAATTCAGTACTCTGTGTGTTGGAAGACCCAACTCGGTACGTATTACAACCTCACTTCCAAATGCCAGCATATAAGGTGATTCTCCAGTTGCTGCTCGGGGAGTTATTCGGTAAGCCCACAACACTAACTGTATCTCATTAATCCAATTAGCTGTAGCCTCACTTAGCCTCTTCTTCAAACCATTTAAGAATGTTCTGTTCGTCACTTCAGTCTGCCCATTGCTTTGAGGATGCCCTGGTGCTGAATGAACCTTCAAAATGTTTTATTGATGACAATAGGGGGTAAACTCCTTGTTATCAAATTGTGTTCCATGGTCTGTGATGAAGGCATGAGGGAGACCATATCGGCAGATGATGTTCTTCCAAATGAATTGGTACACCTTCTCGTACGTCATATCAATCAGAGGCTCAGCTTCCACCTACTTAGTAAAATGATCCACTGCAACGAAGAGGTACTTGAATCTTCCTCGGGTCATTGGAAGGGGTCCAACCAAATCCATTCCCCACATGGCAAAAGGCCAAGGAGAAGTTATGGGTGTCAATAATGCTTGTGGAGTACGTCGGATTGAAGAAAAACGTTGGCATTTATCACATTTTTTAGCATAGGCTATACAATCAGCCCTCATCGTTGGCCAGTAGTATCCTTGCGTCATCACCCTTTGCAAAAGTGTTCGACCTACTACATGGGCTCCACAAGACCCTTCATGAATTTCTTCAATCAATTATTTCACCTCGGAGGGATGTACACATCTTTGCAAGCCTGCCATAATTCCTCGTCTATACAGAACACCATTAGTTAGTACATACCGATCAGCTTTAAACTTTAATTTCTTGACAGCGATCTTGTCCTCCGGTAATTCTCCTTCTTCGACATATGCCCTGATGGGATCCATCCAAGATGGTCCTAAATCAAGGGAAATAACATTCATCGTCAGGCCTTCATCTATGCTTCGACTTTCTAACACCTCAATTGGTATCGTTCTTCGCAACTCGGTACGAGTAGCTGATGCTAGTCGGGCCAGTGCGTCTGCTTGTGCATTATCCATTCTTGGTATTCTGATCAACTGAATGGCATCAAATTCTACCAACAACTCCATCGCCTTTGCATGATACTTGACCATTAATTCTCCTTTAACTGCATACGTTCCCATCATCTGATTCACAATTAATTGAGAATCACTGAATACCATCACTTGTTGCGCTTCCATAATCTTTGCTAAATTAAGACCTGCTATCAAGGATTCATACTCAGCCTCATTATTGGAAGCTTTGAATTGGAATCGTAAGGCATATTCCACGTCAATCTCATATGGGGTGTTCAAAACAATCCCTGCCCCACAACCTGTTGTGCAAGATGACCCATCTACATATAATTTCCACGTAGGTAACTCGTCTTCAAACTTCTTATCTGACAGCGTTCCTCGATGAAATATTTGCTATTTTGTTTCATCCTCCCCTGGTATTTTTCGCTCCTCGTCGACCATCTCTTCTCGCCCTTTTACCAACCGTAGTTGGTCTGGGTTTGAATTTGATGATCTTTCTACATCCACAAGCCCTTTTACCAACCGGAGTTGGTCTGGACTTATGTCTGTTGATCCTGTAACATCCACAGGTTGGTGAGTGAGCAACTTTTGTTCCTTGGGGGTATCAGGATATGTAGACTCAGCTATAAAGTCTGCTACAGCTTGCCCTTTTAAGGATGATCTGGGTTCATACACAATATCATATTCACCGAGTTCTATTGCCCAGTACATCAGTCTCCCTAACTTTTCTGGTTTATGAAGGGCTTGTCTTAATGGCATGTCGGTATACACGATGATGGTATGGGCCTGGAAATATGGCCTCATTCTTCTACTTGCTTCAATTAACGCCAATGCCAATTTTTCCAACTTTGGGTACCTGATCTCTGCACCTCGGAAAGCCTTACTTGTGTGATAAATTGGCTTCTGGACTCCATTCTCCAATCTGATCAATGCCGAGCTAACTGCATTCTCTGATACTGCCAGGTATAAGTATAATTTTTCACCCATCACTGGTCTGGACAGCAATGGAGGTGTTCCCAGATATTTCTTCAAGTCTTGAAAGGCTTTTTCACATGCATCATTCCACTCGAAAGTTTTTTTGGAGTGTTTTGAAGAATGGAAGACACCTATCAGTTGCTCGAGATACAAATCTATTGAGCGCTGCAACTCTTCTTGTAAGACTCTGCACTTCTTTCTTCGTCGTTGGAGATCGCAACCCTAAAAGAGCTTTGATCTTTGATGGATTTGCCTCAATGCCTCGCTGGTTGATGATGTACCCGAGGAACATTCCTTCTCATACTCCAAAGGTGCACTTCATCGGGTTGAGCTTCATATTGTATTTATCCAGTTGATCAAAGGTTTGGCCTAAGTCAACTAGATGCTCAGCAGCTTTCTTGCTCTTTGTCAGCATATCGTCGACATAGACTTCCATATTGCAACTGATTTGTTCGGCAAAAACCTTATTCATCAGCCGTTGATATGTCGCTCCTGCATTTTTCAAACCAAAAGGCATAACATTATAAAAATAAGTTCCCCTAGGGGTAGTAAAAGAAGTGCTTTCCCTGTCTTCAGGTTTCATTTTGATCTGGTTGTAACCAGAGTAAGCATCCATGATGCTGAGCAGCTCGTGCCCCGAGGTAGCATCCACTAGTTGGTCAATTCTGGGCAATGGGAAGTAATCCTTTGGGCAGGCCTTGTTGAGATCAGTGAAATCAACACACATTCTCCATTTATTATTTTTCTTCTTTACCATCACCACATTTGCCAACCAGTCTGGATACTTCACATCTTCAATGAATTGGGCTTTCTGGAGCTTGTCGACCTCCTCTTGAATAGCTTGATTCTTCTCGGGGCTAAATACCCTTCTTCTCTGTTTTACAGGCTTGATCTCCTTATTCGCATTGAGTTCATGGCATAAGAAGTTTGGATCTATTCCTGGCATGTCTTCATGACTCCATGCAAATGTTTTCTTTCTGTCTCTCAAGAAAGATATCAACTCCTGTTTTATTGAAACATCCAACGATGAACCTATCTGGGTTACTCGTTCAGGGTGCTCGTCGTCCAGAATAACATTTTCTGTAGATTCCACCACCTGTCCTTTTACCAATTGGGATTCATCTCTGGGATCCAGTGTTTCAATTTCTGTACCTTCATCCACCTGGTAGGTAGTAGTCTTTTTCCTTGATTCCTCAAGTTCCTCTTGCTCGGCAGACGAATAATAGCATTCCCGAGCTACTTTCTGATCACCTTTCACAACTCCCACTCCGAAATTTGTTGGGAATTTTAAGCACTGATGTACTGTAGATGGGACTGCTTCGAACTTCTTCAAATCGACTCTTCCCATGATGATGTTGTAAGCTGACTACACATTCTTATCCATCACAAAGAAGCGTATTTTTTCTGTTCGACACGCAGGCCAAGTTCCAATGAATATATCCAACTTGATCGTCCCAAGTGGAAAGACTTTCTCGCCAGCAAAACCCAATAGAGGTCTGTGATAAGATTCCAATTGAGATAATTTCAAATTTAAACTGTCAAAGCATGAATAGTACATGATGTCCGCCGAACTGCCATTGTCTACCAGCACCCTTGAAATCACTACTTCTTTCATCCTCATTTTGATCACCAAAGGGTCATCATGAGGGTAAAGAACACCAGCCAGGTCATTTTTTGAAAAGCCAATAACCAGCTTCTCTTTATTTACCTTCCTCGGACGATCCTCCCCGGCCAAATTTATTCACTGAATGTACGAGCAAGCTTGTGCCTCTCCGAGGTAAGCTTTTCTTTCTTCAGTAAGGTCTCCTCCTCCTGCATCTCCTCATGTAATAACATTACAATAAAATGATCCAAAACGTATGGAAAATACCTCTCGTTCTGGCTGCCTTGGTTTCTTGGGAAGATCGGGATCATCCTCGACATCATCTTCATGACCTCTCTTCTTTTTCTCCTCTGCTCGGCGAGGAGATCTAGACCTTTCTCTAGTTCGATCATTATTTCTTCTTTCGCCTCCTCGATCAACGTACTTTGCCAGTTTCCCTCTTCGGATGAGTTTTTCAATCTCGTTCTGAAGAGCTATGCAATTTTTTGTCATATGGCCGTGATCCTTATGGAACTCGCAATATTTATCCCTATTCCTCTGTTCAGGGTCTGACCTCAGTTTCTTTGGCCACTTTAATTCCTCGTTATTCTTGATTTCTTCCAAGACATGATTAATACCCATTTTCAAAGGAGTATAATTATCGAATTTCTTCAGGACTTCCCATGACGACCTATTATTCTTGGAATGCTTGTCACCGCCATTGCCCTTATGCTCTTTCTTCTTGGATTTGTCATCTTCCACCTTGGTTTCTTTATCCATATTCTTCTTCGTAGCCATAACCTCCTCGGCATTCATGATTTTGGCCGCTTTTGCCATCAACTCTGACATAGTTTTAGGTGGATCTTTCGCCAAAGTGTAATACAACTTATTAGGCAACAACCCACTCATCAAGGCGGTGATTGCTGTCTTCTCCTCATAATATATGACTTCCAGCTTCTCGTTATTGAAACGAGTTATGTAATCTCTAGTACTCTCACCAGATTTTTGTCTAACACTTAAGAAGTGTGCTACTCGTTTTACTGGCTTTGCTCCAAAACAGAAATTGTCGATGAATAACTCGGCCAACTGAAAGAAAGTTGAAATCTTACCCCGAGGAAGATTGTTGTACCATATCTGGGCAGCTCCAGTAAGAGTTCCTGAGAATGCTCTGCATCTCATCTCGTCGAGGACAGCATATATATCGGCGGCAGCTTGATATTGCTCTATATGAAGAACAGGATCTGTCTTTCCATCATATTTGGGGGTCACCACTGGTGCTTTAAACTTTGATGGGGTAGGAAAACCCACAATGGCCTGGACAAAAGGTGTCCCTTGAACAAAAGTTCATTGTAAGGGATTCTTCGCCTTAGCCATTTCTCCCAATCTATCCTCTAAGCGCTGAATGGAACCCTTCCACGCATCGTTTCCTTCTTCGGGCTTATTAGTTCGAGCAATTGATTGTTCTGATGTGGCCTCCTGAGATCTATCTTGACGAGCAACTGGTCGTGATTGTGCTGATCCTTCTCTTAGATCTGATGGTCATCGAAAACTCCTCGACATGGTCTTAGGTGGACTCATATTCCTCCTAGGGCCTAATCGACTGAAAGGAGACACCCTACTCAGTCTTTCCAAGGCACTGGGTCTTTCTGGAGAGAGAGTGATACGTTGATCAGTATCTGTAGCCCTTATTGATGAAGTTCGCCCAGGTTGATAAGAGAAATGATCAGACTCCTCATTACGATATGACTCAGTACGCCTGGATCGTGAAGAAAGTAAATAAGTATGCCTCTGACCACTTCGCTGTCCTGAACATGCAGGTGCACCACCACGAAGGGTCTGTATGAGTTGTCGCATTGTTTCTTGCATGGCGGTTTGTCCTTGAGCCAAATTCGTCATAATCCCAGCCAGATCTGGAGGTGCAGAGGGATTTGGAGGATTTCCGGCATTTCCAGCGTTTTGATGGTTGGATTCCGGATTATCTGCCACTGATGATGAATGAATTTTGGGGAAAAATGATAATAACTATCGTTCCCACAGACGGCGCCAATCTGTTGATGTAAAAAACTAGATCACTCTAATAATTTAATCACAGATAAATAAATGAGACAGAATATTTTAAAGTCGTTCAACCTTGTATGAATGGCCTACGTCCACTGTTATGTTATTGCTGAGTGTTTGGGAATTCTCGATTACAAGTTCTATCAAGAAATTTCGGTCCCCTTGAATGAGGGTGATACCAGGTATTTCTAGCCCTTCGGCTGTACATGAAAGGGGTGATACATTAAATGATATACATATGAAAGGGTAATACACTTAATGCAGCGTGTGCGTCAAGATAATAAGCATTCAATGAATAGTTGAATTATTGATTATCTGGCAATCAATTCTGGGGCCGAGATGCAGCTCGGACCGCCTTAGTTGCTCGTTCAAGAGTTCCTCGGAGCGCTGGAGTTCCTCAGAGTGATAGAGTTCCTCGGTGTATCCATGTTGTTCGGAGAGAACATGAGTTGGTCGGGGAAATGAACTTCCTCGTTGCTATTGTGCCACGTAGATTGACACGTGTCTTCGAATTATTCGTCCATATCAGCATATTAATTTTGGTATCAACAATCCCCATCAAAGACACCAACACCTCGCATGGGATAATGAAATTCTTAGGAACTGACCGTGTGGTCACTGGACTCCCAATTTCAGAATATGATGGTAATTTGAAAATATCTCGACTTAGGCTTAAAACCATGGAATTAGAGTGAGAAACCCCAAAATAGCCCCATGAGAGGCACAACCACCTCACACGCGACCAATGTACTCATAAAAACTGACTACGTGGTCATATGACTCCCAATTTGAGAATATAAAGATAATTTAAAAATATCTACACTTAGGCATAAAAGCATAGGGCTATCAGGTGAAGCCCTAAAACAACCCCCAAACACCCCCGTGAGATGCACCAACACCTTGCACGGGACCAATGTAATTCGTAGGAACTAATCGCATGGTCATAAGACTCCCGATTTGAGAATACGATGATAATTCTAAAATATCTAGAGTTAGGCTTAAACGCATGGCGTTAGATGCGAAAAACACGAAAAAGACCCAAATATCCTCGTGAGAGGCTCCAACACCTCGCACGAGACTAGTGTAACCCGTAGGAACTGACCGCCCGATCACGAGACTCCCGATTTGATAATACAATGATAATTTAAGAATATTTAAACTCAGGCTTAAAATCTTGGCGTTATAGTGTGATACCCCGAAATCGCCCCTAAATCGATCCATGAGAGTCACCGACACCTAACACGGGACTAATGTAACTTGTTAAAACTGATCGTGTGGCCAGGAGACTCCCGGTTTGAGCACACAAAGATAATTTGAAAATATCTTGACTTCAGATTAAAAACATGGCGTTATAGACTGAAACCCCGTAATATCCCCCAAACGGCCCCGTGAGAGGCACCAATAGCTCGAATTCGTAGGAAATGATCGCATAGTCACAGGACTCCCGGTTTGAGAATGCAAAGATAATTTGAAATATCTAGACTAAGGCTTAAAAGCATGGCATTAGAGGCTGAAATCCCAAAAAGACCAAGTGAGAGGCACCAACCCCTTGCACGGGACTAATGTAATTCATAGGAACTGATCACGTGGTCAGGGGACTCCGGAGTTGAGAATATGATGATAATTTGAAATTATCTAGACTGAGGCTTAAAAGCAAAGGTTTAGAGTCCAAATCCTCGAAATAAACACCTAACGGCCCCATGATAGGTACCAACACCTCGCATGGGACCAATGTATCTTTTAGGAAGTGAAGAGTGGTCGCGAGACTCCCAGTTTAAGAATATGACAATAATTTGAAAATATCTTAACTTAGCCTTAAAAACATGCCGTTATAGTGTGAAACCGCAAAACAACCACCAACCGGCCCCGTGAGAGGCACAAACACCTCACACGGGACCAATGTAATTCGTAGAGACTTACCACGTGATCACGTGATCTCTCGAATTGAGAACACGATGATAATTTTAAAATATCAATACTTAGGCTTAAAAGCATGACATTAGAGACTGAAAACCCAAAATAACCCCCAGCCGGCCCTATGAGAGGCACCAACACCACGCATGGGACCAATGTAACTCGTGGGAACTGAATGCGTGTTCACGGGACTCTCGATTTGAGAATACTAAGATATTTTGAAAATAACAAGATTAAGGCATAAAAACTTGACGCTATAGCGCAAAACACCGAAATAGACCAGAAACGACCCCGTGAGATGCACCAACATCTCGCACGGGACGAATGTAACATGTAGGAACTCATCGCGTGGTCATGGGAATCGTAGTTTGAGAATATGAACATAATTTGAAAATAACTAGACTTAGGCTTAAAAAATGGCCTTAGAGGGTGAAACCCCGAAACAGCTCCCAAACGGCCTTGTGAGAGGCACCAACACCTCGCACAAGACCAATATAATTCGTAGGAAGTGACCGCGTGGTCACATGACTCCCGACTTGAGAATACGATGATAATTTGAAAATATCTAGACTTAGGCTTAAAATATTGGCGTTAGAGGCCCAAAACTCAAAACAACCTCATGAGAGGTACCAACACCTCGCACAGAACCAATGTATCTCGTAGTAATTGAACGAATGGTAATGGGACTACCAGTTTGAGAACACGATGATAATTTGAAAATATTTAGACTTAGGCTTAAAAACATGGCGTTATAGCATGAAACCCCGTAACAACCCCCAACTTGCCCTACTAGAAGCACCAATACCTCGTACAGGACCAATGTAATTATTAGGAAGTGATAGCATGGTCACAGGACTTCCGATTTTATAATACCATGATAATTTTAAAATATCTAGACTTAGGATTAAAAGAAGGGTGTTAGAGGCTGAGAACTTGAAACAACCCCCATATGGCCACATGAGAGACACCAACACCTCCCACGGGACCTATGTAAGTCGTAGGAACTGAACGCGTGGTCACGGGACTCCCAATTTGAGAATAGAATGATAATTTGAAAACATTTAGACTTAGGCTTCAAAACATGGCGATATAGCATGAAACCCCGAAGAAGCACCCAAACATCCCTATCAAAGACACTAACACCTCGCATGGGACAATGAAATTCTTAGGAACTGACCGTGTGGTCACTGGACTCCCAATTTGAGAATATGATGGTAATTTGAAAATATCTCGACTTAGGCTTAAAACCATGGAATTAGAGTGAGAAACCCCGAAACATCCCCATGAGAGGCACAACCACCTCGCACGCGACCAATGTAACTCATAAAAACTGAGTGCGTGGTCATAGGACTCCCAATTTGAGAATATAAAGATAATTTAAAAAGATGTACACTTAGGCTTAAAAGCATATGGCTATCACGTGAAGCCCTAAAACAACCCCCAAACACCCCCGTGAGATGCACCAACACCTTGCACGGGACTAATGTAATTCGTAGGAACTAATCGCGTAGTCATGAGACTCCCGATTTGAGAATACGATGATAATTCTAAAATATCTAGACTTAGGCTTAAACGCATGGCGTTAGATGCGAAAAACACGAAAAAAGCCCCAAATATCCTCGTGAGAGGCTCCAACACCTCGCACGAGACTAGTGTAACTCGTAGGAACTGACCGCCCGATCACGAGACTCCCGATTTGATAATACGATGATAATTTAAGAATATTTAAACTCAGGCTTAAAATCTTGGCGTTATAGTGTGATACCCCGAAATCGCCCCTAAATCGACCCATGAGAGGCACCGACACCTAACACGGGACTAATGTAACTTGTTAAAACTGATCGCGTGGCCAGGAGACTCCCGGTTTGAGCACACAAAGATAATTTGAAAATATCTTGACTTCAGATTAAAAACATGGCGTTATAGACTGAAACCCCGTAATATCCCCCAAACGGCCCCGTGAGAGGCACCAATAGCTCGAATAAGTAGGAAATGATCGCGTAGTCACAGGACTCCCGGTTTAAGAATGCAAAGATAATTTGAAATATCTAGACTCAGGCTTAAAAGCAAGGCATTAGAGGCTGAAATCCCAAAATGACCATGCGAGAGGCACCAACCCCTTGCACGGGACTAATGTAATTGATAGGAACTGATCAAGTGGTCACGGGACTCCGGAGTTGAGAATATGATGATAATTTGAAATTATCTAGACTGAGGCTTAAAAGCAAAGGTTTAGAGTCCAAATCCTCGAAATAAACACCTAACGGTCCCATGATAGGTACCAACACCTCGCATGGGACCAATGTATCTTGTAGGAACTGAACGAGGGGTCGCGAGACTCTCGGTTTAAGAATATGACAATAATTTGAAAATATCTTAACTTAGCCTTAAAAACATTCTGTTATAGTGTGAAATCGCAAAACAACCCCCAACCGGCCCCGTGAGAGGCACAAACACCTCACACGGGACCAATGTAATTCGTAGAGACTTATCACGTGGTCACGTGATCTCTCGAATTGAGAACATGATGATAATTTTAAAATATCTATACTTAGGCTTAAAAGCATGACATTAGAGACTGAAAACCCAAAATAACCCCCAGCCGGCCCTGTGAGAGGCACCAACACTTCGCACGGGACCAATGTAACTCGTGGGAACTGAATGCGTGTTCACGGGACTCTCAATTTGAGAATACTAAGATATTTTGAAAATAACTAGATTAAGGCATAAAAACTTGACGCTATAGCGCCAAACACCGAAATAGACCAGAAACGACCCCGTGAGATGCACCAACATCTCGCACGGGACGAATGTAACATGTAGGAACTCATCGCGTGGTCATGGGAATCGTAGTTTGAGAATATGACCATAATTTGAAAATAACTAGACTTAGGCTTAAAAAATGGCCTTACAGGGTGAAACCCCGAAACAGCTCCCAAACGGCCTTGTGAGAGGCACCAACACCTCGCACAAGACCAATATAATTCGTAGGAAGTGACCGCGTGGTCACATGACTCCCGACTTGAGAATACGATGATAATTTGAAAATATCTAGACTTAGGCTTAAAATATTGGCGTTAGAGGCCCAAAACTCAAAACAACCTCGTGAGAGGTACCAACACCTCGTACCGAACCAATGTATCTCGTAGTAATTGAACGAATGGTAATGGGACTACCAGTTTGAGAATACGATGATAATTTGAAAATATTTAGACTTAGGCTTAAAAACATGGCGTTATAGCATGAAACCCCGTAACAGCCCCCAACTTGCCCTTCTAGAAGCACCAATACCTCGCACAGGACCAATGTAATTATTAGGAAGTGATAGCATGGTCACAGGACTTCCAATTTTATAATACCATGATAATTTTAAAATATCTAGACTTAGGATTAAAAGAAGGGTGTTAGAGGCTGAGAACTTGAAACAACCCCCAAATGGCCACATGAGAGACACCAACACCTCCCACGGGACCTATGTAAGTCGTAGGAACTGAACGCGTGGTCACGGGACTCCCAATTTGAGAATAGAATGATAATTTGAAAACATTTAGAGTTAGGCTTAAAAACATGGCGATATAGCATGAAACCCCGAAGAAGCACCCAAACATCCCTATCAAAGACACTAACACCTCGCACGGGACAATGAAATTCTTAGGAACTGACCGTGTGGTCACTGGACTCCCAATTTGAGAATATGATGGTAATTTGAAAATATCTCGACTTAGGCTTAAAACTATGGAATTAGAGTGAGAAACCCCGAAACATCCCCATGAGAGGCACAACCACCTCGCACGCGACCAATGTAGCTCATAAAAACTGAGTGCGTGGTCATAGGACTCCCAATTTGAGAATATAAAGATAATTTAAAAAGATGTACACTTAGGCTTAAAAGCATATGGCTATCACGTGAAGCCCTAAAACAACCCCCAAACACCCCCGTGAGATGCACCAACACCTTGCACGGGACCAATGTAATTCGTAGGAACTAATCGCGTAGTCATGAGACTCCCGATTTGAGAATACGATGATAATTCTAAAATATCTAGACTTAGGCTTAAACGCATGGCGTTAGATGCGAAAAACACGAAAAAAGCCCCAAATATCCTCGTGAGAGGCTCCAACACCTCGCACGAGACTAGTGTAACTCGTAGGAACTGACCGCCAGATCACGAGACTCCCGATTCGATAATACGATGATAATTTTAGAATAATTAAACTCAGGCTTAAAATCTTTGCGTTATAGTGTGATACCCCGAAACCGTCCCTAAATGGACCCATGAGAGGCACCGACACCTAACACGGGACTAATGTAACTTGTAAGAACTGATCGCGTGGCCAGGAGACTCCCGATTTGAGCACACAGATATAATTTGAAAATATCTTGACTACAGATTAAAAACAAGGCGTTATAGACTGAAACCCCGTAATATCCCCCAAACGGCCCCGTGAGAGGCACCAATAGCTCGAATTCGTAGGAAATGATCGCGTAGTCACAGGACTCCCGGTTTGAGAATGCAAAGAAAATTTGAAATATCTAGACTGAGGCTTAAAAGAATGGCATTAGAGGCTGAAATCCCAAAATGACGATGGAGAGGCACCAACCCTTTGCACGGGACTAATGTAATTCATAGGAACTGATCACGTGGCCACGGGACTCCTGAGTTGAGAATATGATGATAATTTGAAATTATCTAGACTGAGGCTCAAAAGCAGAGATTTAGAGTCCAAATCCTCGAAATAAACACCTAACGGTCCCATGATAGGTACCAACACCTCGCACGGGATCAATGTAACTCGTGGGAACTGAATGCGTGTTTAGGAGACTCTCGATTTGATAATACAAAAATATTTTTAAAATAACTAGATTAAGGCATAAAAACTTGACGCTATAGCGCAAAACACCGAAATAGACCCGAAACGGCCCCGTGAGATGTACCAACATCTCGCACGGGACGAATGTAACTTGTTGGAACTCATCGCGTGGTCATGGGAATCGTAGTTTGAGAATATTACCATAATTTGAAAATTACTAGACTTAGGCTTAAAAAATCGCCTTAGAGGGCGAAACCTCGAAACATCTCCCAAACGGCCTTGTGAGAGGCACCAACACCTCGCACAAGACCAATATAATTCGTAGGAAGTGACCGCGTGGTCACATGACTCTCGACTTGAGAATACGATGATAATTTGAAAATATCTAGACTTAGGCTTAAAATATTGGCGTTAGAGGCCCAAAACTAAAAAAAACCCCAAAACAACCTCGTGAGAGGTACCAACACCTCGCACCGGACCAATGTTTCTCGTAGTAATTAAACGGATGGTAACGGGACTACCAGTTTAGGAATACGATGATAATTTGAAAATATTTAGACTTAGGCTTAAAAACATGGCGTTATAGCATGAAACCCCGCAATAGCCCCCAACCTGACCTGCTAGAAGCACCAATACTTCGCACATGACCAATGTAATTCTTAGGAAGTGATAACATGGTCACAGGACTTACGATTTTATAACACTATGATAATTTTAAAATATCTAGACTTAGGATTAAAAGAAGGGTGTTAGAGGCTGAGAACTTGAAACAACCCCCATATGGCCACATGAGAGACACCAACACCTCCCACGGGACCTATGTAAGTCGTAGGAACTGAACGCGTGGTCACGGGACTCCCAATTTGAGAATAGAAAGATAATTTGAAAACATTTATACTTAGGCTTCAAAACATGGCGATATAGCATGAAACGCCGAAGAAGCACCCAAACATCCCTATCAAAGACACCAACACCTCGCACGGGACAATGAAGTTCTTAGGAACTGACCGTGTGGTCACTGGACTCCCAATTTGAGAATATGATGGTAATTTGAAAATATCTCGACTTAGGCTTAAAACCATGGAATTAGAGTGAGAAACCTCGAAACAGCCCCATGAGAGGCACAACCACCTCGCACGCGACCAATGTAACTCATAAAAACTGAGTGCGTGGTCATAGGACTCCCAATTTGAGAATATAAAGATAATTTAAAAATATTTACACTTAGGCTTAATAGCATATGGCTATCACGTGAAGCGCTAAAACAACCCCAAAACACCCCAGTGAGATGCACCAACACCTTGCACGGGACCAATGTAATTCGTAGGAACTAATCGCGTAGTCATGAGACTCCCGATTTGAGAATATGATGATAATTCTAAAATATCTAGACTTAGGCTTAAACGCATGGCGTTAGATGCGAAAAACACGAAAAAAGTCCCAAATATCCTCGTGAGAGGCTCCAACACCTCGCACGAGACTAGTGTAACTCGTAGGAAATGACCGCCCGATCACGAGACTCCCAATTTGATAATACGATGATAATTTCATAATATTTAAACTCAGGCTTAAAATCTTGGCGTTATAGTGTGATACCCCGAAACCGCCCCTAAATGGACCCATGAGAGGCACCAACACCTAACACGGGACTGGTGTAACTTGTAAGAATTGATCGCGTGGTCAGGAGACTCCCGGTTTGAGCACACAAAGATAATTTGAAAATATCTTGACTTCAAATTAAAAACATGGCGTTATAGACTGAAACCCCGTAATATCCCCCAAACGGCCCCGTGAGAGGCACCAATAGCTCGAATTCGTAGGAAATGACCGCGTAGTCACAGGACTCCCGATTTAAGAATGCAAAGATAATTGAAATATCTATAATGAGGATTAAAAGCATGGCATTAGAGGCTGAAATCCCAAAATGACCATGTGAGAGGCACCAACCCCTTGCACGGGACTAACGTAATTCATAGGAACTGATCACGTGGTCACGGGACTCCCGAGTTGAGAATATGATGATAATTTGAAATTATCTAGACTGAGGCTCAAAAGCAGAGGTTTAGAGACCAAATCCTCGAAATAAACACCTAACGGTCCCATGATAGGTACCAACACCTCGCATGGGACCAATGTATCTTGTAGGAACTGAGCGAGTGGTCGCGAGACTCCCGGTTTAATAATATGACAATAAGTTGAAAATATCTTAACTTAGCCTTAAAAACATGCCGTTATAGTGTGAAACCGCAAAACAACCCCCAACCGGCCCCGTGAGAGGCACAAACACCTCACACGGGACCGATGTAATTCGTAGAGACTTACCACGTGGTCACGTGATCTCTCGAATTAAGAACACGATGATAATTTTAAAATATCTATACTTAGGCTTAAAAGCATGACATTAGAGACTGAAAACCCAAAATAACCCCCAGCCGGCCCTGTGAGAGGCACCAACACCTCGCACGGGACCAATGTAACTCGTGGGAACTAAATGCGTGTTCACGGGACTCTCGATTTGAGAATACTAAGATATTTTGAAAATAACTAGATTAAGGCATAAAAACTTAACGCTATAGCACAAAACATCGAAATAGACCCGAAACGGCCCCGTGAGATGTACCAACATCTCGCACGGGACGAATGTAACTTGTACGAACTCATCGCATGGTCATGGGAATTGTAGTTTGAGAATATGACCATAATTTGAAAATAACTAGACTTAGGCTTAAAAAATGGCCTTAGAGGTCGAAACCCCGAAACAACTCCCAAACGGCCTTGTGAGAGGCACCGACACCTCGTACAAGACCAATATAATTCATAGGAATTGACCGCGTGGTCACATGACTCTCGAATTGAGAATACGAGGATAATTTGAAAATATCTAGACTTAGGCTTAAAATATTGGCGTTAGATGCCCAAAACTCAAAACAACCCCAAAACAACCTCGTGAGAGGTACCAACACCTCACACCGGACCAATGTATCTCGTAGTAATTGAACGCATGGTAACGGGACTACCAGTTTGAGAATACGATGATAATTTGAAAATATTTTGACTTAGGCTTAAAAACATGGCGTTATAGCATGAAACCTCGCAACAGCCCCCAACCTGCCCTGCTAGAAGTACCAATACCTCGCAGAGGACCAATGTAATTCTT
This sequence comes from Sambucus nigra, assembly GCA_949130495.1. Classification (NCBI taxonomy): domain Eukaryota; kingdom Viridiplantae; phylum Streptophyta; class Magnoliopsida; order Dipsacales; family Adoxaceae; genus Sambucus; species Sambucus nigra. Next base: position 183,642,300 of record OX422216.1, read on the forward strand.
AGGAAGTGATAGCATGGTCACAGGACTTCCGATTTCATAATACCATGATAATTTTAAAATATCTAGACTTAGGCTTAAAAGAAGGACGTTAGAGGCTGAGAACTTGAAACAACCCCCAAATGGCCACATGAGAGGCACCAACACCTCCCACGGGACCTATGTAAGTCGTAGGAACTGAACGCGTGGTCACGGGACTCCCAACTTGAGAATAGAATGATAATTTGAAAACATTTAGACTTAGGCTTAAAAACATGGCGATATAGCATGAAACCCCGAAGCAGCACCCAAACATCCCCATCAAAGACACCAACACCTCGCACGGGACAATGAAATTCTTAGGAACTGACCTTGTGGTCACTGAACACCCAATTTGAGAATATGATGGTAATTTGAAGATATCTTGACTTAGGATTAAAACCATGGAATTAGAGTGAGAAACCCCTAAACAGCCCCATGAGAGGCACAACAACCTCGCACGCGACCAATGTAACTCATAAAATCTGAGTGCGTGGTCATAGGACTCCCAATTTGAGAATATAATGATAATTTAAAAATATCTACACATAGGCTTAAAAGCATAGGGCTATCACTTGAAACCCTAAAACAACCTCCAAACACCCCCGTAAGATGCCCCAACACCTTGCACGGGACCAATGTAATACGTAGGAACTAATCGCGTGATCATGAGACTCCCGATTTGAGAATACGATGATAATTCTAAAATATCTAGACTTAGGCTTAAACGCATGGCGTTAGATGCGAAAAACAAGAAAAAATCCCCAAATATCCTCGTGAGTGGCTCCAACACCTCGCACGAGACTAGTGTAACTCGTAGGAACTGATCGCCAGATCACGAGACTCACGATTTGATAATACGATGATAATTTTAGAATATTTAAACTCAGGCTTAAAATCTTGGCGTTATAGTGTGATACCCCAAAACCGCCCCTAAATGGACCCATGAGAGGCACCGACACCAAACACGGGACTAATGTAACTTGTAAGAACTGATCGCGTGGTCAGGAGACTCCCGGTTTGAGCACAGAAAGATAATTTGAAAATATCTTGACTTTAGATTAAAAACATGGCGTTATAGACTGAAACCCCGTAATATCCCCCAAACGGCTCGGTGAGAGGCACCAATAGCTCGAATTCGTAGGAAATGACCGCGTAGTCAAAGGACTCTCGTTTTGAGAATACAAAGATAATTTGAAATATCTATACTGAGGCTTAAAAGCATGGCATTAGAGGCTGAAATCCCAAAATGACCATGTGAGAGGCACCAACCCCTTGCACGGGACTAATGTAATTCATAGGAACTGATCACGTGGTCACGGGACTCCCGAGTTAAGAATATGATGATAATTTGAAATTATATAGACTGAGGCTCAAAAGCAGAGGTTTAGAGTCCAAATCCTAGAAATAAACACCTAACGGTCCCATGATAGGTACCAACACCTCGCATGGGACCAATGTATCTTGTAGGAACTGAACGAGTGGTCGCGAGACTCCCGGTTTAAGAATATGACAATAATTTGAAAATATCTTAACTTAGCCTTAAAAACATGCCATTATAGTGTGAAACCGCAAAACAACCCCCAACCGGCCCCGTGAGAGGCACAAACACCTCACACGGGACCAATGTAATTCGTAGAGACTTACGACGTGGTCACGTGATCTCTCGAATTAAGAACACGATGATAATTTTAAAATATTTATACTTAGGCTTAAAAGCATGACATTAGAGACTGAAAACCCAAAATAACCCCCAACCGACCCTGTGAGAGGCACCAACACCTCGCACGGGACCAATGTAACTCGTGGGAACTGAATGCGTGTTCACGGGACTCTCGATTTGAGAATACTAAGATATTTTGAAAATAACTAGATTAAGGCATAAAAACTTGACGCTATAGCGTAAATCACCGAAATAGACCCGAAACGGACCCGTGAGATGCACCAACATTTCACAAGGGACGAATGTAACTTATAGGAACTCACCGCGTGGTCATGGGAATAGTAGTTTGAGAATATAACCATAATTTGAAAATAACTAGACTTAGGCTTAAAAAATGACCTTAGAGGACGAAACCCCGAAACAGCTCCTAAACGGCCTTGTGAGAGGCACTAACACCTCGCACAAGACCAATATAATTCGTAGGAAGTGATCGCGTGGTCACATGACTCCCTACTTGATAATAGGATGATAATTTGAAAATATCTAGACTTAGGCTTAAAATATTGGCGTTAGAGGCCCAAAACTCAAAACAACCCCAAAACAACCTCGTGAGAGGTACCAACACCTCGCACCGGACCAATGTATCTCGTAGTAATTGAACGCACGGTAACGGGACTATCAGTTTGAGAATACGATGATAATTTGAAAATATTTAGACTTAGGCTTAAAAATATGGCGTTATAGCATGAAACCCCGCAACATCCTCCAACCTGCCCTGCTAGAAGCACCAATATCTCGCACAGGACCAATGTAATTCTTAGGAAGTGATAGGATGTTCACAGGACTTCCGATTTTATAATACCATGATAATTTGAAAATATCTAGACTTAGGCTTAAAAGAAGGGCGTTAGAGGTTGAGAACTTGAAACAACCCCCAAATGGCCACATGAGAGGCACCAACACCTTCCACGGGACCTATGTAAGTCGTAGGAACTGAACGCATGGTCACGGGACTCCCAGATTGAGAATATAATGATAATTTGAAAACATTTAGACTTAGGCTTAAAAACATGGCGATATAGCATGAAATCCCTAAGCAACACCCAAACATCCCCATCAAAGACACCAACACCTCGCACGGGACAATGAAATTCTTAGGAACTGATCGTGTGGTCACTGGACTCCCAATTTGAAAATATGATGGTAATTTGAAAATATCTCGACTTTGGCTTAAAGCCATGGAATTAGAGTGAGAAACCCCAAAATAGCCCCATGAGAGGCACAACCCCCTCGCACGCGACCAATGTAACTCATAAAAACTGAGTGCGTGGTCGTAGGACTCCCAATTTGGGAATATAAAGATAATTTAAAAATATCTACACTTAGGCTTAAAAGCATAGGGCTATCACATGAATCCCTAAAACAACCTCCAAACACCCCCGTGAGATGCACCAACACCTTGCACGGGACCAATGTAATTCGTTGGAATTAATCGCGTGGTCATGAGACTCCCGATTTGAGAATACGATGATAATTCTAAAATATCTAGACTTAGGCTTAAACGCATGGCGTTAGATGCGAAAAACACAAAAAAAGTCCCAAATATCCTCGTGAGAGGCTCCAACACCTCGCACGAGACTAGTGTAACTCGTAGGAACTGACCGCCCGATCACGAGACTCCCAATTTGATAATACGATGATAATTTCATAATATTTAAACTCAGGCTTAAAATCTTTGCGTTATAGTGTGATACCCCGAAACCGCCCCTAAATGGACCCATGAGAGGCACCGACAACACGGGACTGATGTAACTTGTAAGAACTGATCGCGTGGTCAGGAGACTCCCGGTTTGAGCACACAAAGATAATTTGAAAATATCTTGACTTCAGATTAAAAACATGGCGTTATAGACTGAAATCCCGTAATATCCCCCAAACGGCCCCGTGAGAGGCACCAATAGCTCGAATTCGTAGGAAATGACCGCGTAGTCACAGGACTCCCGGTTTGAGAATGCAAAGATAATTGAAATATCTATAATGAGGATTAAAAGCATGGCATTAGAGGCTGAAATCCCAAAATGACCATGTGAGAGGCACCAACCCCTTGCACGGGACTAATGTAATTCATAGGAACTGATCACGTGGTCACGGGGCTCCCGAGTTGAGATTATGGTGATAATTTGAAATTATCTAGACTGAGGCTCAAAAGCAGAGGTTTAGAGTCCAAATCCTCGAAATAAACACCTAACAATCCCATGATAGGTACCAACACCTCGCATGGGACTAATGTATCTTGTAGGAACTGAACGAGTGGTCGTGAGTATCCCGGTTTAAGAATATGACAATAATTTAAAAATATCTTAACTTAGCCTAAAAAACATGCCGTTATAGTGTGAAATCGCAAAACAACCCCCAACCGGCCCCGTGAGAGGCACAAACACCTCACACGGGACCAATGTAATTCGTAGAGACTTGCCACGTGGTCACGTGATCTCTCGAATTGAGAACACGATGATAATTTTAAAATATCTATACTTAGGCTTAAAAGCATGACATTAGAGACTGAAAACCCAAAATAACCCCCAGCCGGCCCTGTGAGAGGCACCAACACCTCGCACGGGACCAATGTAACTCGTGGGAACTGAATGCATGTTCACGGGACTCTCCATTTGAGAATACTAAGATATTTTGAAAATAACTAGATTAAGGCATAAAAAATTGACGCTATAGCGCAAAACACCGAAATAGACCCGAAACGGCCCTGTGAGATGCACCAACATCTCGCACGGGACGAATGTAACTTGTAGGAACTCACCGCGTGGTCATGGAAATCGTAGTTTGATAATATGACCATAATTTGAAAATAACTCGACCTAGGCTTAAAAAATGGCCTTAGAGGGAGAAACCCCAAAACAGCTCCCAAACGGCCTTGTGAGAGGCACCAACACCTCGCACAAGACCAATATAATTCGTAGGAAGTGACCGCGTGGTCACATGACTCCCGACTTGAGAATACGATGATAATTTGAAAATATCTAGACTTAGGCTTAAAATATTGGCGTTAGAGGCCCAAAACTCAAAACAACCCCAAAACAACCTCGTGAGAGGTACCAACACCTCGCACCGAACCAATGTATCTCGTAGTAATTAAACGCATGGTAACGGGACTACTAGTTTGAGAATACGATGATAATTTGAAAATATTTAGACTTAGGCTTAAAAATAGCGCGTTATAGCATGAAACACCGCAACAGCCCCCAACCTGCCCTGCTAGAAGCACCAATACCTCGCACAGGACCAATGTAATTCTTAGGAAGTGATAGCATGGTCACAGGACTTTCGATTTTATAATACCATGATAATTTGAAAATATCTAGACTTAGGCTTAAAAGAAGGGCGTTAGAGGCTGAGAACATGAAACAATACCCAAATGGCCACATGAGAGGCACTAACACCTCCCAAGGGACCTATATAAGTCGTAGGAACTGAACGTGTGGTCATGGGACTCCCAATTTGAGAATAGAATGATAATTTGAAAACATTTAGACTTAGGCTTAAAAATATGGCGATATAGCATGAAACCCCGAAGCAGCACCCAAACATCCCCATCAAAGACGCCAACACCTCGCACGGGACAATGAAATTCTTAGGAACTGACCGTGTGGTCACTGGACTCACAATTTGAGAATATGATGGTAATTTGAAAATATCTCGACTTAGGCTTAAAACCGTGGAATTAGAGTGAGAAACCCCGAAACATCCCCATGAGAGACACAACCACCTCACACGCGACTAATGTAACTCATAAAAACTGAGTGCGTGGTAATAGGATTCCCAATTTGAGAATATGAAGATAATTTAAAAATATCTACACTTAGGCTTAAAAGCATATGGCTATCACGTGAAGCCCTAAAACAACCCCCAAACACCCCTGTGAGATGCACCAACACCTTGCACGGGACCATTGTAATTCGTAGGAACTAATCGTGTGGTCATGAGACTCCCGATTTGAGAATACGATGATAATTCTAAAATATCTAGACTTAGGCTTAAACGCATGGCTTTAGATCTGAAAAACACGAAAAAAGCCCCAAATATCCTCGTGAGAGGCTCCAACACCTCGCATGAGACTAGTGTAACTCGTAGGAACTGACCGCCCGATCACGAGACTCCCGATTTGATAATACGATGATAATTTCAGAATATTTAAACTCAGGCTTAAAATCTTGGCGTTATAGTGTGATACCCCGAAACCGCCCCTAAATGGACCCATGAGAGGCACCGACACCTAACACGGGACTAATGTAACTTATAAGAACTGATCACGTGGTCAGGAGACTCCCGGTTTGAGCACACAAAGACAATTTGAAAATATCTTGACTTCACATTAAAAACATGGCGTTATAGACTGAAACCCCGTAATATCCCCCAAACGGCCTCGTGAGAGGCACCAATAGCTCGAATTCGTAGGAAATGACCGCGTAGTCACAGGACTCCCGGTTTGAGAATGCAAAGATAATTTGAAATATCTAGATTGAGGCTTAAAAGCATGGCATTAGAGGCTGAAATCCCAAAATGACCATGTGAGAGGCACCAACCCCTTGCACGGGACTAATGTAATTCATAGGAACTGATCACGTGGTCACGGGACTCCCGAGATGAGAATATGATGATAATTTGAAATTATCTAGACTGAGGCTCAAAAGCAGAGGTTTAGAGTCCAAATCCTCGAAATAAACACCTAACGGTCCCATGATAAGTACCAACACCTCGCATGGGACTAATGTATCTTGTAGGAACTGAATGAGTGGTCGCGAGACTCCCGTTCTAAGAATATGACAATAATTTGAATATATCTTAACTTAGCCTTAAACACATGCCATTATAGTGTGAAACCGCAAAACAACCCCCAACCGGCCCCGTGAGAGGCACAAACACCTCACACGGGACCAATGTAATTCGTAGAAACTTACCACGTGGTCACGTGATCTCTCGAATTGAGAACACGATGATAATTTTAAAATATCTATACTTAGGCTTAAAAGCATGACATTAGAGACTGAAAACCCAAAACAACCCCCAGCCGGCCCTGTGAGAGGCACCAACACCTCGCACGTGACCAATGTAACTCGTGGGAACTGAATGCGTGTTCACGGGACTCTCGATTTGAGAATACTAAGATATTTTGAAAATAACTAGATTAAGGCATAAAAACTTAACGCTATAGCGCAAAACAACGAAATAGACCCGAAACGGACCCGTGAGATGCACCAACATCTCGCACGGGACGAATGTAACTTGTAGGAACTCATCGCGTGGTCATGGGAATCGTAGTTTGAGAATATGACCATAATTTGAAAATAACTAGACTTAGGCTTAAAAAATGGCCTTAGAGGGCGAAACCCCGAAACAGCTCCCAAACGGCCTTGTGAGAGGCACCAACACCTCGCACAAGACCAATATAATTCGTAGGAAGTGACCGTGTGGTCACAGGACTCCCGACTTGAGAATACGATGATAATTTGAAAATATCTAGACTTAGGCTTAAAATATTGGCGTTAGAGGCCCAAAACTCAAAACAACCCCAAAACAACCTCGTGAGAGGTACCAACACCTCGCACCGGACCAATGTATCTCGTAGTAATTGAACGCGTGGTAACGGGACTACCATTTTGAGAATACGATGATAATTTGAAAATATTTAGACTTAGGCTTAAAAACATGGCGTTATAGCATGAAACCCCGCAACAGCCCCCAACCTGCCCTGCTAGAAGCATCAATACCTCGCACAGGACCAATGTAATTCTTAGGAAGTGATAGCATGGTCACAGGAATTCCGATTTTATAATACCATGATAATTTGAAAATATCTAGACTTGGGCTTAAAAGAAGGGTGTTAGAGGCTGAGAACTTGAACAACCCCCATATGGCCACATGAGAGGCACCAACAATGAGACATACGAGGGGACTTTTGCGAAATTCTTCAAAGCAGCAGAAAATATCTCCTTGGTGGTGCGGCCCAATTTGGTGGTGGTGACCATGATGTTTAGGCAACCAATGCGACCCGCGGGGGGGGGGGGGGGGGAGGTCTCAGCCCCCAAGGGTCGGGTACACTGAAGGGGAGATAGGGGCAAGGCACCAAATAAGGATAATAAAAGGAAGTTCAGAAGAGACAGAGAAGACCCACCACCATTGCCTTGTATAGTGGAAGAAACTATCAGCTGTTACAATGCGATGGTCCAAGGGGGAACGGTCTATGAGCCAAAGGACGTTCCCACTGGGGAGCCCGATGTGGCAACAAAGGCGGATCCAAAGTATTGCCAGGTTCATCGGAGGATCTAACATCCAATCGAGAGATTCTTTACGCTAAGGATAATCATTGACAAGTACGTGAAGGCAGGGACGTTGCAAATCCCTCCACAAAACATCAACAAAAACCCCTTGCTAGCACATGGGGCCAATCTCGTGGTGGCCTATGATGAAGAGGCTGAGAGAGGGGAAAGAGAGTCAACAACGAAGTAAGAAGAGTATGAGGAGGCTCTGGAAGATTGTATGAGGGGAATGGCTAATGTAGTGTTGGCTTATGACAAAGCAAGCGCTAAGGATGTGGAGGATGTATATGGCATTGAAGGTGAGAAGGTAGACCCAACTCTCGAATACTGTGTAGTTTCAAAATCCTCGAAGCTCACCTGGTTCTTCGACCAAGTGGGGTCTACCTTCTCACCTTCAGCCGGCCCCGTGAGAGGCACCAACACCACGTACGGGACCAATGTAACTTATAAGAATTGATCGCCTGATCATGAGACTCCTGAATTGAGAATACGATGATAATTTGAATATATCCAGACTTAGGCTTCAAAATATTGCGCTATAGCAATAAAACCCCAATACAGCCCCCAAATGGCCCCGTGAGTGGTACCAACACCTCGCACAGGACCAATGTAATTCATAGGAGTTGACCGCATGGTCAAGGGACTCTCGGTTTAAGAATATGACGATAATTTGAAAATATCTGGAAACAAGCTTAAAACCATGGCATTAGAGGCCAAAAACCAAAAATAACCTCGTGATAGGTACCAACAACTCGCAGGGGACGAATGTAACTCATAGAAACTAAACGCATGGTCATGGGACTCTCGATTTGAGAATACAATGATAATTTGAAAATATCTAGACTTAGGCATAAAATCATAGTGTTATATAACAAAACCCCAAAACAGCCCCCAAACGGCCCCGTGAGAGGCACCAACACCTCGCATGGGACCAATGTCATTCGTAGGAACTGACCATGTGGTCACGGGACTCCCGTTTGAGAATACGATGGTAATTTTCAAATATATGGAATTGGGGTTAAAAACATGACGTTAGTGGGTTAAACCCTGAAACAACCCCTAAATGGCCTTGTGAGAGGCGCCAACACCTCGTACAGGACCAACTTAACTCATAAAAACCGAGTGCATCATCACGGGCACTCCCTATTTGAGAATACAATAATAATTTGAAAATATCTAGACTTAGGCTTAAAAACATAGCGTTATTGGGAGAAACCCCAACATATCTACGTGAAAAGGCATCAACACCTCGCACCTGACCAATTTAACTCGTAGGAACTGATCGCGTGGTCACGGACTTCCTATTTGAGAATACTATGATAATTTGAAAATATTTTGAATTAGGCTTAAAAACATGGCGTTAGAGGGCGAAGCCCCTAAAAAGCCCCAAACGACCCACTGAGAGGTACCAACAGCTCGCACGGGACCAATGTACCTCATAGAAACTGAACGCGTGGTCTGGGGACTTTCAATTTGAGAAAATGGTGATAATTTGAAAATATTTAGACTTAGGCTTCAAATCATAGTGTTATAGCGCAAAACCATAAAATAACACCCCAAGCGGCCTCGTTAGAGGCACCAACACCTCGCACGGGACGAATTTAACTTATAGGAACTAATCATGTGGTCATGGGACTTTCAGTTTAAGAATACAATGATAATTTGAAAATATCTGGACTTAGGGTTAAAAACATGGTGTTAGAGGGCGAAACCTAAAAACAGTCACCAAACGGCCCCGTGAGAGGCCCCAACACCACGCACGGGACCAATGTAAGTCGTAAAAATTGGTTGTGTGGTCACGACACTCTCAGTTTGATAATACGATAATAATTTTAAAATATCTAGTCTTAGGCTTAAAAACATGGCATTATAGCGCGAAACCTCAAAACAACCTCTAAATGGCCCAATGAGAGGCACTAACACCTAGCACGAGACTAATGTAATTCATAGGAACTAACCATATTTTCATGGGACTCCCGATTTGAGAATATGATGATAATTGAAAAATATCTAGACTTAGGCTTAAATTCGTGGAGTTAGATGCCAAAAACCTGAAACAACCTCGTGAGAGGCACCAACACCTCACGGGACCAATGTAACTCATAGGAACTGAACGTGTGGTCACGGGACTCCCGATTTGAAAATATGACGATAATTTGAATTTATCTAGACTTAGTTTTAATAACATGGCCTCAGAGGGCGGTAACCCGAAACAAACCCCAAAAGGCCCCATGAGAGGCACCAACACCTCGCACGAGACTAATGTAATTCATAGAAACTGACTGCGTGGTAAAGGGACTCTCAATTTTGAGAATACGATGATAATTGGAAAATATCTAGACTTAGGCTTAAAAACCTAGCGTTATAGCGTGAAACCCCGAAATAACCCCCAAACGGCCCCGCGAGAGGCACCAACACCTCGCTCGGGACCAATGTAAATTATAGGAACTATCCGCATGGTCACGGGACTTTCGGTTTATGAATACGATGATAATTTGAAAATATCTCAACTTGGGCTTAAAACATGACGTTAGAGGGCAAAACCCTAAAATAACCCCTAAACAGCCCCGGGAGAAGGGCCAAAACATCGCACAGTACCAATGTAACTCATAAAAACTAATTTCGGGGTCAAGGGACTCCCGATTTTAGAACATGACGAGAATAAAAAAAAAATCAAGACTTAGACTTAAAAACATAGCATTAAAGGAAAAATCCTGAAACAACCCCCAAATGGCCCCATTAGAGGCACCAACACCACGCACGGGACCAATGTAATTCTTAGGAACTAATCGTGTGGTCAAGGGACTCCAGGTTTAAGAATATGATGATGATTTGGAAATATTTAGACTTAGGCTTAAAATCAAGGCGTTTGAGGTCGAAAAACCAAAACAACCCCGTGAGAGATACCGACACCTCTCACGGGATCATTGTAACTCATAGGAACTAAACGCGAGTTCACCAGACTACCAAGTTGAGAATATGACAATAATTTGAAAATATCTAGACTTAGGCTTAAAAACATTGCGTTATTGGATGAAACCCCAAAACAACCCCCAAACGGCCCGTGAGAGTCACCAACATCTCGCATGGGACCAATATAACTCCTAGGAACTGACCGCGTGGCCACGGGACTTTTGGTTTGAGAATACGATGATAATTTAAAAATATCTAGACTCGGACTTAAAAATATGGCGTTAGAGGGAGAAACCCCGAAACAACCCCCAAACGGCCTCAAACGAGGTACCAACACCTCGCAAGGGACAAATATAACTCGTAAAAACTCAATGCGTGGTCACGGGACTCCCGATTTGAGAATACGATGATAATTTGAAAATAACTATACTTACGCTTAATAGCTTGATGTTAGAGGCCGAAAGTGAAAACAACACCCAAACGGCCCCTGGAGAGGCACGAACACCTCGTACGGGACCAATGTAACTCATAGGAGCTAACATCGTGGCCACGGGACACCCGATTTGAGAATACGATGATAATTTGAAAATAACTAGACTTAGGCTTAAAAGCATGGCGTTAGAGGGAAAAAACCCAAAATAACTCCTAAATAACCCCGTGAGAGGCACTATCACCTCGTACGGGAACGACGCAACTCGTAATAACTATCCATGTGGTCATTGGACTCCCAATTTTAGAATGCGAAGATAATTTACAATTATCTAAACTTACACTTAAAAACTAGACGTTAGAGGATGAAACACCAAAATAGCCCTCAAAATAACCTCGTGAAAGGCTCCTACACCTCGCACGTGACCAATGTTACTCGTAGAAATTGATCGCGTGGTCACGGTACTTCCGATTTGAGAAAAGGGTGATAATCTGAAAATATCTATAGCTGTTCTTAAAAACATGGCGTTAGAGTGTGAAACCCCAAAACATCCCCCTAACGGCATCGAGAGAGGCACCAATAGCTCGCACGAGACCAATGTAACTCGTAAAAACTTAGTGCGTGCTCACGGGACTCTCGGTTTTAGAATACGATGATAATTTAAAATAACTACGCTTAGGCTTAATATCATGGCGTTTGAGGTCGAAAATCAAAAACAACAACCAAACGGCCCCGTGAGAGGCACCAACACCTCACACGGCACCAATGTAACTCATAGGAGCTAGCTGCGTGGTCATAGGACACCTGGTTTGAGAATACAATGGTAATTTGAAAATAACTAGACTTAGGCTTAAAGACATGGCGTTAGAGGGAAAAATCCCAAAACAGCTCCAAAATAGTAACTAGAGAGGCACTATAACCTCCCACGGGAACAACGCAACTCGTAATAACTGATCGCATAGCTATGAGATTCCCAGTTTTTTAATACGATGGTAATTTACAAAAATCTAGACTTAGGCTTAAAAACTTGGTGTTAGAGCATGAATCCTCAAAAAAGTGCCCAAAATAGCCTCGTGAGAGGCTCTAACACCTCACACGGGATAATGTAACTCGTAGGAATTGATCGCTTGGTCACGGGACTCCCGGTTTGATAATATGACAATAATTTTATAATATCCAGACTTAGTCTTAAAAGCATGGAGTTATAGTGTGAAACCCTAAAACATCCCCCAAATGGCCCCATGAGAGGCACCATCACCTAACACGGTACTAATGTAACTCATAGGAATAGACTGCGTGGTCACGAGACTGCCGATTTGAGAACACAAAGATAATTCAAAAATATCTAGACTTGGGCTTAAAAATATGGCTTTATACCGTGAAACCCCAAAATAGCCCCTAAACAACCCCGTGAGAGGCACAAACACTTCGCAAGGGACCAATGTCATTCAAAGGAACTGACTGTGTGGTCACGGGACTCTCGGTTTGAGAATACGATGATAATTTGAATTATCTAGACTTAGGCTTATAAACATGGCATTAGAGTTCCAAAACCCAAAAATGGCCCCCAAATGGCCCCATGAGAGGCACCAACACCTTGCAAGGGACAATGTAATTCATAGGAATTAATCACGTGGTCACGGGACTCCCGGGTTAAAACTATGATGATAATTTGAAATTATCTAGACTTAGGCTTAAAAGCATGGCGTCAGAGGCTGAAACCTCAAAACAACCACCTAACGGTCCCGTGAGAGGTACCAACACCTCGCACGGGACCAATGTAACTCCTAGGAACTGCACGTATGGTCACGAGGCTCCCAGTTTGAGAATAAAATGATCATTTTAAAATATCTTAACTCAACCTTAAAAATAAGGTCTTAGAGGGTAAATGCTTGAAATAACTCCCAAACGGCCCTGTGAGAGGCACCGACACCTCGCACGAGACCAATATAACTCGTAGGAACTGAACGTGTGGTCATGGGACTCCAAATTTGAGAATAAAATGATAATTTGAAAACAACTAGACTTGGGCATAAAAGCTTGGTGATGGAGGACGAAAATAAAAAATAACCCCCGAATGGCCCTGTGAGAGGTACCAACACCCTACACGGGACTAATGTGACTCATAGGAGCTGAATGCATGGTCAGAGGACCCCCGATTTGAGAATACGATGATAATATGAAAATAACTAGACTTAGGCTGAAAGACATGGTGTTAGAGGGGGAAACCCTGAAACAACTCCCAAAAAGCCTCGTGAGAGGCTCAACACCTTTCACGGGACCAATGTAACTCGTAGGAACTGATCGCATGGTCACGGGACTCCTTCTTTTATAATACAATGATAATTTAAGAATATATTGACTTATGCTTAAAAGTATGACGTTATACTGTGAAATCCCGAAACAACCCCTAAATGACTCTGTGAGAGGCACCAACACCTAACACTGGACCAATGTAACACATAGGACCTAACCGCGTGGTCACGGGACTCCCGATTTAGAAATACAATGATAATTTAAAAATATGAATTCTTTGTCTTAAAAATATTGCGTTATAACATGAAACTCCAAAATAACCCCCAAACGACCCTGAAAGGCTCAACACCTCATATGGATCCAATGTAAATCGTAGGAACTGAACGCGTGTTCAGGGGACTCCTAATTTGAGAATTCGATGATAATTTGAAAATATCTAGACTTAGGCTTAAAAACATGGCGTTATAGAGCGAAACCCCGAAACAACCCCAAAACGGCCTCATGAGAGGCACCAACACCTCTTACGGGACCAATGTAACTCTTAGGAACTGACTGCATCATCATGGGACTCTCGGTTTAAGAACACAATGATAAGTGGAAAATATCTTGACTTAGTCTTAAAAACATAGCGTTATAATGCGAAGGCCTGAAATATCCCCCAAACGGCACCGTGAGAGGCACTAACACCTCGTATGAGACAAAAGTAAATCATAGGAACTAACCGCGGGGTCACAAGACTTTCGGTTTGAGAATACGATGACAATTTGGTAATATCTAGACTTGGGCTTAAAAACATAACGTTAGAGAGTCAAACTCCGAAACAAACTCTAAACGACCCCGTGAGAGGCGCAAACACCTCGTACGGGATTAATGTAATTCGTAAAACCTGACCGCGTGGTCACGGACTTCTGGATTGAGAATACAACGATAAGTAGAAAATATCTAGACTTAGACCTGAAAACATGGATTTAGAGGAAAAACCCCAAAATGGCCCTAAAACGGCCCCATGAGAGGCACTAATTCCTCGCACGTAACCAATGTAACTCGTAGGAACTGACCGCATGTTCATGGGACTGCCAATTTGAGAATGCGATGATAATTTGAAAATATCTATACCTAGCTTTAAAACCATGGCATTAGAGGCTAAAAACCTGAAGCAACCACATGAGAGGTACTAGCACTTCGCATGGGACCAACATAACTTATACAAACTGAACGCGTGGTCGTGGGACAATCAGTTTGAGAATACGATGATAATTTATAAATATTTAGACATTAGCTTAAAAACATAGCGTTATTGTAAAATACCACGAAACATCCCCCAAACGGCCCCATGAGAGGCACCAACACCTCGGATAGGACCAATGTAACTCGTAGGAACTGAACACGTGGTCGCGGGACTTACGATTTGAGAATATGATGATAATTTGAAAATATATAGACTTGGGCTAAAAAACATGGCATTAGAGGGCGAAACCCCAAAACAACCCCCAAATGGCCTCAGGGGAGGCACCAACACGTCGCACGGGACCAATGTAACTCATAGGAGCTAACTTCAGGGTCATGGGATACCCAATTTGAGAAAAAGATGATAATTTTAAAATAACTAGACTTAGGCTTAAAGACATGGTGTTAGAGGGTGAAACCCCGAAATAGCTCCCAAATAGCCACATGAGAGGCACCAACACCTCGCACGAGAACAACGCAACTTGTAGTAACTGACCACGTGATCACGGGTCTCTCGATTTGAGAATATTTAGGCTTAAAAACTTAGCGTTAGAGTGCGAAACCCTAAAACAACCCCCAAATAACCTCGTGAGAGGATCTAACACCTCGCATGGGACCAATATAACTCGTAAGAACTAACCGCATGCTCACATGACTCCCAATTTTATAATATGATGATAATTTAAGAATATCTATACTTAGGCTTAAAAGCATAAAAGCATGGTGTTATAGTGTGAAACCCCAAAGCAGCCCCCAAATGGCCCCATGAGAGGCACCGATGTCTAACACGGGACTAATGTAACTCATAGGAACTTATCGCGTAGTCACGAGACTACCGGTTTGAGAACATGAAGATAATTTGAAAATGTCTAGACTTCGGCTTAAAAATATAGCGTTCTAGCTTGAAACCCTGAAATATCCCCTAAATGGCCCTATGAGAGGCACCAACACCTCGCATGGGACCAATGTAATTAGTAGGAAGTGACCGCGTGGTCATGGGACTACCGATTTGAGAATATGATGATAATTTGAAATATCAAGACTTACGCTTAAAAGCATCACATTGGAGGCCGAAAACCCAAAACGGCCCCGTGAGAGGCACTAACACCTTGCAGGAGACCAATGTAAACTATAGGAAATGATCATGTGGTCACGGGACTCCCAGGTTGAGAATATGACGATAATTTTGAAATTATCTAGACTTAAGCTTAAAAGCATGGCGTTAGAGGCCAAAACCCCGAAACAACCACCTAACAGTCTCGTGAGAGGTACTAACACCTCGCACGCGACCAATGTAACCCATAGGAACTGAAGCGTGGTCACGATACTCCCAGTTTGATAAGATGACGATAATTTAAAAATATATTTACTTAGCATTAAAAACATTCCATGATTGTGTGAAACCCCGAAACAGCCCCCAACCGGCCCCGTGAGAGGCACTAACACCTCGCACGGGATCAATGTAATTTGCAGGAATATACCGCATGGTCATGTGAATCCTAAATTGATAATACGATGATGATTTGAAAGTATCTATACCTAGGCTTAAAATCATGACATTAGGGAACCAAAATAGTCCCCAAACCCAAAACAACCCCCAAACGGCACTGTGAAAGACACTAACACCTCACACGGGACAATTGTAACTTGTAGAAACTGAACACGTGGTAACGGGACTCTCGATTTGAGAATATGGTGACAATTTGAAAATAACTAGCCTAAGGCTTAAAAACATGACGTTATAGCGCAAAAACTCAAAATGTCCCCGAAACGGCCCCATAAGAGGGACCAACACCTCGTACGGGACGAATATAACCCATAGGAACTAATCGCGTGGTCATGGGAATGTCTATTTGAGAATACAATTATAATTTAAAAATAACTAGACTTAGTCTTAAAAATATTGCCTTAGAGGGTGAAACCCAACAGTAGCCCCCAAACGGCCTCTTGAGAGGCAGCAACACCTCGCATGGGGCCAATATAACTCGTAGGAACTGACCACGTGGTCAGGGGACTCTCGGTTTGAGAATATGATTATAATCTAAAAATATTTATTTTTAATTTTAAAAACTTGGAGTTGGAGCAAAAAATCCCGAAACAGACCCCAAATGGCCTTGTGAGAGGCACCAACACCTCACATAGGACCAATGTAACTCATAGGAACTGATCGCGTGGTCATGAGACTCCTGATTTGAGAATCTGGTGGTAATTTGAAAATAAAATACTAAGGCTTAAAAGCTTGGTGTTGGAGGCCAAAATTAGAAATAACCCCAAAATGACACTGTGGGAGGCACCAACACCTCGCACGGAACCAATGTAACCCATAGGAGTTGACTGCGTGGTCACAGTGCCCCTAATTTAAGAATATGATGATAATTTGAAAATAAATAGATGTAGGCTTAAAGACATGGCGTTAGAGGGCGAAACGTCGAAATAGCTCCTAAACAGCCTCGTGAGAGGCACCATTACCTCACACGTGAACAATGCAACTTGTAAGAACTAACCATGAGGTCATGAGACTCTCGATTTTAGAATATAACGATAATTTCAAAATATCTAGACTAAGACTTAAAAACTTGATGATAGAGTGTGAAACTCCAAATAGACTCGTGAGATGCTGCAACACCTCACATTGGACCAATGTAACTCGTAGGAATTAACCGCGTGGTCACGAAACTCCTATTTTGATAATATAATGATAAATTTAGAATATCTAAGCTTAGGCTTAAAAGTATGGGATTAATGTAAATCATAGGAATTGACCGCATAGTTCATGGGGCTCCCAATTTAAGAATGCAACGATAAATTTAAAATATCTAGACTTCATCTTAAACACAAGGCGTTATAGCTTGAAACCCTGAAATAGACCCCAAACGACCCCGTGAGAGGTACCAACACCTCGCATGGGACCAATGTAATTCGTAGGAAGTGATCGCATGGTCACGGGACTCCCGATTTGAGAATACGATGATATTTAGAAAATATCTGGACTTAAGCTTGAAAGGAAGGCGTTATAGGTCAAAAACTCGAAATATCCCCCAAACGGACCTGTAAGAGGCACCAACACCTCGCACGGGACCAATATGACACGTAGGAATTGACCGCATGGCCACGGTATTTCCGATTTGAGAATGTGATGATAATTTATAAATATCTAGACTTCGGCTTAAAACATGGCTAGAGCTCGAAACCCCAAATAGCGCCTGAACGGCCCTATGAGAGGCACCAACACCTCGCACGGGACCAATGTGATTCGTAGGAACATACCTTGTGGTCACGGGACTCTCGATTTGAGAATACAATAGTAATTTGAAAATATATAGACTTAGGCTTAAAACTATGGCGTTAGAGGTCGAAAACTCAAAATAGGCCCGTAAAAGGTACCAACACCTCATACGGGACCAAGGTAACTCATAGGAACTAAATGCGTGTTAAAAAAAACTCTAAGTTTGAGAATACGATAATAATTTGAAAATATATAGACTTAGTCTTAAAAAACTAGCGTTATAGCGTGAAACTCTGAAACAACACCCAAATTGTCCCGGGAGAGGCACCAATACCACGCACGGGACCATTATAACTCGTGGGAACTGGCCATGTGGTCATGGGACTTCTGGTTTGAGAATACATTGATAATTTGAAAATATATGGACTTAGGGTTAAAAAGATGACGTTAAAGGGAGAAACCCAAAATAGCCGCTAAACGTCCTCGTGAGAGGAGCCAACACCTCGCACGAGACCAATCTTACTCACAAAAACTAACCGCGTGGTAACGGGACTCCCGATTTGAGAATACAATTATAATTTGAAAATATCTAGAATTTAGCTTAGAAACATGGCGTTATGGCGTAAAACCCCAAAACGGTCCCGTGAGAGGCACCAACACATTGCATTGGACTATTGTAATTTATAGGAACTGACCGCGTGATCACGAGACTCCCAATTTGAGAATACGATGATAATTGGAATATATCTAGACTTCAACCTAAAAACAAGGAGTTATAGCGTGAAACCCCGACACCGCCTTGAAACGTCCCCATGAGAGGAACCAACAGCTCTCACTGGACCTTTTTAATTCATAGGAACTGACCGCGTGGTCACAGGACTTCCAATTTGAGAATACCACGATAATTTGAAAATATGTAGACTTAGGGTTAAGAACATTATGTTAGAGTGCGAAACTCCGAAATAGCCCCCAAACGGCCCTGTAAGAGCCATCAACACCTCGCAAGGAACCAATGTAAATCGTAGGAACTGATCGCGTGGTCTCGAGACTCCCCGTTTGAGAATAAGAAAATAATTTGAAAATACTTAGACTTAGGATTAAAAACATGGCATTATAACATGAAACCCCAAAATAGCCCCAAAAAGTCATGTGAGAGGCACGGACACCTCATACAGGATCAATGCAATTCGTAAGGGAATCCTGGTTTGATAATATGATGATAATTCAAAAATATGAAGATTTAGGCTTAAAACCGTGGCATTAGAGGGCGAAACTCGGAAATAGCACCCAAACTTCCCCGTGAGAAGCACCAACACCTCGCACGGGACCAATATAACTCGTAGGAACAAACCGCATGGTCACGGGGCTTCCTGTTTGAGAATACGATGAAAATTTTAAAACTATCTAGACTTAGGATTAAAACATGGCGTTAGATGCCGAAAATCCAAAATAACCCCCAAATGGCCCGTGAGAGGCACCAACACGTAGCACGAGACCAATGTTACTCTTAGGAATTGACGTGTGGTCACGGGGCTCTCAGTTTGTGAATATGATGAGATTTTGAAAATATCTAGACTTAGGCTTAAAAACATGGCGTTATAGCGTGAAACCCCGACACCAGCCCGAAACGGCCCCATGAGAGGAACCAACACCTCGCACATGAGTAATTTAATAGTAGGAACTGACTGGATGGTCACAGGACTTCCTATTTTAGAATACCACAATAATTTGAAAATATCTAAACATAGACTTAAAAACATAGCATTAGGGGGTGAAACATCGAAACAACCCCCAAACGGCCCCGTGAAAGACACCAACACCTCGAATGGGACCAATGTAAATCGTATGAGGTGACCCCGTGGTCTCGAGACTTCCAATTTGAGAATAAGAGGATAATTAAAAAATACAGAGACTTTGGCTTTAAAACATTGCATTATAGTATGAAACCCCAAAATATCCCCTAACAGCCCCGTAAGGAGCACCAATACCTCGCACGGGACTAATGTAATTCGTTGGAATTGACCGCGTGATCAAAGGACTCTCGATTTGAGAATATGATGATAATTTGAAAATATCTAGATATAGACTAAATATGTGGCATTAGAGGCGAAGAACTTGAAACAACCTCGTGAGAGGTATCAACTCCTCACATAGGGTCAATGTAACTCATAGGAACTGAATGCTTTGTCACGGGACTCCTGATTTGAGAATACGACTATAATTTGAAAATATCTAGAGTTAGGATTAAAAACATAGTGTTATAGCGTGAAATCCCAAAACAGCCCCTACACGGTCCTACGAGAGTCACCAATACCTCGGACCGGATAATGTAATTCGTAATAAGTGGCCGCATTGTCACGAGACTTCCTATTTGTGAATACCATGATAATTTGAAAATATCCCAACTTTGTCTAAAAAATAAGTCATTAATGGGCAAAATGGAACTCATCGTGTGGTCCCGGGACTCCCGATTTGAGAATATGATGGTAATTTGAAAATAGCTGGACTTAGGCTTATATCCATGGCGTTGGAGGCAGAAAACTCAAAAAAGGTCCGTCAGAGGTACCAACACCTCAAATAGCACCAAGTTAACTCGTTGGAACTGAATGCATGTCCACTAGACTCCTGGTCTGAGAATACGATAATAATTTGAAAATATCTAGACTAAGGCTTAAAAACATAGCGTTATAGCACGAAGCCTCGAAATATCCCCCAAACGGCACCCCCCGAACTGACTGCATGGTCACATGAATCCTGATTTAAGAATACAATGATAATTTGAAAATATCTAGACTTAGGGCTAAAAACATGGTATTAGAGGGAGAAACCCTGAAATAGCCCCCAAACAGCCTCGTGAAAGGCACCAACACCTTGCACGAGACCAATGTAACTTGTAAAAACTGATCGCATGGTCACGGGACTCCCGGTTTGAGAATACAATGATAATTTGAAAATATCTACTCTTAAGCTTAAAAACGTGGCATTATAGCATGAAACTTAAAACAGCCCCACATATGGGCCCGTACAAGGCACGAAAACCATTCACGGGACCAATGTAATTCGTAGGAATTGGCCGTGTGGTCACGGACTCTCGATTTCAGAATAAGAGTATAATTTGAAAATATCTATACTTAGGCTTAAAACTATGGCGTTCGAGGGCAAAAACCAGAAATAGCCCTATGGGAGGTACCAACAGCTCGCACGGGACCAATGTAACTCATAGAAACTGAACGCATGGTCACGAGAATCCTGATTAGAAAATACAATGATAATTTGAAAATATCTAGACTTGGGCTTAAAATCATAGTGTTATAGCATGAAATCCCACAATAGCCCCCAAATGGACCCGTGAGAGGCACCAATGTCTCGCACGGGACCAATGTAACTTGTAGGAACTAACCGTGTGGTCATGGGACTTTTGATTAACACTGGATTTGTTATCTTATGTCTGCTTTTCATGAAAAAAGACCAATTGAAGTGGAGGGTTTCTTCAAACAACAAGGGTAAACATTGTCAACAATGTCAAATAGGCTTTTTCTTCGTATACCTTACCTAGACCTAGCAAAGCACAAGAGAGGTAGTCTTCTCTTTCCGTATTAAATCAATAGAAACTCCTCCCCCTGGCTTCTAATAATAATAAAAGGAATATATCAACACTAATATATTCTAAATCTTGAGATGGAAATTCCTAGACATTCTCTTACATCTTGCTACCTGCTCTATTCTAAATCAATACAAAAAATAGATAAAAGGACCCCCTTATTATATTCTTAATAAATATAAATATATAATAAAGATAATAACAATAGATTTTAATTTCGATCCATTTCTAATAAGAATTTAGAATTCTATTTATTCTAAACAAAAAATGATAATTCCAATTTGAATTCCTTTTATTTATAGAGAATCCTAGGTGAGATGAAAACAAGAGAATTTGTATAAGAGCAATAGTTAGTTATACTAACTATAGCTAAATCAAATGGAAATAGGATTCCATTCTAGTCAGGGACTCTTGAATTTAAAAATATCTTTACTTAGGGTTAAAAACATGGCATTAGAGGAAGAAACTAAAAATAGTCCCCAAACTGCCCCCTGAGGGGCACTAACACCACGTAGGAGACCAATTAACTCATAAAAACTGACCGCGGGGTCACGGGACTCTCATTTTGAGTATACGACGATAATTCGAAAATATATAGACTTAGGCATAAAAAGATCGCATTATAGTGTGAAATCCTAAAATAACCAGTAAATGACCCCGTGAGGGGCACCAACACCTCACACAAGACCAATGTAAATCGTAGGAACTAACCGTGTGGTCATAGGACTCCCGATTTTAAGAATACAATTATAGTTTGAAAATATCTGGATTTGGTCTTAAACGCAAGGCGTTAGATGCCAAAAACTCAAAACATCCGCCAAACGGCCTCATGAGAAGCACTAACACCTCACACGGGACAAATGTAACTTGTAGGAATTGAACGCATGGTCACAGGACTCCCGATTTGAAAATACGATGATAATTTGAAAATATCTACACTTAGGCTTAAAAACATGGCGTTAGAGGTCGAAACCACAAAATATCCCCCAAATTACCGCACGAGATGCACAAAGACCTCGTACGGGACCAATGTAACTCGTAAGGACTGACCGCGTGGTCACGGGACTCTCGATTTTAGAATATGATGATAACTGCAAAATATATAGACTTAGGCTTAAAAACATAGCGTTATAGCACGAAACCCCAAAATAACCCCCAAACAGCCCCTAGAGAGGCACAATATTTCCCACGGGACCAATGTAAATCGTATGAACACACCCCATGGTTACGGGACTTTCAATTTGAAAATATGATGATGATTTGAAAATATCTGGACTTGGTCTTAAAAACATGGTTTTAGTAAGCGAAACCCTGAAATATCCCCCAAACGGCACCGTGAGAGGCATCAACACCTCGCAGGGGGCCAATGTAACTCGTAGGAACTAACTGTGTGGTCATGGAACTCCTAGTTGAAGAATACGAAGATAATTTGAAAATAACTAGAGTAAGGGTTAAAAGTTGGGTGTTGGAGGCCGAAAATTGGAAATAATTCCCAAACGTCCCAAAGAGAGGCACCAACCCCTCGCATGAGACCAATGTAACTCATAGGAGATGACTGCATGGTCACTGGACCCCCGGTTTGAGAATACGATGATAATTTAAAAATAACAAGACTTAGGCTTAAAGACATGGTGTTAGAGGAAAAAACCCCGAAACAACTCCTAAACATCCCCGTAAGAGGCACCATTACGTCGCACAGGAACAACACAACTTGTAAGAATTAATCGCGTTGTCATGGGACTTCCAGTTCGAGAATACGACAATATTTTCAAAATATCTAGGCTTAGGCTTAAAAACTTGATGATAGATCGCGAAACCCCGAACCAGTCGCCAAATAGCCTCGTGAGAGGCTCCAACACCTCGCACGCGACCAATGTAAATCGTAGGAACTAACCGCATTGTGATGGGACTCCTGCTTTGATAATATGACGATAATTTTAGAATATGTAGAATTAGTCATAAAGGCATGATGTTATAGCGTGAAACCCCAAAACAACCCCTAAATGACCCCTTCAGATGAACTAACACCTAACACGTGACCAATGTAACTCGTAGGAACTGACTGTGTGGTCACGAGACTCTCGATTTAAGAATAAAATAATAATTTGAAAATATCTAGACTTCGTCTTAAAAATAGGTCGTTATAGTGTCAAATCTCGAAATAGACCCCAAAAGACCCTGTGAGAGGCACCAACACCTCACATGGGACCAATGTAATTCGTAAGAAGTGACTGTGTTGTCAGGGGACTACAAATTTGAGAATATGATGATAATTTGAAAATATCTAGACTTATCCATAAAAGCAAGGCCTTAGAGGCCAAAAACTCGAAATAGCCCCCAAACATCACCGTGAGAGGCACCAACACCTTGCAATGGATCAATGTAACTCTTAGGAACTGAACGCAACATCACGGGACTGTCGGTCTGAGAATACGATGATAATTTGAAAATATTTAGATTTAGGCTTAAAACCATGGCGTTATAGCATGAAACCCCAAAATAGCCCCCAAACGGCCCCCTGAGAGGCACCAACACCTTGCTCGGGACCAATATAATTCGTAAGAACTGACCGTGTAGTCACAGGACTCCCGATTTGAGAATACGATGATAATATGAAAATACCTAGACTTGGCATAAAACCATGGCGTTTGAGGCCGAAAACCCAAAATAGGCACGTGAGAGGTACCAACACCTCACACGGGACCAAGGTTACTCGTAGGAATTGAATGCGTGGTCATGGGACCCCCGAATTGAGAATTCGATAATAATTTTAAAATATTTAGACTTAGGCTTAAAAACATAGCATTATAGCGTGAACCTCTGAAATTGCCCCCAAACTACCTCGTGAGATGCACCCACAAATCGCACGGGACCAATGTAACTCGTAGGAACCGACCGCGTGGTCACGGGACTTCTTGTTTAAGAATACGATGATAATTTGAAAATATCTATACTTAGGGTTAACAACATGGCGTTAGAGGGCGAAACCCCAAAACCATCCTAAACGGCCTCGTGAGAGGCACCAACACCTCGCACAGGACCAATGCAACTCATAAAAACTGATCGCGTGGTCACAGGACTCTCGGTTTAAGAATACAAAGATAATTTGAAAATATCTAGACTTAGGCTTAAAAACATGGGGTTGTATCTTGGAACCCCCAAATAGCCCTTTGAGTGGAACAAACACCGTGCATGGGACCAATGTAATTCGTAGGAACTAACTATACGGTCACGGGACTCCAGTTTGAGAATACGATGATAATTTAAAAATACATTGACTTAGGGTTAAACGCATGTGGTTAGATGCCGAAAACCCGAAATGACCCCCAAATGTAGGCATGTAAACGGATGAGGCAAATCCAAATCCATATTCATTTATGTTAGACGGATTCGGATCAAATCCGTTTATTAATCAAATCAGATAAGGAAAATCCAAATCCATATCCATTTAAGTTAAACAAATTCGGATCCGATTCGATTATCCGATTTTTCGTTTATGTTAAACTTGATTTGCAACATTTTTTTTCAACTCTTATTTCATAAATTTAATTTGCAAATGTTCCAAAAAAACAAATACTAAAATAAAGAACTATTACAATATATATTTAATATATTATTAAATATAATATATATTATTGGAAACTATATATATATATATCTTAAAATTATCAATCGGATCGGATTATTAATGGCTCAGAGTATATGAATCCAAATCTACTCCATTTAATAAACGAGAAATCGGGTAATCAGGTAATCAGTATTTAGGCATGTTCCATATCCGCTTAAATAGATCGGATTCAGATTTGGATAAAATCCGATCCATTGACATGCCTACCTAGATGGCCCCCTGAGAGGCACCAACACCTCGCACGGGACCAATGTTACTCTTAGGAACTGGACGCGTGGTCACGGGTCTCCCGGTTTGAGAATACAATGAGAATTTGAAAATATCTACTTAGGCCTAAAAACATGGCGTTATAGCGCGAAACCCCAACACCGCCCTGAAATAACCCCATGAGAGGAACCAACACCTCGCACAGAACCAATTTAACTCGTAGGAACTAACCGCGTGGTCACGGGACTTACTGTTTGAGAATACCACGATAATTTGAAAATATCTAGACGTAGGCTTAAAAACATGGCGTTAGAGGGCGAAACTCCGAAACAGCCCCCAAACGGCCCCGTGAGAGGCACCAACACCTCGCATGGGACCAATGTAAATCATAGGAACTGACCACGTGGTCCCGAGACTTCGGGTTTGAGGTTAAATTGATAATTTCAAAATATCTATACTTGAGCTTAAAAAATGACATAATCGCATGAAACCCCAAAATAGCCTCAAACAACTCGCACGAGACCAATATAATTCGTAGGAATTGACCGCGTAATCAAGGGACTCCTGGTTTGAGAATACGATGATAATTTGAAACTATCTAGATTTAGGATTAAAACCATGAAAACTTGAAACAGCCTCGTGAGAGGCACCAACACCTCGCACGGGACCAATGTAACTCGTAAAAACTGACTGCATGGTCACCGAACTCTCGGTTTTAGAATACAACGATAATTTGAAAATATCTAGACTTAGGCTTAAAAATACGGGGTTATTGTGTGAAACCCCAAAACAACCCACAAACGTCCCCGTCAGAGGCACCAACACCTCGTACGGGACCAATTTTACCCTTAGGAACTGAACGCCTAGTCATGAGACTCCAGGTTTGAGAATACAATGAGAATTTGAAAATATCAAGACTTTAGCTTAAAAATATGGCATTATAGTGTGAAACCCTAACACCGCCCCGAAACAGCCCCATGAGAGGAACCAACATCTTGCACAAGACCAATTTAACTCGTAAAAACTGATCGCATGGTCACGGGACTTACTGTTTGAGAATACCACGATAATTTAAAAATATCTAGACTTAGGATTAAAAACATGGCATTAGAGGGTGAAACTCATAAACAACCTCCAAACGGTCCCATGACAGGCACCAACACCTCGTACGGGACCAATATAAATCGTAGAAACTGATCGCGTGGTCCTCGAGACTCCCGATTTGAGAAAAATATGATAATTTGAAAATATCTAGACTTCGACTTAAAAACGTGGCATTATAGGATGAAACCCCAAAATATCCCCAAACAACCCTGTGAGAGGCACCAACACCTCACACGAGACCAATGTAATTCATAGGAATCGATCAGGTAATCACAGGACTCTCGTTTTGAGAACACAAAAATATTTGAAAATATCTAGATTGAGGATTAAAACCATGGCGTTAGAGGCTGAAAATCTAAAACAGCCTCGTGAGAGGCACCAACACCTCACACGAGACAAATGTAACTCGTAAAAACTACGTGCATGATCACAGAACTCTCTATTTGATAATAAAATGATAATTTGAAAGTATCTAGACGTAGGCTTAAAAATATAGCATTATTATTGAAACCCCAAAATAGCCCCCAAACGACCCCGTGAGAGGCACCAACACCTTGCACATGACCAATGGGAATATGATGATACTTTGAAAACATCTAAACTTAGGCTAAAACATATGGCATTGGGGGCCAAAAACTAGAAACAACCCTCAAACGGCCCTATGAGAGGAACCAACACCTTCGCACAAGACTAATGTAACTCGTAGGAACTGAACGCGTGGTCATGGGAGTCCCAGTTTGAAAATACGACGATAATTTGAAAAAATCTAGACTTAGGCTTAAAAATATGACATTATAGCACGATGCCCCGAAACTTACCCAAAATGGCCCTGTGAAAGTCACCAACACCTCGCACCTGGCCAAGTTAACTTATAGGAACTAATCGCGTGGTCACAGGACTTCCAATTTAAGAATACAATGATAATTAGAAAATATCTACACTTAGGCTTTAAAGCTTGGCGTTAGAGGGAGAAATTTCGAAACAGCCCTTAAACGGCCCCGTGAGAGGCACCAACACCTCGCCTGGGGCCAATGTAATTCATAAGAACTGATCGTGTGGTCATGGGACTCCCGATTTAAGAATATGATGATAATTTGAAAATATCCTGACTTAGGCCAAAACACATGGCATTGGGGGCCAAAAACCAAAAATAGCCCCCAAAAGTCCCTATAAGAGGCACCAACACCTTCGCACATGCCTGAACGCATGGTCACAAGACTCCCAGTTTGAGAAAACGGATATAATTTGAAAAAATCTAGACTTAGGATTAAAAATATGGCATTATAGCGTGAAGCCCCGAAACTTCCCCAAAATGGCCCTATGAAAGTCACCAACACCTCGCACTTGAGCAATTTAACTTGTAGGAACTGACCGCGTGGTCACGGTACTTCCTATTTGAGAATACCACGATAATTAGAAAATATGTAGACTTAGGCTTTAAAACATGGCGTTAGAGGGAGAAACCCCGTGAGAGGCACCAACACCTCGTACGGGATCAATGTTACACTTAAGAACTGAACGCCTTGTCACGGGAATCCCGGTTAGAGAATATAATGAGAATTTGAAAATATCTAGACTTTGGTTTAAAAACATGTCATTATAGCGCGAAACCCCGACACCGCCCCGGAATATCCCCATGAGAGGAACCAACTTCTCGCATATGACCAATTTAACTCGTAGGAACTGATCGCATGGTCAGGAGACTTACTGCTTGAGAATACCATGATAATTGGAAAATATTTAGACTTAGGCTTAAAAACATGGCGTTAGTGGGTGAAACTC
Organism: Sambucus nigra; assembly: GCA_949130495.1. Lineage (NCBI taxonomy): Eukaryota > Viridiplantae > Streptophyta > Magnoliopsida > Dipsacales > Adoxaceae > Sambucus > Sambucus nigra. The sequence goes on from OX422216.1 coordinate 183,670,684, forward strand.
ATAAACAACCCCTAAACGGCCCCGTGAGAGGCACTAATTCCTCGCATGGGACTAATATAAATCGTAGAAATTGATCGTGTGGTCCCGAGACTCCCGATTTGAGAAAAATATGATAATATGAAAATATCTAGACTTCGGCTTAAAAACATGGCGTTATGGCTTGAAACTCGAAAATAGACCTAAACAAACCGATGAGAAGCACTAACACCTCACACGGGACCAATGTAATTCGTAGGAATTGATTGCATAATCACTGGACTTCCATTTTGAGAATACGATAATAATTTGAAAATATCTAGATTTAGGCTTAAAACCATGGTGTTAGAAGCTAAAAATCCGAAATAGCCTCGTGAGAGGCACCAACACCTCGCATGGGACAAATATAGCTCCTAAAAACTGTGTGCGTGGTCACGGAACTCTCGATTTGAGAATATAATGATAATTTGAAAATTCTAGACTTAGGCTTAAAAATATAGCGTTATTATGTGAAACCCCAAAATAGCCCCCAAAAGACCCCGTGATAGGCACCAACACCTTGCACGGGACCAATGGGAATACGATGATAATTTAAAAACATCTAGACTTAGGCTAAAACACATGGTATTGGGGGTGAAAAACTGGAAACAACCAAATGGCCCTGCGAGAGGCACCAACACATTCGCACAAGACTTATGTAACTCGTAGGAACTGAACGCGTGGTCACGGGACTCCCAGTTTGAGAATACGACAATAATTTGAAAAAATCTAGACTTAGGCTTAAAAATATGGCATTATAGCGCGATGCCTAGAAACATCCCCAACACGGCCCTCTGAAAGTCACCAACACCTCGCACCTGACCAAGTTAACTTATAGGAACTAATCGCGTGGTCACGGGACTTCCTATTTGAGAATAGAACAATAATTTGAAAATATCAAGACTTAGGATTTAAAACATGGCGTTAGAGGGAGAAATTCCAAAACAACCCTCAAATAGCCCCGTGAGAGGCACTAATACTTCGCCTGGGACCAATGTAATTCGTAGGAACTGATCATGTGGTCATGGGACTCCCGATTTAAGAATACAATTATATTTTGAAAATATCAATACTTAGGCTAAAACGCATGGCATTGGGGGCCAAAAATCGAAAATAATCCCCAAACGGCCCTCTAAGAGGCACCAACACCTTCGCACATGACTAATGCAACTTACAGTAACAGAACGCGTGGTCACAAGCCTCCCAATTTGAGAATAGGAAAATAATTTAAAAAAATCTAGACTTAGCCTTAATAACATGGCATTATAGCAGGATGCCCTGAAACTTCCCCAAAATGGCCCCGTAAAAGTCAGCAACACCTCGCATCTGACCAATTTAACTTATGGGAACTGACCGCGTTGTCACGGGACTTCTAATTTGAGAATACCATTATAATTAGAAAATATGTAGACTTAGGCTTTAAAAATTGGTGTTAGAGGGTGAAACTCCTAAACAACCCATAAGCAGCCTCGTGAGAGGCACCAACACCTCGCACGGGACCAATGTTACCCTTAGGAACTGAACGCCTAGTCATGGGACTCCTGGTTTGATAATAAAATGAGAATTTGAAAATATCTAGACTTTGGCTTAAAAACATGGCGTTATAGCTCGAAACCCCGACACCGCCCTGAAACAACCCCATGAGAGGAATCAACATCTCGCACGGGACCAATTTAACTCATAGGAAGTGACGTGTGGTCACAGGATTTACAGTTTGAGATTACCACAATAATTTGAAAATATCTAGACTTAGGCTAAAAAACATGGCGTTAGAGGGTGAAACTCAAAAACAAACCCCAAACCACCCTGTGAGAGGCACCAAAACCTCGTACGGGCCAATATTAATCATAGAAACTGACCACGTGGTCCCGAGACTCCCGGTTTAAGGAAAATATCGTAATTTGAATATAGACTTCAGCTTAAAAATATGGCATTATAGTATGAAACCCCAAAATATCCCCAAGAAACCCTATGAGAGGCACCAACACCTCGCACGGGACCAATGTAATTATTAGGAATTGACCGCATAATCACGAGACTATCGTTTTCAGAATATGACGATAATTTAAAAATATCTTGATTTAGGCTTAAAACCTTGGTGTTAGAGCCTGAAAATCCGAAACAACCTCATGAGAGGCACTAACTCCTCGCACGGGATCAATGTAACTCGTAAAAACTGTGTGCGTGGTCGTAGAACTCTCGATTTGAGAATATAATGATAATTTGAAAATATCTAGACTTAGGCTTAAAACATAGCATTATTATGTGAAACCCTAAAATAGCCCCCAAATGATCCCGTGAGAGGCACCAACACCTTGCACGGGACCAATGGGAATACGATGATAATTTGAAAACATCTAGACTTAGGCTAACACACATGGTATTGGGGGCTAAAAATCGAAAACAACCCCCAAACGTCCCTCTGAAAGGCACCAACACCTTCGTACAAGACAAATGTAACTCGTAGGAACTGAACGCATGGTCACGGGACTCCCAGTTTGAGAATACGACAATAATTTGAAAAAAATCTAAACTTGGGCTTAAAAATATGGCATTATAGCCCGATGCCCCGAAAATTCCCCAAAATGGCCCTGTGAAAGTCACCAACAACTCACGGACGATGTTAACTTATAGGAACTAATCGCGTGGTCATGGAACTTCCTATTTCGAAATACAACGATAATTAGAAAATATCTAGACTTATGCTTTAAAACATGGCGTTAGAGGGAGAAACTCCAAAACAACTCTCAAACGGCCTCGTGAGAGGCACCAACACCTCCCACGGGACCAATGTAAATCGTAGGAACTGACTGCGTGGTCCTGAGACTCCCGATCTGATAATAAGATGATAATTTGAAAATATCTAGACTTAGGATTAAAAATATGGCATTATAGCATGAAACCCCAAAATGTCCCCAAATAGCCCCGTGAGATGCAACAACACCTCACATGGGACTAATGTAGTTCCTAGGATTTATTGCGTGGTTACGGGACTTCAGGTTTTAGAATATAATGATAATTTGAAAATATGTAGATTTAGGATTAAAACCATACCATTAGAGGTCGAAAACCCAAAACAACCCTATGAGATGTACAAACACCTCACACGGGAACAATGTAACTCATAAAAATAGAACGCTTATTCACGGGACTCCCGATTTGAGAATACGACGTTAATTTGAAAATATCTACAATTAGGCTTAAAAACATGGCATTATAGCGTAAAACTCCAAAACAACCCCTAAATGGCCTCGTGAGAGCCACTAACACCTCGCACCGGACCAATGTAATTTATAGGACCTGGACACATGGTCGTGGGACTTCCTATTTGAGAATACCATGATAATTTGAAAATATCTAGACTTAGGCTTAAAAACATGGCGTTAGATGGAGAAGCCTAGAAATAACCCCCAAATGGCCCTGTGAGAGGCACCAACACCTAGCACGGGACCAATGTAACTCGGAGGAACTAATCGCGTGGTCATGGGACTCCCGGTTTGAGAATATGATGATAATTTGAATATATCTAGACTTACGCTAAAAAACATGGCATTATAGCGCGAACCCTAAAATGGCCCCCAAATGGCCCCGTAAGAGACACCAACACCTCGCACGGGACCAATGTAATTCGCAGGAACTGACTGCATGGTAATGGGACTCCCGATTTAAGAATACGATGCTAATTTAAAAATATTTATACTTTGGCTTAAAACCATGGACTAAGAGGTCAAAAACTCGAAGCAGCCCCGTGGGAGGTACCAACAACTCGCACGGTACTAATGTAACTCATAGGAACTTAATACGTGGTCACGGGACTCCTAGTTTAAGACTAAGGCAATAATTTGAAAATATCCAGACTTACGCTTAAAATCATAGCATTATAGTGTGAAACCCTAAAAAAGCCCCCAAACGAACCCATGAGAGGCCCCAAAACCACGCACGAGACTAATGTAACTCAAAAGAACTGATCGCGTGGTCACGGGACTTTGGATTTGAGAATATGATGATAATTTTAAAATATCTAGACTTAGGATTAAAAATATAGCATTAGAGGGAGAAACCCCAAAATAGTCCCTAAACGGCCCCGTGAGAGGCACCAACACCACATACATGATTAATTAACTCGTAAAAACTTACCATATGGTCACGGGACTCTTTGTTTGAGAATATGATAATAATTTTAAAATATATTGACTTAGGCTTAAAACATGGTGTTATAGCATGAAACCCCGAAACTGCCCCCAAATGGCCCCATGAGGGGCTCCAACACCTCGCACGGGACCAATGTAATTCGTAGGAACTAATCGTGTGGTCACGAGACTCCTGATTTTGAGAATACGATGATAATTTTAAAATATCTAGACTTAGGCTTAAACACATGGCGTTAGATGTCAAAAACTCGAAACATTCCCCAAATGACCCCATGAGAGGCACCAACACCTCACACGGGACCAATGCAACTCGTAGGAACTGACCGCGTGGCCTCGGGGCTCCCGATTTGAGAATACGATGATTATTGGAAAATATATCGACTTAGTCTTAAAAACATAATTTTATAGGGAGAAACCCAGAAACAGCCTCCAAACGGCCCCGTGAGAGGCACCAACGCATCACATCGGACCAATGTAAATCGTAGAAACTCACCGCATGGTCATGGAACTTTCGGTTTGAGAATACACTAATAATTTGAAAATATCTAGAATTGGTCTTTAAAACATAACGTTAAAGGGTGAAACCCTAAAACAACCCCTAAAAAGCCCTGTAAGGGGGGACAACACCTCAGATTGGACCAATATAACTTGTAAAAACTGGTTGCATGGTCACGCGACACCCGGTTTGAAAATATAATGATAATTGGAAATATCTCGACTTAGACTTGAAAATATGGAGTTAGAGGCGAAACCCCAAAATAGCCTTCAAATGACCCTATGAGAGGCACCAACACCTCGCATGGGACCAATGTAACTTGTATGAACAGACCGTATGGTCACGGGACTCCCGATTTGAGAATACGACAATAGTTTGAAAATATTTGGAATTAGTCTTAAAAACATGGCATTATTGCATTAAACCCCGAAATAGCCTTTAAACGCCCCCATGAGTGGCACCAACACCTCGCAAGGGACCAATATAATTCTTAGGAACTGACCGCGTGGTCAAGAGAATCCATGTTTAATAATGAGAAGATAATTTGAAAATATTTAGACTTAGGCTCAAAATCATGCCATTATAGGCCAAAAACCCGGAACGACCCAGTGAGAGGTACAAACACCTCGCACGGTACCAATGCAACTCATAGGAACTGAAAGCTTGGTCACGAGACTACCAGTTTGATAATATAGTGATAATTAGAAAATCTCTAAACTTAGGCTTAAAAATGTAGCGTTATGGCATGAAACCCTGAAACAACCCCCAAATGGCCTCATGAGAGGCACCATCACCTCACAGGGGACCAATGTTACTCGTAGGAACAAATCGCGTGGTCACGGGACTTTCGGCTTGAGAATACAATGAAAATTTGAAAATATCTTGATTTGAGCTTAAAAACATGGCGTTAGAGGCGAAACCACAAAATAGCCACCAAACAGCCCTGTGGGAGGTACTAATAGCTCGCACGAGACCAATGTAACTCATAGAAACTGAACGCATGGCCATGAGAATCCCGATTAGATAATATAATGATAATTTGAAAATTTCTATATTTTGGCTTAAAATCATAGGGTTATAGCATGAAATCCCAAAATAGCCCCCAAACGGACCCGTGAGAGGCACCAACACCTTGCACGGGACCAATGTAACTCATAGGAACTGAACGCGTGGTCACAGTGCACTCTCAATTTTAGAATATGATGATAATTTAAAAATATATTGACTTATGTTTAAGAACACGCACTTATAGCGCGAAACCCCGAAAGAGTCCCCAAACATCCCCATGAAAGGTAGTAACAACTCGCACGGAACCAATGTAACTCGTAAGAACTGTTCGTGTGTTCACGGGACTTTCATTTTGACATTACGATGATAATTTCAAAATATCTACACTTAGGCTTAAAAATATGATGTTAGAGGCCAAAACCCAGAAGCCGTCCCCAAACGGCCCCATGAGAGGCACCAACACCTCGCATGGGATCAATGTTACTCGTAGGAACTAACTGCGTTGTCACGGGACTCCTAGTTTGAGAATGCGATGATAATTTGAATATAACTAGTCTTAGGCTTAAAAACTTGTTGTTAGAGCACGAAACCAAGAAATAACTCCTAAACGACCTCGTGAGAGGCAACAGCACCTCGCACAGGACCAATATAACTCGTAGGAATGGACTGTGCGGTCACGGGACCCCCAGTTTGAGAATATATTGATAATTTGAAAATAACTAGACGAGGGCTTAAAAATGTGGCATCACAGCCCCCCCCCCCCCTCAAATAACCCCTAAATGGCCTCATGAGAGGCACTTACCCCTCGCACGGGACAATTATAACTAGTTGGAATGGACCGCCTGGTCATGGGACCCCAGTTTGAGAATACGACGATAATTTGAAAATAACTAGTCCAAAGCTTAAAAGCATGGTGTTGGAGGCCAAAAATTGGAAACGTCCCCGTAAGAAGCACCAATAGCTCCACGGGACCAATGCAACACGTAGGAATTGACCAAGTGGCCACGGAACTTCTAGTTTGAGAATATGACGCTAACTTTAAAATGTCAAAGAATTAGGCTTAAAAACATGGCGTGAGAGGGCGAAACTCCAAAACGGCCCCTAAAAGGCACCAACACCTCGCACGGGACAAATGTAAGTCGTAGGAACTGGAAGCATGGTCATGGGACTCCCAGTTTGAGAATATGATTATAATTTAAAAATATCTAGACTTAGGCTTAAAAACATGAAGTTATAGCACGTAATCCCAAAACAGGAGTTGCACGTGACCAATGTAACTCATAGGAACTAAACGCATGGTCATGACCCTACCACTTTTAAAATACGATGATAATTTGAAAATATCTAGACTTAGGCTTAAAAACATGGCGTTATAGTGTGAAGCCCCAAGATAGTCCCCAAACGATCTCGTGAGAGGCACCAACACCTCACACGAGACCAATGTAACTCGTAGAAACTGACCATGTGGTCACAGGACTACCCGTTTGATAATACGACGATAATTTGATAATATCTTGAATTAAGCTTAAAAGCATGTCGTTAAAGTGTGAAATCCCAAAATAGTCCCCAAATGTCCCCGTGATAGGCACCAACAACTCACATAGGACCAATGTAATTCGTAGGAATTGGCCGCCTGGTCACAGGACTCCCGGTTTGAGAATACGATGATAATTTTAAAATATCTAGACGTAGGCTTAAACGTGTGGTGTTTGATGGTGAAAACTAGAAATAGCTCCCAAACGGCCCCGTGAGAGGCACTAATACCTCGCATGGGACCAATGTAACTCATAGGAACTGATCGTGTGGTCATGGGACCGACGGTTTGAGAATCCAATGATAATTTGAAAATAACTAGACTTAGGCGTAAAAACTTGGCAGTAGAGCATGAAACCCTGAAACAGCCTCCAAACGGGCTCGTGTGAGGCACCAACACCTCACACGGGACCATTGTAACCCGCAGGAATGGATCGCATGGTCACGGGACCTCTGATTTGAGAATACAACCATAATTCAAAAATAACTTTACTTAGGCTTCAAAGCATGGCTTTGGAGGCCGAATATAAAAAATAACCAGCAAACGGCCTCGTGAGAGGCACCAACACCTCGCACGGGACCAATGTAACCTGTAGGAACTGACCATGTGGTCGCGGTACTTCTAGTTTAAGAATACGATGCTAACTTTAAAATATCTAGACTTAGCTTTAAAAACATTCCGTTAGAGGGTGAAACTCCAAAACAACCCCAAACGACCCCGTGAGAGGCACCAACAACTCGCACGGGACAAATATAAATTGTAGGAACTCGACGTGTGGTCATGGGACTCCCGATTTGAGAAAATGGTGATAATTTTGAAATATCTAGATTTAGGCATAAAAACATGACGTTATAGCGCGAAACCCCTAAACCGCCCCTAAATGGCCCTGTGAGAGGCACCAACACGTCGCATGGGACCAATGCAACTCGTAGTAACTGAATGCGTGGTCACGACCCTCCTAGTTTTATAATAGGATGATTATTTGAAAATATGTAGACTTAGTCATAAAAACATGGCGTTGTAGTATGAAGCCCTGAAACAACCCCGTGAGAGGCACCAACACCTCGCACGGGACCAATGTAACTTATAGGAACCGGCCATGTGGTCACGATACTTTCAGCTTTAGAATATGATGCTAACTTGATAATATCCATACTTAGGCTTAAAAACGTGTCATTAGAGGGCAAAACCCCAAAATAGCCCACAAACGGCCCTGTGAGAGGCACCAACAACTCGCATGGGACAAATGTAAGTGGTAGAAACTGGACGCGTGGTAATGGGACTTTTGATTTGAGAAAATGGAGATAATTTGAAAATATCTAGACTTAGGCTTAAAAACATGACATTATAGCGCGAAAACCCTAAACAACCCCAAAACGGCTCCATGAGAGGCACCAACGCCTCGTACGGGACCCATGAAAATATCTAGACTTAGGCTTAAAAACACGGCTTTATAGTGTAAAGCCCTGAAATAACCCCCAAATGGCCTCATGAGAGGCATTAACACCTTGCACGGGACAAATGTAATTCGTAAGAACTGACCACATAGCCTCGGGACTCCCGATTTAAGAATACATTGATAATTTGAACATATTTAGACTTAGGCTTAAACGCATGGCGTTCGAAGCTGAAAACTTAAAATGACTCCCAAACGACTCCGTGATGGCACCAACACATTGCACGGGACCAATGTAACTCGTAGAAATTAAACGCGTGGTCAGGGAACTTTCGGTTTGAGAATATGATGATAATTTAAAATTTTCTAGACTTAGGCTTCAAAACATGCACTTATAGAGGGAAACCCCAAAATAGTCCTCAAACGGCCCATGAGAGGCAGCAACACCTCGCACGGGGCCAATGTAACTCGTAAGAACTGAATGCATGGTCAGGGGACTTTTGATTTGAGAATACGATGATAAATTGAAAATATATAGACTTAGGCTTGAAAACATGACGTTAGAGGCTGATACCCCGATATAAACACTAAATGGCCCCGTGAGAGGCACCAACACCCCGCATGGGACCAATGTAACTCGTATGAACTAAGGGCATAGTCTCAGGACTCCTTATTTAAGAATATGACAATAATTAGAAAATATCTAGACTTAGACTTAAAAACTTACACTGGACCATAATAACTTCTAGCAACTGACCATGTGGTCACGAGACCACGGTTTGAGAATACGATAATAATTTGAAAATAACTAGAGTTAAGCTTAAAAAATTGGCACTAGGAAACCCCAAAATAGTCCCCAACCGGCCTTCGGAGAGGCACAAACACCTCGCACGAGACCAATGTAACTCGTAGGAACTGATCGTGTGGTCCCAGGATGCCCAGTTTGAGAATAAGAGATACTTTGAAAAAATATATACTTAGGCTTAAAAACATGGCGTAGAGGGTGAAATCGCAAAATATCTCCCAAGTGGCCTCGTGAAAGGCTCCAACACTTTGTACGAGACCAACGTAACTTGTAGGAACGGATCGTGGGATTAATACGATGATAATTTGGAAATATCTAGATTTACGCATAAAAACTTGGCATTAGAGCGTAAATCCTCGAAAGATCCCTTAAATCGCCCCGTGGGAGGCACGAACACCTCGCTAGGGACCAATGTAACTCATAGGAACTAACCGCTTGGTCATAGGACTCCTAGTGTGAGAGTACGATGATAATCCAAAAATATCTTGACTTAGGCTTAAAACTAAGACGTTAGATGGCGAAAACCCAAGAACACCCCCAAACGGTCCTGAGAGAGGATCCTACACCTCGCACGAGACTAATGTAACTTATAGGAACTGACCACATGGTCATGGGACTTCACTTTTGAGAATACGACTATAATTTGAAAATATGTGGACCTAGGTTTACAAATATGGCGTTAGAGGGTGAAACCCTGAAATAGCCTCCAAACGGCCCCATGAGAGGCACCAACACCTCGCATGGGACCAATGAAACTTGTAGGAACTGATCGAGTGGTCAAGGGATTCGCAGTTTGATAATACTAAAATAATTTGAAAATATCTCGAGTTAGGCTTAAAAGGTTGGCGTTAGAGCGCAAATCCCTAAAACAGTCCCCAAACGGCCCCGTGAGATGCACTAACACCTCGCACGGAACCAATGCAATTCATAGGAACTGACCGCATTGTCACGGGACTTCACATTTGAGAATACTATTATAATTTGAAAATATGTGGACTTAGGCTTAAAAGCATGACGTTAGAGGGCGAAACCCCGAAATATCCCCGTGAAAGGCACTAACACCTCGTAAGAGACCAATGTAACTCGTAGGAACTGACCGAATGGTCAAGGGACTCCCGATTTTATAATACGATAATAATTTGAAAATATATGGACATTGGCTAAAAAATATGGCGTTATAGCGCGAAACCCCGAAATAACCTCCAAACGGCTCCGCGAGAGGCACCCACATCTCGCACGGGACCAATGTAACTTGAAGGAATTGCTTGTGTGGTCACGGGACTCCCGGTTTGAGAATATGATGATAATTTAAAAATATCTAGAGTTAGGCTTTAAAATATGACGTTATAGCGTGGAATCCTGAAACAGCCCCCAAACGGCCTTGTGAGAGGCACCAACTCCTCATACGGGACCAGTGTAATTTGTACGAACTCATCGCATGGTCATGGGGCTCCCGATTTGAGAATATGATGATAATTTGAAAATATCTAGACTTAGGTTTTAAATCATGGCGTTACAAACTGAAACCCAGAAATAGCCCCTAAATGGCACCGTGAGAGGTTCCAACACCTTGCACGGGACTAATGTAACTTGTAAGAACTGAACGCGTGGTCACGGGACCCCCTGTTTGATAATATGAAAATAATTTAAAAATATCTAGACTTAGGCTTAAAAACTAGGTGTTAGAGAACAAAACCCCGAAACAGTCCCGAAATGGCCTCGTGAGAGCCACCGAAACCTCGCAAGAGACCAATATAACTCTTTGGAACTATTTGCATGATGACAGGACCCACAGTTTGATAATACGATGATAATTTGATAATATCCTGAATTAGACTTAAAAGTATGGGGTTGGAGGCCAAAAACCCCAAACATCCCCCAAACGTCCCCGTGAGAGGCACCAACACCTCGCACGAGACTAATGTAACTCGTAGGAATTGATCGCGTGGTCACGGTATCTCGGTTTGAGAATATGATGATAATTTGAAACTATCTAGAGTTAGTCTTAAAAGGTTGGCATTAGAGGGACTAACACCTCGCACGGGACCAATGAAATTCGTAGGAATTGACCATATGGTCTCGGGAGCCCCGATTTGAGAGTAGGATGATAATTTGAAAATATTTATATTTTGGCTTAAAAACATGATGTTAGATTGTGAAACCCTAAAATTGCCCCAAACAGTCCCGTGAGAGGCACTAACACCTCGCACGGGAATAATGCAACTCGTAGAAACTGACCACGTGGTCACGAGACTCCCAGTTTGAGAATACAATAGTAATTTGAAAATAATAAAAATTAGGGTTAAAAACATGGCGTTAGAGGTCAAAACCTCGAAACAGCCTCCAAACGGCCCCGTGAGAGGCATTAACACCTTGCACGATACCTTGCAAGTCGTATAAACTGACCGCGTGGTCACAAGACTCTCGGTTTGAAAATACGATGATAATTTGAAAATATTTAGACTTAGGCTTGAAAACTTGGCGTTATAGGGCAAAAACCCAAAACAACCCCCAAATGGCCTCGTGCGAGGCACCAACACCTCTCACGGGACCAATGTAACTCGTAAGGACATATCGCGTTGTCTTGATTCTATCGATTTAAGAATACAATAATAATTTAAAAATATCTAGACTTACGCCTAAAAACATGACGTTAGAGCGTGAAACTCCGAAATAGCCCCCCAAATGGCCTCATGAGAAGCCCAAACACCTCGCAGGGGACCAATGTAACTCGTAGGAACTAACATCGTGGTAATATGAAACCTGATTTGAGAATATGACGATAATTAGAAAATATCTTGACTTAGACTTTAAAACATGGGGTTAGAGACGAAACCCCAAAACAACCCCCAAATAGCCCCGTGAGAGGCACCAACATCTCGCACGGTGAAAAGCTGTTACTTAGGTTGTTTAATACAAGATTAAACTATTGAAGTAACTCCGAACTATTTTTTGAATAAAATATTTTTTTTAAATCAAAACAGATTAACACAAGATGTTTTTAAAGAAAATGCACGAGATAAGTTCAAGATCTTATAACAAGTTTTGTAAAACAAAACTGAGATAGTTTAAGTTACCACACTACAAAGAATGAGATGAGGAGATGTAGAAAGATTAAGGACAAGAGATTTTTAACGTGGTAAAATCTCACCCAACTGAGGAAACATCCACGGTGACTTCTAAGTCACAAACCAAAAATCCACTAAAACAAAATATACAAGTTACAAACTATTTAACACACATGCAAACTAAACAGACCTACACAAGTTTAGAATATGTACCCACTGGTTAATTCTTACTTTTCTGTAGTTTTGAAGTTGATGTGGCTTTCCAAGCTTGCTAACTTCTCCACTTTGTTCCAGTCTTTACGTCGACTATTGTTAATTCTAGATCTTATAGCCAACAGTTCTGTGTTGTAGTGTAACAAGTGTTTTGTGAAAGTGATCTAACACATGCATGCACACACGCAGACTTATTATATACAAACAGTCCTATCAAATTATAAAACAGATCTATAAGCTATGATTTTCAGTTTCTCTCTTCTTAGGAAACAAAAGGCTCTTTTTGATCTTTCAAATAACCCAGAATTCAAGGTTACCTTGCTCGAAAGACGGTTCAAGGTCTTAATCAATTTCAGAGGGTTTGAAATTAAAAACCACCGATTGCGATTCCAAATAGATTGTGAGTCTTGTTTCACAAGAACTATAAATTGAAAAATAATTTGTTGATTCTATCGTTTTGAAAAACATTTACAGAACAATAACCAACAAATGTGATTTCTCAAGATAAGAAACTAAATATGCAAATCTAAGTGTAATATAACATAAAATAGCAAAATCTATAATTTCTATAAAAAATAAATATAGATCAAATCGAAATGCTTAAGTTGGACACAAGATATTAAACTCAGAGGATAAAATTATTTAAACAACCTTCAAACCCCCACCAACAACACTCTCAAACACATAGGTATAGTGTTTGGTAAAACTTTTTTGGAAATATGAGTTTAGTGTTTTGAAAACAAAATAGGGTTTGTACGACTTAAGGTTTCTTTATCTCTCTGGTTTCTCTTTCTCTCTCTTCTCTCTCTCTCTCTCTCTCTCTCTCTCTCTCTCTCTCTCTATTTGGACGAAATGGTAAAAAGTCCCCAAATGCTGAGGGTAGGCTTCCTTATATAGTGGGCTAGTAAGGATCGAGAAGGTTGATGCAAATCTAAAGGTAGAGATTTGGTCTTGGCCTTTTGACTTTAATCCAACGGTTTAACTTTAGCGGTGAATTAAAAAATTGGTGATTGGTCTAGAGAGGTTCACATGGATTTAGATTGAACACATGCAGAGCCTTGATAAAAACAATCCAACGGTTGAGAATATGCATAGGTTCTGAGTGTTGCAACAAACACAAATCTATCCCATATAATATGGACAGGTGTAGGGACGTGATTAACTCTCACACGCGTGTTTCTAAAATAATTACACAGCTCCCCTAAAGTCTCTAGAGCTTTTGGATTCTACCCAACTCAACTTTCAGGAGGAAAACATAAAACCAATAATTACAAAATGACCCCAAGGATTTAATATCCAATTTTATTATGGAAGAAATCATTAAAAAGAAATGTTTAAAAAATCCTAAAAATTATTAAAAGTCAATTTAAAAGGGATTTAACTCACACACAATCAATTGATGCAATATGTGATAAGTATGCAATCCTAGTGTGTGTGTGTGTGTGATATTATACCTTTAAATGAATCAATTGAGGCATAAAGAGTAGAGTCTGAGGCTCTTTGGAATCTAGGGGATGTGACTCAAAACTTTGTCACAATTTCCAAACTAGACGAGCACTTATACAATTTAGACTTTAGTAACTCAAAAGTATAAGGTGCTTTAATCTCCCACTTTGGAAATATGAGACAAAATCTCCTTTGAGTCATCTAGGACTCGCAGGGATACGAAAGAAAAAGAAAAACCTAATCCTATATGAAATTCTATCTACCCATTTCCTAGAAAAAGAAAATTACATAACTCAACTAATTACAAACTAATTCCCTAATATCATCTGTTGAATACAACTGTACAGATTCCTGAAAATAACGCTAAGATCGAGTTGTTTAGAAATATATAAAAAAAATGAACTCATAAGACTCAAATTTCTCCCCCATTTTGTCTCAAATGGACAAAGGGAAAAAAACACTTAAGTGATAGGAGTTTATTCAGCACAAACCATTCCTATCGATTTTTGCAAAGCAAGAAATCTATTGTAATCCAAAGGTTTGGTAAACATATTTGCAAGTTGCAAATCAGTAGGAAGATAATTAATTTCTAATTCCTTATTCTCAACTAATTCGCGTATAAATTGATGTCTAATTTTTATATGTTTAGTTCGCGAGTGTTGAGCAGAATTTTTAGAGATATGAATCGCGCTTTGATTATCATAACAAGGATGTAATTGATCTTCTTGAATACCATCATCATTTAGCATTTTCTTAAGCCAAAGTAATTGGGCACAGCAGCTACCAGCAACTATGTATTCAGATTTGGCTGTAGATAATAAAGTGTAGTTTTGTTTCTTACTACTCCAACCTACCAAATTGTTACCGATATAATAACACACTCCAGATGTGCTCTTACTATCATTAGTACACCCTGCCCAATCGGCATCAGTGTATCCTATTATAGTACTAGGAGTATCATTTGTGTACCAAAGTCCTAAATTTAGAGTGACTTTTATGTATTGAATGATTCTTTTTACATAAACTAAGTGGCTCTCTTTAGGATTATTTGTATAACGGTCACACACGCAAACTGCATACATAATATCAGGACGCGAGGCTGTAAGGTATAGTAAGGTTCCTGTCATACTAAAATAGAGAGTAGGATCTATGGATTTACCATTCTCATCTTTAAGTAATTTGACCGTAGTACTAATGGAAGTTTTAGCTTCTTTGGCACTTTCAAGATCAAATTTTTTAACAATCTCTAAAGCATACATAGATTGGGAAACAAATAAACCTTCTGAATTCTGTTTGACTTGAAGACCCAAGAAAAATTGCAACTCCCCCATAAGAGACATTTTAAATTCTTTTTGCATAATATCAGAAAATGATTTAACTTCTAAAGGGGAAGTGGATCCAAAAATGATATCGTCAACATAAACTTGAGCTATAATAATATGTTTGTCAAAGTGTTTGACAAAAAGGCTTTGATCATTTCCACCTCTCTTAAAACCTTTGTCTAAGAGAAAACTGGCCAGATGCTCATATCAGGCATTTGGAGCTTGTTTCAAGCCATATAAAGCCTTTTTAAAACGAAAAACATGATTTGGATACTGAGGGTCAATAAACCCTTTGGGTTGTTCAACATAGGTCTCTTCAATCAAGATTCCATTAAGAAAGGTTGATTTAACATCTATTTGGTAAAGAGTAAAATGCAAGTAACAAGCAATTTCAAAGAGAAGACGAACAGATTCTAAGCGAGTAACATGGGCAAAAGTCTCGTTAAAGTCTATTCCTTCAATTTGAGAATATCCTTGAGCCACTAATCTGGCTTTGTTTCTAATGATTATCCCATTTATTTTTAAATATCCAACGTCTGCCAATAACCTTTTTATGATCAGGCCTAGGTACAAGATACCAAACATCATGAATGACAAATTAAAGAAGTTCTTCCTGCATGGCAGAAATCCAATGGGGTTCATTCAATGCCTCATTTACATCCTTTGGTTCCATAAGGGAAACAAAACATGCATAATGAGCATAGTTTCTTAATTAAGATCTTGTATGAATAGGCTCACTAGGGTTACCAACAATGTTATCGATGGGGTGATCTTTAGAAACCCAGTTAGGTACTTCACGTGTCTCATTTGGTAAAGAATCATCTATTTGTGGAGAGTCACTTTCTAAAACATTTTAGAACTCTTCCACAATAGTTGGTTCTCGAGTCTTACTCTCAACAGTAGTGTCACTCACTATAAGGTTTATGGATTCCGTTAAGGACTTTGTGCAAATATTATAGACACGGTATGCTCTACTATCAGGAGAATATCCTAGGAAGAGAGCTTTATCTCCACGAGTCTCAAATTTGGACAAGTGTTGTGACAACCCGAATATAATTATGATAAATCATGTTTAAATCATGATTAGCATATGTGATATGAATAATATATTATTAGTATATATATAATGTTAAGTAATTATTTTTAGTTTAATCCTACCTTCATAAAGCTTGAAATATCGAATTAGTTACAAATGTGAAATTTTAATGTTTTCGGTAGGAATGTTCCTGTTGGAGGCTAGTTTTAACCTTTATGACATAACAATGAACTTGAGGTGTAAACTAGATATTTGTAGATATATGAGTTAGGTTTATAAAAAAACAAACGGTTCATCGAACGGACATCCGAGTGGGAAGATATTGTCTTTTTACGAACAGGGGTAAAGTAGTCATTTAGCCTTAAATGATATTTTGTTTTATATAATGCCACATGTTATATTTTGATTAGTTGGGAAGGGTGGCGGATTTGTCCGACTTCAAACCATTAGAATTACCTCATTATTCATCTAAATTCATGAATGAGAGATTTGAAGCTTAAAGATAGAGAGTTTTGAAGTTTAGGAAGAAAGTGTGAGGAGAAATTGAAGAAAAATTCATAGAAAAATTACGTAAAAGCCCCTAAGATATTTTCATCCATAAATCTTGTTTATTTTTTTGTATTACTTATTTAAATGATTGAAATAATCATTTTTTTACTGAAATTCCATGTCTTAATATGTACTTATGGATAGATGCAAGTTTAAGCAAACTTGAATGTGTAAACCCTTGAGATTGTTTTGTTTAGCAACCTTTTTTATTCAAACTTCCATATATTTCTCTATACTTACTGGAATTGAGTGATTACAATTGGAAATTAACCTAGACTAATATATTTATGACATATCCGAAAATTATTTGAAAATATTAATAAATGAGTCGTTGGTGAGAGTTTAAAGTTCGGGTATGAAATCTGCCCTAAGGGTGAAAATATGCCCGCCATGTGTTCGATGTTTTGGTTGACATAGGAAATGAACTCTAAATATTATGAAATTTTAATATTGTATTGTCCAATATATTTAATGATGTTGGGTGAAATATCATATAAATTTATGATATAGAAAAATTATGGAAATTCCTGGAAGTTGAATGAACGATAAAAGAGCCTATAAGGCAGATTTGCTATGTGGTAAAGAAATGGGCATATCTTGCTCTAGGAGACTTGAAACGATGCACCGTGTTTTGTATTGGAATACTAATATGATAAGGATTCAAATACCAAGAATAAATGAATATATGTTTGGTCTATGATTTGGATATGACGATTATATTAACATGAATTTGGATGAAACTTCATTTGTGACAAATTATTTGAAAAGAATCATGTGATGCTTATGGATTGAATTATGTTTAAATCATTCTTTGGATTATTGATATTCTTATGATGATACTAATATTCTAAGAATGATAGTAAGGGAAGAAGATCTGATTGAACAAGTACCGGATAAAGGCAAGGGAAAAGCCAGTTAAACTGTCAAGGTGAGTGTACTTATGATTTGTTTCATATATATATATGAATATATCTCTAAAAGAAGATTTGTTTGAATACTTCGGTATTCAGGATTTGTTCGGATATTAAAATATCCAGGATTTGTTTGGGTCTCATGATCCAGGATTGGTTTGAATACTTCGATATTCAGGATTTGTTTGGATCCAGGATTGGTTTGAATACTTCGATATTCGGGATTTGTTTGGATATTAAAATATCCAGGATTTGTTTGGGTCTCATGATCCATGATTGGTTTGAATACTTCGGTATTCAGGATTTGTTTGGATATTAAAATATCCATGATTTTTTTGGGTCTTATGATCCAGGATTGGAATTGGACAAAGATCTAATGATTTTTTGGAACTTATGTTCCAGGATTTGTTATTGCCAATGGGCAGACTTATTATTACCAATGGGCAGAATTATTATTACCAACGGGTAGACTTATTATTGCCAATGGGCAGAATTACTACTGCCAATGGGCAGACTTCTGATTGACAATGGGCAGAATTACTATTACCAATGGGCATAATTATTTGGGCCTTATGGTCCAGGATTTGTTAGTGCCAATGAGTAGGATTGATTGGATTTAATATCCACAAATTTGATATATAACTGTTAATTCATTGTATGGCAGGATTCTTTGGATTTAATATCCACATATTTGATACATAACTGTTAATTCATTATATGGGAGGATTGGTTGGATTAATATCCACAGATTTTATATATAACTGTTAATTCATTATATGGAAGGATTGGTTGGATTAATATCCACATATTTGATATATAACTGTTAATTCATTATATGGAAAGATTGGTTGGATTAATATCCACATATTTGATATAGAATTGTTATTTCATTTCAGGGAAGGAGTACCTCACTAAGCTTAATGCTTATGGTTTATATTTTGACATTTTCAGGGTTGTAAGCTGCCAGCTAGGATGTCATATGATCACTGATTTGAGAGTTGTACCGTTAGAAAAGAGCTGGGGATTAGACATGGTTTTTTTTTTCATTATCACACCGAGGTTTTAATACACTCACATATTGTATATATTGAGTTAACATGGATTGAGTTGATCATAGTTAATCACATTATTGTATGCCTGCTTAATAACGACTCTGATATTGATTTCGGTATGGAATAAGAATAATATTATGTTCATTGTGCACATTATGTAGGAAAATATTGATAAATGAATTATATTTCCAATGGGCTAAATATTATGATCTAACTATTCTAATAAGAAATGATTAGTATGGATATTGGTTTTGGGGTGTGACAATTAGTGGTATCAGAGCGTCTAGGTTATTAATTCTGGACGTGTGTGATGGTTAGATGGCAGTTATTGAGTTGATTTGATATTTATGAATTATTTATGTACGAACCAATAATTTAGTATTATAAACTGTTTGTGTTGGTTGTTATAACTCAGTTATTATAGATGAAACCTGAGGCATGAGACAAGCTAGTGGTTCCAGGGCAGGTGGATGAGTCTTTACGATGAAAGAAACTCAGGTTACTTCGGATGTGGTGACAGGTACACTTTTTATTACTAATAGAAGTGCTTATGTTTTGATTGATCCTGGTCCCACACATTCTTTTGTGTTATATGCATTTTCTATATATCTAAATAGACCATGTACTCGTTTATATGTGGGTTGGGTATTTATATGCCTATAGGGAATATGGTTATAGTTGAATATGTTTTCGTGATTGTGTTTTGACTGTGGGGGTTAGAGATACAATTATAGATTTACTTCCATTGGATATTTCTAATTTTGATATAATTCTGGGAATGGATTGGTTATCTAAATACCATGCATCTATAGATTGTTTTCGTAAAGAAGTTGTTTTTAAAATGCCTGGTGAGTTTGAATTGTGAGGGGGGAAAGGAAAGTTGTTCCTAGTTGCGTTATTTCTTCTATTTAGACGAGGAAATTGTCAAGTAAGGGTTATGAAGGTTTTATTGCATATGTTATTGACACTTAGATGGGGGAGTTACAATTAGTCGATGTTCCTAATGTACGGGATTTTCCAGGAGTGTTTCCTAGTGAGTTGCCTGGGTTACTTCCAGAGAGAGAAGTTAAATTTAATATTGAATTAGCACTGGGGACAGACCTTATTTCTATTGCACCGTATATAATCGAACCTATTGAGTTACAAGAACTCAAGGTTCAGTTGTAGGATTTACTTGATAGGGGGTTCATACAACCTAGTGTATCTCCATGGGGAGCATCAGTTTTATTTTTGAAAAGGGAGATGGTACTATGCGCTTGTGTATTGATTATAGGCAACTGAATAGAGCTACAATTAAGAACAAGTATCCTTTACCTCGTATAGATGATTTGTTTGATCAGTTATAGGGTGTTAAACTATTTTCAAAGATAGACTTACGATCAGGTTATCATCAGTTAAAGATGAAAGAGAGTGATATTTCTAAAACTGATTTTTGCACTCGGTATGGTCATTTCGAATTTCTTGGGATGCCTTTTGGAGTGACTAATGCTCCAGCTGTATTTATGTATCTTATGAATCGGGTACTGCATCCTTTTGTTGATTCATTTATGATAGTTTTTATTAATGATATTCTGATCTACTCACGTGATATGGTTGAACATGAAAAGCATCTTAGAACTGTTTTGAATGTGTTGAAAGATAAGCACTTGTATGCTAAGTTTAGCAAATGTGAATTCTCGCTATCACAAGTTTCATTTTTAAGCCGTGTTATTTTTGGAGATGGTATATGTGTCGATCCTAAAAAGGTGAAAACTATTATGAAATCGGAGAGGCCCAATAATGTGACTGAGGTGTGGAGTTTTCTGGGTTTGACTAGATATTATAGAAGGTTTATAAAGGGATTTTCTTTGACTGCCTTGCCAATGACTAAATTAACCCGAAAGGATGTGGAGTTTGAATGATATTCTGATTGTGAAAATGGTTTTGAAGAATTGAAGAAGAGATTGATAACTTCCCCTGTTCTTACTATTCCACGCGGTGGAGATGGTTTTATTATTTATACCGATGCTTCACATCAGGGGTTGGGTTGTGTTTTTATGCAACATGGTAAAGTTATTGCTTATGCTTCTAGGCAGTTGCGTACACATGAACAAAATTATCCTATGCATGATTTGGAACTTGCTGCTATTGTGTTTGCTTTAAAATTTTGGTGTCATTATCTATATGGTGAGGTATGTGAGATTTTTACTGACCATCAAAGCCTTAAGTATTTATTTACTCAAAAGGAGTTGAATTTGAAGCAGAGGCGATTGGTGGAGTTAATTAAAGACTATGATTGTACAATTCACTACCATTCGGGGAAGGGGAATTTAGTTGTAGATTCTTTGAGTAGAAAAGCTTCGGGCAGATTATCTAGCATTCAGTGTGCAAGAGTTTGCCATATTATGGAGTTGAGATTGATGGGAGTAGAATTGAATCTAGCTGATGGGGACATGTTCTTTTCTCATGTAAGCGTGAGGCCTTTGTTAGCTACCGTATTCGTGATTTGCAAAGCCAAGATCCTTTTCTTTAGAAGAAATGACAAGGTGTCCGAGATGGTAAATGTGAAGATTTTTGTATTGTGAATGATAGAACTTTATTGTATAAGAAGAGATTATGCGTGCCTAATGTGTGTGGATTGAAAGAGGAAATTTTAGATGAGGCTCATAATTCCATTTATACTATGCATCCTGGTAGTACTAAAATGTACAGGGATTTGAAGGAGCATTATTGGTGGAATAATATGAAGAAGGAAATAGCTGATTTCATTTCTAGGTGTCTTATATGTCAGCAAGTGAAAGTGGAGCATCAGAAACCTACTGGTTTGCTTCAACCGTTGCCAATATCGGAGTGGAAATGGGATCATGTAACGATGGATTTTATTGTTGGGCTTCCTCGATCTCAGAAGGGGTCAGATTCGATTTGGGTAGTGGTAGATAGGTTAACCAAGTCATCTCACTTTCTAGCAGTCAAGACTACATATACGGTTGACAGGTATGCTAGATTATATGTTAATGAGATTATCCGATTGCATGGAGAACCTCTGTCTATTGTTTCAGATAGGGACCCTACTTTTACATCCAGATTTTGGGATAGTTTATAGTATGCTATGGGTACCAACTTAAAGTTTAGTACGGCTTTTCATCCCCAGATAGATGGGCAGTCTGAAAGGACAATACAGATTTTGGAAGATATGCTTAGAGCTTGTGTGTTTGATTTTAAAGGTAATTGGGATGAATATTTGCCTATGATAGAATTTGCATATAACAATAGTTTTCAGTCTACTATTGGTATGGATTCATATGAAGAATTGTACGGTAGACGATGTCGTACACCAATATGTTGGGGTGAAGTTGGTGAAAGGAAGATAGAGGGTCCAGAATTGATTAAAGTCACCACTGAAAAAGTGAAGATTATTCAAGATAGAATGAGAACAAATCAAAGCAGATAGAAAAGTTATGCAGATAAACGAAGAAAATATTTGGAATTCCAGAAAGGGGATTATGTGTTTCTTCGGATATCTCCATGGAAAGGAGTTATGAGGTTTGGAAAGAAAGGGAAATTAAGTCCACGCTACATTGGACCTTGTGAAATCCTTGAGAAAGTCGGGATGGTTGACTACAAGTTAGCGTTACCACCAGAGTTATCTCGGTTACATAATATTTTCCATGTTTCTATGTTAAGAAAGTATGTAGCGGATCCTTCACATATGTTGGTGGAATAGCCTATTGAGTTAAAGGAAGACTTGAGTTATGTGGAAGAACCACTTGCTATCGTGGATAGGAAGGAACAAATATTGAGATCAAAAGTAATCCCACTTGGGAAAGTTTGTGCATAAGGCATTCCAGGGAAGAGGATACATGGGAGAGATAGGATACCATGAAGATTAGTTATTCGTATTTGTTTGATTCAGACAACCAAAGTATGTCAATTTCGGGAACGAAATTTCCTAACGGGGGGAGAATTCTGACAACCCGAATATAATTATGATAAATCATGTTTAAATCATGATTATCTTATGTGATATGAATAATATGTTATTAGTATATATATAATGTTAAGTAATTATTTTTAGTTTAATCCTACCTTCATAAAGCTTGAAATATCAAATTAGTTACAAATGTGAAATTTTAAAGTTTTCGGTAGGAATGTTCCTATTGGAGGCTAGTTTTAACCTTTATGACATAACAATGAACTTGAGGTGTAAACTTGATATTTTTAGATATATGACTTAGGTTTATAACAAAACAAATGGTTCATCGAATGGACATCCGAATGGGAATATATTGCCTTTTTACGAACAGGGGGTAAAGTAGTCATTTAGCCTTAAATGATATTTTGTTTTATATAATGCCACATGTTATATTTTGATTGGTTGGGAAGGGTGGTGGATTTGGACGACTTCAAACCATTAGAATTACCTCCTTATTCATCTAAATTCAGCCATGAGATATTTGAAGCTTAAAGAAAGAGAGTTTTGAAGTTTAGGAAGAAAGTGTGAGGAGAAATTGAAGAAAAATTCATAGAAAAATTATGTAAAAGACCCTAAGCTATTTTCATACATAAATCTTATTTATTTTTTTGTATTACTTACTTAAATGATTGAAATAATCATTTGTTTACTGAAATTCCATGTCTTGATATGTACTTGTGGATAGATGCAAGTTTAAGCAAAACTTGAATGTGTAAACCCTTGAGATTGTTTTGTTTAGGAACCTTGTTTATTCAAACTTCCATATATTTCTCTATATTTACTGGAATTAATTTATTCCAATTGGAGATTAACCTAGACTCATATATGTATTACATATCCTAAAATTATCTGAAAATACCAATAAATGTGTCTTTGGTGAGAGTTTGAAGTTCGGGTATGAAATCTTCCCTAAGGGTGAAAATATGCCCGCCATATGTTCGATGTTTTACTTGACATAGCAAATGGACTCTGAAAATTATGAAATTTTAATCTTGTATTTTCCAATATGTTTACTGATGTTGGGTGAAATATCATATAAATTTATGATGTAGAAAAATTATGGAAATTCCAGAAAGTTGAATGAACG
This sequence comes from Sambucus nigra, assembly GCA_949130495.1. Lineage (NCBI taxonomy): Eukaryota > Viridiplantae > Streptophyta > Magnoliopsida > Dipsacales > Adoxaceae > Sambucus > Sambucus nigra. Next base: position 183,694,725 of record OX422216.1, read on the forward strand.
ATAAAAGAGCCTATAAGGCAGATTTTCTATGTGGTAAAGAAATGGGCATATCTTGCTCTAGGAGACTTGAAACGATGTACCATCATTTGTATTGGAATACTAATATGATAAGGATTCAATAACCAAGAATAAATTAATATATGTTTGGTCTATGATTTGGATATGACGATTATATTAACATGAATTTGGATGAAACTTCATTTGGGACAAATGATTTGAATAGAATCATGTGATGCTTATGGATTGAATTATGTTTAAATCATTATTTGGATTATTGATTTTCTTATGATGATACTAATATTCTAAGAATGATAGGAAGGGAAGATGATCTGATTGAACAAGTACTGGATAAAGGTAAGGGAAAATCCAGTTAAACTGTCAAGGTGAGTGTACTTATGATTTGTTTCATATATAAATATGAAAATAGCTCTAAGAGCGGATTTGTTTGAACACTTCGGTATTCAGGATTTTTTCGGATATTAAAATATCCAGGATTTTTTTGGGTCTCATGATCCAGGATTGGTTTGAATACTTCGGTATTCAGGATTTGTTTGGATATTAAAATATCCAGGATTTGTTTGGGTCTCATGATCCATGATTGGTTTGAATACTTCGGTATTCAGGATTTGTTTGGATATTAAAATATCCAGGATTTGTTTGGGTCTTATGATCCAGGATTGGAATTGGACAAAGATCCAATGATTTTTTGGAACTTATGTTCCAGGATTTGTTATTGCCAATGGGCAGAATTATTATTACCAACGGGTAAACTTATTATTGCCAATGGGCAGAATTACTACTGCCAATGGGCAGACTTCTTATTACCAATAAGCAGAATTACTAATGCCAATGGGCAGAAATACTATTGCCAATGGGCATAATTATCATTGCCAATGGGTAGAATTATTTAGGCCTTATGATCCAGGATTCGTTAGTGCCAACGAGTAGGATTGATTGGATTTAATATCCACCAATTTGATATATAACTATTAATTCATTGTATGGCAGGATTCGTTGGGTTTAATATCCACATATATGATACATAACTGTTAATTCATTATATGGCAGGATTGGTTGGATTAATATCCATAGATTTGATATATAAATGTTAATTCATTATATGGCAGGATTGGTTGGATTAATATCCACATATTTGATATATAATTGTTAATTCATTATATGGCAGGATTGGTTGGATTAATATCCACAGATTTGATATAGAACTGTTATTTGATTTCAGGGAAGGATTACCTCACTAAGCTTAATGCTTATGGTTTATATTTTTACATTTTTAGTGTTGTAAGCTGCCAGCTAGGATGTCATATGATTAGTGATTTGAGAGTCGTACCGTTAGAAAAGAGCTGGGGATTAGACATGGGGTTTTTTTCATTGTCACACCGGGGTTTTAATACACTCACATATTGTATATATTGAGTTAACATGGATTGAGTTAATCATAGTTAATCACATTATTGTATGCCTGCTTAATTATGACTCTGATATTGATTTCGGTATGGAATAAGAATAATATTATGTTCATTGTGCACATTATGTAGGAAAATATTGATAAATGAATTATATTTACAATGGGCTCAAGATTATGATCTAATTATTCTAATAAGAAATGATTAGTATGGATATTGGGTTTGGGGTGTGACAAGTGTTCTCTACCTTTGCAGACATAATACGTACTACCAAAGGTTCTATAGTATTTAAGATTGGACTTTTTCCCATACCATAATTCGTACGAAGTTTGTTTCGAATCTTCTTAAGATGGACTCTATTGATAATGTGACATGCAGTACGAATAGATTCTACCCAAAAATATTTAGGTAAAAACTTGGCATGAATTATAACTCGTTCCATTTCTTGAAGTGTACGATTCTTTCTCTCAGTGATTCCATTTTGTTGAGGAGTCTTAGGAGCACTAAATTCATGTTTGTAACCATTATAGTCATAATATTCTATAGTACCAATATCTATAAATTCTCCACCTCTATCACTACGAATTCTATTTACTTGAGTGTCCTTCTCATTTTTAATTCAAAGTAGAATTTTCAGAAAGGTTTGGAAAGTGTCAAACCTTTGTTTTAAGAAAGCCACCCAAGTAAACATGATGAAGTCATCAACCACAACAAGAATGTAACTGTGTCCACATAGACTAACAGTTCAAGAGGGACCCATTAGGTCCATATGGATGAGTTCCAAGGGTTTAGAGGTAAGGATATATTTAACTTTCTTATGAGATGCCTTAATAATTTTTCCTTCTTGACAAGGTCCATGGACAATGTTAGAAATAGGTTTGATCGTTGGAATACCTCTAACTATATCTTGTGAAGACAATCTACTAAGGTTATCGTAATTTATGTGACCCATACTATTGTGCCATATTTCATTGTCATCCGTTATGGCAACGTTACATGTTTTAGTACTATTCATGACAGTATAACAATTGTCACGAGTCCTGAATCCTACAATTATGCACTCACCTTTTTTATTTAAAGTTTTACAATTATTCTTTGAAAAGGTGACGGTATGATTTGAGTCACAAAATTGCGATATACTAAGAAGATTGGCTTAAGACCTTTTACTAGAAGAACATTTTCAAGTATTGGTAATCCTTCTTCTTGGAGTGTTCCTTTACCAATGATTTGAGATGAAACACCATCACCAAAAATAACTTTTCCTCCAACAAAGATGGTTTTGTTTAAAAGTTTTGTATCATCTCCAGTCATATGTTTTGAACACCCAAAGTCTAAATATCAACCAGAAGATGTGTGCTCAGCTTTTAAAGCAGTAATCACAATGTTACACTTCATCCGGGGCAAAAGCTTATCGTTCCTAACCCAAATAGATCTTTTTCTCATTTTGCGCTTATTTTCTCTCATTTGATAAAATTTGCGAGCATTAGATTTTTGTTGAAAAATATTGTGCGCATGAGTTTGAATTTTATGGGAAATATGAGCATTTGGTTTAGGAAAGTGTCTAGGAATCCTTCTTGTAAATGATCTTTTAGGTTTGTTCTTTCTCTTTCTATAGTTAGAGTTTTTGTGTAGTTATCTAGGCAGAATATAATTGTTACGGCTTCTCCTAGAATAGTTAAAGTTTTGGTATAAAGGAGTATTACAGACAGGTTTTACTAAGCGCCTAGAGTAGCAACCTTCAAAAGAATGACCGTATATGTCACAGTAAGAACAATATAAATTGCTTGAAGAGGGTATCTCCTTAGGAAAGTCTTTGAACAAAGGTTTCATGGAATTTTGATTTTGAACCTTATTCCTAGGGAGTATAGTTTGAAACGTAGAGTCACTCTTCCTAATAGGGAGGTAGACATATTTAGCCTTAGGCGGACTTTCACACTTAGAGTTACTTGATTCTCCAATATTCAACTTTTGATATTTTTTCTCAAACTCATCTTTAAGAGAATAAAAATCTGGACACATTTCCGTAGGTCTTTTTCCACCTGACACAAACTTGATTGATTCAAAGTTTTTAGTTTGTGTTTTTAACTTTGGGCAAAATCCTATTCCAGTTCGATCATCAGAATTGGTTTTTGAGTCAGCAACAAAATCATTAAAACAGAAGGAATTGTTTTCAAACTTAGCAATTTTTTTAAAAACAGTTGTTGTCTTTTCTTTAACTTGTTCCAATTCTAATAAAGTCCCTTTATATTTTTTTTCCAGAGTTTCATTTGTTTCAATTTTTAATCAAAACTTTTGACTTCATTTTCATGAGTTAGACATTGTGTAGTATACTCTTCAGCGTTAAGTTTAACCATTAGACTAAGGTCCTCTAGTTTCTTAGTGAGATCTTTCACTATCTTCTCTAGTCTAGAGCTTTTCTTGAGAGTCTTGGCATAAATTATATGAATATCAGGGAGGTCTTCAGTGTCTGAATCATTAAGTGAAGTGTGTGAAGTGACCCCTAAGGATTCATTTCTTGAACTCACACACACATTGACATTGTCATTGTCATTATCGTTTTCCCTTTGACTCACACACCCCGCTATAGAACTAGTAATGTTCTCATAAATTAAAGCAACTAAACCAGTAGCAACGTGATTCATAATAACAGAAGTAGAGCTATTTTCATCATTCTCATATAAAGACACGGGCACATCATCATTATAGATTATCTTGGCAAAGAAAGACATGCAAGGATCAAAAACATCAGATGACTCAGGTTCCTCGTTATCAGAGTGTAATACCCCGTATTTTTTATAGCTTTTAAAATTATGGGATTTATTAAATTTAATTGAGATAAATTAATTTTATTTTAATCCGGAATGTTGCTTTGAATATTTACTAGCGTGACGAGAGTTAGTAATTATTGGAAATTTGTTATTTGTTTCATATTACTGGATGAGTATAGTAATATATGATATTTATTTTTATAATGTTGTCAAGAGTGAATTAAATGACTATTTCGGAAATTTAAGTCGGGACGTGCCCGTGTCACGTCAGGACTAATTTTGTTAAATAAAAAGTGAATATTTTATAAGTTGTTCGTATGGTCGTTTTGAGTGCGCCAACGCGTCCGGAAGGGTCGAGATAGTCAGAAAAGTATACCTGGGGGTTTAGTTTGTGTCTCGGGGAGTTTTTAGGCCTAATTGGTGCCCCGGGAGGGCATTTTTGTCATTTTACATAAGTGGGTAATTAAACCCACGAATTTCAGCCAACCTATATCAGCCATTAGGTCAGCCTCTTAGGGTTAGAACATTCACAAATCAAGTGACGGCCATTGTAGAAGAGAGGAGAGAGCTCCAAGGCAATCCAAGGCCAAAAAGCCACCAGTTTGCACCGCCACCACCACCACCGCGTAGATCACGAGTCGAGGAACGCATCCATACCAAAATCAACCGTGAATCTGCATACCAAAATCCCAGGCAAGTGTTTAAACTTTCTATTTTCGTTGATGCAATCTTCATGTTAGTTTAGGAATGAATTGTGATAAAAACTATGGAAGAAAACCCCATTTTTGATAAGAGAACCCATGTAGTAGTGATGTATATGTTAATTCTGGAAACCTTTGCCATGTAGAGGTAATAATCCACGAAATTTGGTGATCATAATAAAGAAATATTGGAGAAAGATTCATTAGAAATCTGTTTAAGAAAATTCTAGGGTTCTTGATGATTGGACATGAGTTTAGGTTGAAAATGCATGTTTAATGATAGTTATACACATGCTTTACGTTATAAACACCTGGTATAATGTTATGATGATGATAGTAGGATTTTTGGGGCGATTAGAATAGAAAAACATAGTTTTGGATGAAGAAGTTTGATGAATCCCGTAACTGCATTCTGCAGAATTTTGCCCAGACCTGCTTGATCGATCGATCGAGCCTAGAGCATCGATCGATCGAAGGTTCGATCGATCGAGCCCCAAGCTTCGATCGATCGAACCCTCCTGGCAGACTCCTATTTCCTTGTTTAATTAGTTAAATTAAGTTTATCGTGAAATGATTTTTGGGCATTCTAAATAAAATGATTTGGGAGACATTGAGGACCAGTAGGGTATATGAAATAATGTTAGAACCTTTAATATTCAACGAGAATGATATTTATGGGATATTTACCTTAGGTTGTTAGATTTATGAATTTAAAGGGTGAGGTGCGTAAGAGAGTTACGTTGGAATCTAATAAAGTCACTTACTGAATTTCAGATTTGTGGGGTTATAATCCACGAGTGTTAGGTAATAAGTGAGAAAACCCTTCGAGTTAAGGTTAGGAATAAAACCTTATACGTAATTCTATAACTGTGAAATTAAGGATAAATGGTATAATTACGGGTGATGAGAAGAACCTATATTAATATGATAAAGTGGTATATTTATATGATTGTGTGTACATATATTATATGCATGTGAAAAATCATACCCACGCTACTTGCTATCCCTGAGGTTTCCGCGCTGGGACAAGTCTTATCTCGATGGGACCTTTATGGGGGATATTGACTTGTACCCTAGAAGATAGATATCCTTGGTACAGGCTATCGATGTGATAGTTCAGACAGTCCTAAGAGACTCCGGTATGTGCCATCCTCTTAAAGACTTAGAATCTATGCTTCGCCTGAATATTGTTTGTGTATTTATGTTAATACAATTCGAGAGTGATTCCGAATGTATTCCCCTTAATATGAGTGATATGGGGCTTTGGATAGTAGAGTATGCACGCACCATAGTTTTATTCGAGGTGCTGTTATATATATATATATTATACGAGTAGTTAATATATATATGAGATTATGAAATTTGAGACTGACTACTGTGATTTGATAAGTAGGACATGGTTGTTGACTCATATTATAAATACTTGTTTTGAGAAAGTATAAAATGTCACGGGTACTTTATAAATTTTTACGAAGTTAAAAATAGAGAACTTTGGCTAAAAATTGGAACATCTTCTTAAATTGAAATCGTGTATTGTAAATCTTTCGAGTAATCTAAGTTAAGTTAAATCTTTTAGGAAGACTAGTATGATAAATGTTAAAACAAACCGTTGGGAAGGTTAGTGCGATAGGTGTGCACATTAGAAGAGAGGTGAGTATTTCTCAAGAGAGGGACGTACTAATATGTTGTTGCATTGGCCTGTATCAATTTAAATACTTGCTAAATGTATTTTAAATCAAACAGACTTTCGGGCTCTGACCCGTTTCTTTTTCTCTCTCTCTCTTGTATATATATGTATATTTTCAGGTGCCCAGCCACAGGGGCGTCTTGCTTAGGATCCCTTGAGAAGAACGAGCAACAGCTTATGTGGAAGTTGCAGGTCACTTGAGTAGACGGCTTCCGTTATTGACTCCACTCCTAGTACTCTCATTTATTGGGCACGTGTCGCCCCTTTTCATCATTTCATTTGTTGTTGGAACATTTATATTTCAGTTATTTCCGGTATTGTTCTATGGGATTTATTCAGGATGGATTTGTGATTTTAGTTTCTTATGTTGACATTCGATTGACGAATGTATTATGTTATTTGGCCTTTTGTGGTGTGATTCTTAATTGTAGAAATGTTGTTTTAAATAAATAAATATTTTTCTTTAATTAAAATTTGGAAAGTTTGTATAAAAATGTTTTTGACACTTAGCTTAATTATTTAGGGTGTTAATTTGGGAAATTTATTTTATCGACAGTGATGTTGAGAATGAACCAACTGTTAACCTTGATTTAATTTAATAAAGGAGTGATCTCCCGGTATTTAATTAGGCGGGGTGTCACATAGAGTCACTTGAATCATCCCATCTTTTGCAAATGTTTGCCCTATTATGTTTATCCTTCGCGTTCAATTTAACTCTACAGTCTTGTGCTATATGGCCCAATTTACCACATCTAAGACATTCAATATTCTTAAAGTCTTTGTTAGGTCTCGTATGAATGTCCTTGTGATATTTGTCTTAACCTATTTCATGAGGTTTGTGATTAGACTGAGTTGGATAATTTTGCTTCCCTTGTTTGGTTACCATTTTATTTCTGAATTTCACAATTTCCTTAAACTGTTTTGACATCAAGGCAATTTTATTATCCAAACTATCTATATCACATTCCTCATCAGAGTCATTATTGGGAATACTAAGTTCAATTTTCATCAGTTTAGAGGAGAAACTCAAATTGGAGCTAGTCTGTTTCCTATGGGACTGAGCTAATTGTTTCTTAAATTCTAATTCCATTTTCACAGTTCTCAGTTTACTACTGAGTAATTCAGGAGTGAGATTTTAGTCACTTATTTCCTCAATAGCATATATTTTTTTTATCAAATTTCTGTGGTAATGACCTTAGAATTTTTTAGACAATTTCATGTCTTATCATAAGTTATCCCATTCGCATGCAGTTTGGTCACAATATCAGTCAAATTCATGTAAAAGTCATCAAATGACTCAGAGTCACACATGATTAAAGAGTTATATTGTTGGATAAGCATCTGTGTTTTGGCAGCCTTAACTCTAGTGTCACCTTCATGTGCAGTAACTAGTGTATCCTAAGCTTCCTTAGAAGTGGCACAAGATGAGATCCTTTTCAACTCATGTTCATTTATAGACATAAAAATGGAATTCTTGCCTTTGTTATTGTTTTGAGAAGCTTTCTTCTCTTCTTGAGTGAATTCACTTAAAACTTTCTTAATCCTCTCATTACTTCCTTCAGTAGCTAGTTTGGTAGGATAAGTATATCCATTTAAAACAATATCCCGAACACCATCTCCCAAGGTTCCTTGTATGAAATCAACCATCCTTACTTTCCAGTATGAAAAGTTGTTTCCATCAAAGAGAGGGGGTCTGGTCAAGTTACCAAATCTTTCATTTTTCTCGTCCATTGTTTGATTTTAAGAAAACAATTTCAGAAAGATAAGATCTTTTAAAGAAAATTTCCAAGGCTCTGATACCAATTGAAAATTTGTTACTTAGTCCGTTTAATACAAGATTAAACTATTGAAGTAACTCCAAACTGTTTTTTATGAAACTCTTTTCTTTAAATCAAAATAGATTAACACAAAATGTGTTTAAAGAAAATGCACGAGATAAGTTCAAGATCTTATAACAAGTTTTGAAAACAAAACTGAGATAGTTTAAGTCAGCACACTGCCAAGAATGAGATGAGGAGATGTAGAAAGATTAAGGACAAAAGATTTTTAATGTCGTAAAACCTCACCCAATTGAGGAAACATCCACGGTGACTTCTAAGTCACAAATAAAAAATCCACTAAAACAAAACATACAAGTTACAAACTATTTAACACACATGAAAACTAAACAAACCTATACAAGTTTAGAATATGTACCCACTAGTTGATGCTAACTTTTCTGCAGTTATGAAGTTGATGTGGCTTTCCCAGCTTGCTAACTTCTCCACTTTATTCCAGTCTTTACGTCAACTCTTGTTAATTCAAGATCTTATGGCCAACACTTCTGTGTTGTAGTGTGATAAGTGTTTTGTGAAAGTTATCTAACACATTCATGCACACATGCACACACGCACACTTATTATATACAAACAGTCCTATTAAATTACATAACAAATTTATATGCTCTAATTTTCAGTTTCTCTCTTCTTAGGGAACAAAAGACTCTTTTTGATCTTTCAAATGACCCAGAATCTAGGGTTACCTTGCTCGAAAGACGGTTCAAGGTCTTAATCAATTTCAGAGGGTTTGAAAATATTTTGAAATTGAAAACCACCAAGTGCGATTCCAAATAGATCGTGAGTCTTGTGTCATAAGAACTAGAAATAGAAAAATAATTTGTTGATTCTATCATTTTGAAAAACATTTATAAAAAAGTAACCAACAAATGTGAGTTCTCAAGATGAGAAACTAAATATGCAAATCTAAGTGTAATATAATATAAAATAGCAAGATCAATAATTTCTATAAAAATTAAATACAGATCAAACCGAAATGCTTAAGTTGGACACAAGATCTTAAACTCAGGGGATAAAATTCTTTAAACAACTTTCAAACCCCCACCAACAACACTCTCAAACACATAGGTATAGTGTTTGGTAAAACTGTTTTAGAAATATGAGTTTAGGGTTTTGAAAACAAAATAGGATTTGTAAGACTTAGGGTTTCTCTCTCTCTCTGGTCTCTCTCTCTCTCCGTTTGGAAGAAATGGCAAAAAGTCCCCAAATGCTGAGGGTAAGCTTCCTAATATAGTGGTCTAGGAAGGATCGAGAAGGTTGATGCAAATCTAAAGGTAGAAATTTGGTCTTGGACTTTTGACTTTGATCCAACGGTTTAACATCAGCGATTGCTGATTGGCCTAGAGAGCTTCATAGGGATTTAGATTGAACACAAGCAGAGCATTGATAAAAACAATCAACGGCTGAGAATATACATAGGTTATGAGTGTTGCAACAAACACAAATCTAGACGGTATAATATGGATAGGTGTAGGGACAGGATTAACTCTCATACGCGTGTTTCTAAAATAATTACACAGCTCCCCTGAAGTCTCTAGTGCTTTTGGATTCTACCCAACTCAACTTTCAAGAGGGAGAACATAAAACCAATAATTATAAAATAACCCCAAGGATTTAATATCCAATTTTATTATGAAAGAAATCATTAAAAAGAAATGTTTAAAAAATCCCAAAAATTATTAAAAATCAATTTAAAAGGGATTTAACTCACACACAATCAATTGATGCAATATGTGATATGTATGCAATCCTAATGTGTGTGCGTGTGATATTATACCTTTAAGTAAAGTCATAAAGAGTAAAGTCTGAGGCTCTTTGGAATCTAGGGTATGGGACTCAAAATTTTGTCACAATTTCCAAACTAGATGATCACTTATACAATTTAGAGTCAAGTAAGTCAAGAGTAAAAGGTGCTTCACACGGGACCAATGTAATTAGTAGGAAGTGATCGCGTGGTAACGGGACTCTTGGTTTGAGAATATGACAATAATTTGAAAATATCTAGATTTAGGCTTAAAAGCATGGCGTTACAGGTCAAAAATCACAAACAACCACCAAACGGCACCAAGAGAGGCACCAACACCTCACATGGGGCACTACAAAAAAAAACTTCTTTTTGAGATGGTGCTCCAACTGTCTTAAAAATTCCTCTCTCCATCTCAAAAGCCTTTCTTGATGCCATTTGAGATAGCAAAGGGTCGAAATATTAGACACCCATTTTGAAAGATTTTTTAGACGGCAACAACCGTCTGAAAAAGTTTTTTTGATAAGGGAAATAAGTCGTCTCAAAAGGTCACTGCTTATAGGACCCTTTTGAGATGGCATAAAAGTCATCTTGTAAAATTACTTTTTGAGACAGTTCACGCCACCTCAAAGGGATCCCCATTTATGGAATCCTTTTGAGACGGCAAAGAAGTCGTCTTTAATAATTTTTGTGACCAAATTAAAATTTCATCCATTCCATAATATGTTTAATATACTTTTAAACAAAAACTCTTAAAAATAATATATGAGATATTTGACATCCCATTTCAACAAATATAACACACAATTTTTCATTCAACTAAGATTAGAGTTCATACAAAGATAAGATAGATAATTTCAACATTGTACCCACCGAACTAAATATCTCTACAAAATTTCACTTGTATCATTAGAAAAAAATACATAAACCACGTCTAATCCTCACATAAAATAATGTAAGTAAAGTAAACTCGTAATCTTTAAGCATACAACCTCCATCAAAATAATTCCAATGACTTGCCATGTCCATAAAAGATTTAGACCTGCAATAAAATTTATTTAGTGTCAGTTACCTTAAACGAGGAAGTAATCTTTTTTTAATAGTACTTATAGATGACAATATTTAAAAACCTTATCAAATTTTTATATCTTCATAATATTAACTCTTAAACCCTTTATATTTCTAAAAAAATTCGATAGAGTATCCTTTGTTTATTCATGAAAACCAACCTGTTTAAACATAAAAACTAACTCAAAACGACACAAATAGCCACAACATTATAAACAACTAAGGGAGGAATAACCACAATATATATCCTACCTAATACTCCATCACATAGAAATATATAAAAAATACAGATGTGTTATTACGTAGTCGGTATGGGTCGTTGACATCACTAACTGGGTGCCACTAGGGTCGTTGGTTGGGGTTGCAACACCTCACTCAGGTGGGATATCGATATATGCGTCTCTAAATCGTAATCCACTCGTGTTGTGAATAACTGTTTCTCAAGTGATCTTTCCTTGAAAATGATCTCACACATATTCAAACAACGTCGACGTTTTCTTGCCATGGATCTATGTATGTACATATGACATACATAATCAACTTAATTACACAATAATAAAATTGAGAGATGGATTAATCACGTTAATTGTACATGAAATAAACATGAATTTGTAATTGGGTTATCAATCCATGCCTCTATAAATTGTCTTCCGTTGGGGTTGTGAGTGGTTGTTTCTGAAGTGGTCTTTCCTCGGGTAGGAATCACACATATTCAATCGACGTCAACACTTCTCTACCATGGTTATTGTATTATCCAATTGTTTAGAAAAGTCAGTGCTAGAAAAAAAGAAGATATATGAGCAGCAATTATGATATAAACTCCCACATTAGAAAGTATACCTGCCACAATCAGTGAACAAGAAAGTATGTTTTTGAACTAATACACGAACATGGGATAATACCACAAACAATACTTCTTTTTTAAGTTGTCATTGTAATGATAACTAAGAGTAATACATGAACATGGGATAATACCAATAAACATGATATGAACCAATAAGTAATACAAAAATAACCACACAAGATCCATGATAACATGTAAGAACATCTCTAATCAGAATATCCAATGTATCTAAAATCCAAAATTATGTTGCATGATAGGACTAAATAAAAAAGATATTACATCCACAAAGAGATACGACCATTCTCCTCCACAATATATAACAAGTAAGCACTAAAGGAATTTATGTCCTAAAGATTATCAAATAAATATGTATCGTATGCAGTGAGGTTAGTGTGAACCTAATCAACATCTACAACATCATAAATATAGGAAGGAATGGGAGAATATCTCTAAGGTGGAACATCTCTCATAGGTAGAACATTAACATGTAGATATCGAGTCGGTAGTCTCTCTAGAAATAAAGAAATGTTGTGATGAACTGAGGCAATCTCTGTATACTATAAAATGCAAAACAAGGCATTTATGAGCATTTAAGACTCCTCCTCATTGAGAGTGTCCACGTGGCACTTTATATTTTAATCTTCTTTTTTCTCTATTTTCTCTTTCCAGGTGATCTTTCCCTTTCTCGACCTTTCCCATTCTTTATTTCTGTTTACACCGAATAGAGGCTATTTCACAATGAATAAAACAAAAAACTTTCTACATGCCTCTCTAATCTGACTTTTCCATTTCTCTTGTTTTTTTTCTATATACAGGAAACTATATACATGTGCGATTAAGAGATCGTAATTTCCAGTTGTTATCTTGCCTTCTTACGGCAACCCGAAACCACCTCTCTCTCTCTCTCATCAGCTCCGGCGTTCCTCTTCATTTTCCATTCTCTCTTTCACGATAACCAGGTATATTTCTCCTCTAATTTCATTTTTCCCTAAACCTCTTCTCCTTAATCTGGCTCCTCCTCTTCCCCGGTTTGTTTTTTTCATTTTCATTTGTTTCTATTTGTATATTTTTGGTTTCGTCATTTTTTATGGAATGCTTATTTGTGTGATTAATTTTGTGTGTGGTGTTCATGAAGTGTTTGAGAAAATACTCAACTGAACATACAACAGTCATGAGGGGCTCATGTGGTCAGTGAAGATATTTTTTTGGTGTATATAGCAGTAGGTTCTAAAGGGTGTTTAAATTTGAGAACTCTAATTTGGATTCTTTTTTTTTTGCCAAGTTTTGAGACTTTTTTTGGATCCTTTTTATCCCCCTCAACATAAGTTATTTTTAACTATGTTTTTTAGAATATCCATCACCGAACTCCAAGGCATTTCTAAATTTTATCATCACTTGACACTTTTTTTAGCTCTGTTTTGAGAAGATTTTTATTGTTTGGGATTTTATAGGTACCTGCTTAATTTCTATATCTCCATTTCACCGGCTCATTAGATGAGATCGCTCGCCTATTGAACCTTTTGGGAATGTTAAAAAAGGGCAAAAAAATTAAAACAAGAGGCGACCCAAAACAAGGTGGGCATGGGATTGTTGTGATAGATTGAAAGCGATCAATTTTTATAGTCACTTTCTCCTTTGTTGACTCACTTTTTATTATTTCATTTGTTTACAGATTTCTTTTTCCAAGAGTTTATTATCGGTGTTGTCTCTATGGTGGCTCACCCTTCTGTAAAGATAGCCGCTTGAGCTTCTATTGATCGGGGTTCGTTCTAACTCTTGGTTTTTAATTCTTACGTCTGGAAAGCTCACGTCTCCTCCCTATATGGTCTAACTCTTTATTTTTAAGTCTTTTTTTTATTTCTAATTCTTGGTTTTTAATTTTTTTTTTTACATTTGTATTGGTGTGTACTGTTTACGCCGCGGGTGACCCAAGACGCGGTTCACTTGGAGGCATTGGACCCTTAGAAATCATGTTTATTATCGGGGCAAATGTTTTGGCAATGGGGCGAGTTAATGAACCCGACACTCTCATTTGGGTGTGTCGTTGTAGGGAGTTTCAAGAACCAAGAAGTATACTGGGTTGGATCCCTGATTGGTGCAGGAGTTGCAGGTATGCTCTATCATAATGTTGTGTTTCCTAAGGGTCTTAATTCATTGACGTACGTTGGTGATTGAACTGTCATTGGCGTTTAGTTATTTTATTTTTTCCTCCTTTTCTACTCAGTTAACTGTATCGTTGCAACATCAATATAAACTTATCAATGTATTTAGTATTGTCAATTTTTCATATTATAAAGGTTTGTTAAATATTGTTGATGTGGTGATGGAATTTGTCTGTGTTGTTACTTTTGAAAAAAATAGGAGAAAAACTACAATGGAAAGAAGAAAATCTGGGCAATCTGAACGACGGAACATGAGCCATTTCTGCTGATACAGTGGACAAAATGTTATTTTTAGAGGTAACAAAATAAGAGGTATGTTCGAATTACCGATGTGTTTCTCTCTGCGTTGGCCACATTTTTATGACTTCTGGTAGGAAATTGAATATGAATCCATTCCAAAATACTCCGATGAATGATTTAAATTGGCTCATGAACACTCCAACTTCTTAAAAGGAAAGGAACATACTCTCTTAGCTTAAAACAGATATTGAGAAAGCTAGGTTTTGATTTTGGTCTAGCTAAGTTCTTGCAAGATTCAGGCACATCAAGGTGCATGTCTATGGATATATTGCTCCAAGTATATTTCACATAAATTATTTGTTAGCATATTATTTTAGCTTTTTTTTTTTAATTTTTTTACTCAATTTTTCTTCCTCTTCTAAATATGTGCATTTTTCTTTCATGTCAATTAGAGAATCATATTAAAGATGTACATAATAGTTTTTATTAAAATTTCAATGTAAATACATTTTAAGCTTTAATATAACCACAAAGATTATGTAATTATATTTTTTGGAATAATTATCCAATAATGATTGTTTTATGTAAGCAACTTCACATACTACACATCCCTCGAGTTAGTATCATATTTTTCTTCACTTTTAAATTAATTATTTATAAGATAGTTTAGCCGCGCATCGCGCGGGTTTACACCTAGTATATCTAAAACACCACCATAGAAGTCACCTACGTTAAGATCATATACTGAATATCCATGATATATTCAAATTATGTCTGACCAAATGCTCGAGTATGCTAGTGTTAATGTGAACCAGTACGAACGGGAGCAAGAGTGTGTCTGAGAGAGAGAAGGAGGAGATAGTGCATCACTATATTGAGTGGATACCTCTTCAACAATGTCATCAAGAGGGTAGATGATTGGAGGAACCTAACCAAGAGAATTCGTAGTGATATGTACCTCATAACGAGTCAGTGTTGTGCCCTTGATAGGACCACTATTACTCGAAAAGAGGTCATTCAAAATCCTAGGAACCTCAATCGAGTATAGACAACAAATAAGCATATACTCAAAAGGTAATGCCTATATAAAATAATCCTATAAATCTCAATGAATGAAAATCCATAAATCTATTCTCTATGATAACATGAATGAATATTCCAACCAAGTAAAAGAAGTACTGTGTGTGCCAACGAGGTCAGAGATAATAGACAATGACTATATGTACATGCTAATATATGGGATCAAAGTCACATTATAGAAAGAGATTGTCTCGCTAGGGTAATTGGCATCCAAAAAGATAAGTGGGAAAGATTTCAGTAGAAAGGCCATGCTCACTATGAAGATATAAATCAAGAAAATCATCTTTCAAAAGATAAATAAATGAGGCAAGAACATCCTCAGCAGGAATATTGATGACAATCGGTAGTGTGTAAATAAATTATAAAAAAATAAGGTGACCGAAGAGAACTTAGGTGATTGTTTAGTTAAATCATAAGAATGTTAATTTTTTTCCCTCTTCCAAAATTATACCCCACTTGAGCAATCATTATTAACTACTGCAAAGTGGAAAATCCTCCTAAACCTCTAAGCCACTTTCTTGCCAATCTATTTTCTTGACCAACAGTTGTTCATATAAGATAATACTCTAATACAAATTAGTGTAGTAGTGCATATATATATATATATACACACACACACACACACTAGCGTATTACCGTGCTTGAAGGCACGACGAAATTTTCCAAAGTACGTAATCGCGAAACGGCAACAATTTTTTAAAGTATGCAATAGCGAAACGCAAAAATTTTGAAGTGTAATTTTAAAACATTGGGCCATAATATCCTTTATTTATAGGACTACTCACCACGCTTAACAAACAACAAATAGTCCAATAACATTCAAATAGTCTAAATTCATCAAATAAATTCACATATAATACGAAATATACAATATTCACCCATCGAATTCACATTGTGTCTCAAAAAAACAAAGTGTCAAATTTTCAAAAAAATAGGGCATAATCTCCTTTGTTTATGGAACTATTCACCCTGTTAACAAATAAAAAGTAGTCCAACATCCAAATTGTCTACATTCATCAAACAAATTCACATATAAAATGATATATACAATATTCATCAATCAAATTCACTGTGTCTCAAAAAAACAAAGTGTCAATTTTTTAAAAAATTTGGGCATAGTCTCCTTTGTTTATTGGACTATCCACCTTATTTAAGGGGTAACAACAAATCCAACAATAAAAAAAATTCAAAATTCGGAGATGGGAGCTAGAAGGCCGAGAAAGGAGAATATAAATTTATTCTTTCTGTGGGACTTCCTCAAAATGTCTGTGTCGTGGTGTTTGACCACCATCTTGGATGGGGTGAGAGCTACTACTACTGTCTTCCCATCCTTCTTCCCACCTCTTGCCATTATCACTCTCTCCCTCTTGGTTTTATGTACGATTTGACAAACAATAAACATAATTAATCAGTTTCTCGAACAAATTTACAATCACATAAGTAAATATACAATCAGTAACGTACATGTGATTTTTTTCATCCCAATCTTATTTGAATCCAAGGAAAAGAAGATTGATAGTAATTTCCTAGCCATGTTATTCGATTATTGTAGTGAAGCTGAAAAGTGGGTAACAATAAAAATTAATAGTAATTTCCTAGCCATGTTATTCGATAAAAAGTCCAAATTGTGGCAATATCAAACAGAAATGGAGAGCAAACTATTGTATCATCTTCGATAAAAATTACAAATAACATCCTATTGGGAAGAAGAAATTAGTTGGGTGTGATAAATGTGCATGTGCATGTGTGTGAGTGGGGAAGGGGGGAGGGGGCGGGGTACTTTTTTTCAGGTGAAGGTAACAATGTGTGTGGGTGTGAGATTTGTGTATGTGAGTGGGGAAGGGGGGAGGGGACGGGGCAAGGGGGCGGTGGAGGGGGAGAAGATGAGGGAGAGTTATGTGTGTGTGTTTGTGTGTGCGTGTGTGTGAGTGGGGAAGGGGGGAGGGGGGAGGGGGGGAGGGATTTTACCTGGGGAAGGAGGCGGCGGGGGAGGGGGCTGCATATATGCAATATGTGTGTGAGTGGACCATATTGCTTTGTAATTGAGTCCGATCCAACATCATCAATCAAACGTTATACAAAAACTTAGAGAGAGATGTCATTTACAAATTAAATAAAAGATCAGCGGATACCTAGAGAAGTCTTCATATGTCGTCACTAAATGAGTGTTGGAACTTGTAGGTTGTCCAAAACTATAACCCTTGTTAAGAAATGTGGGTGATGAAGCATTAAAAGTAGGACAACGAAAAAATAATAGAACTTCTATGAAATCATTTTATACAAAAACAACGATATTTGATAATTCAACACAAAAAGGTCCACGAAATCACATTTAATTTATATTTGTTATAAATTCAACACAATGGTGTTAGTTGCTTGAATATTGAATTTAAAAGAAAAAGATCGAAAGTTACTTGCTTGGCTTTGCTTGTTGCTGTGAATTGCTAAATCGAGGGAGATACCCGAGAGAGATGAGGGGAACTTGCATAAATATAAGATGTATAAAGTCAAGCATAAAAAAAGCCGACCGATTGTACTTATAGCTAGAAAAGTTCACTGCATAAGAAAAGTTCACTGATTGTAGTTTATCATCTTTAAAACATGTGTCATATGGGTGAACTAATTCAGAACTCATTTCAAAAAATAAAATGGAATATGCATCGTTATGAAAGAAATAAGAGCAGAGAGAAGACAACATATAAGGTTCAGAAAATTAAAGTGTTACATCGTCTCCTCTTACTCATTTCTACAAATGCCAACATATAAGGTAGTCCCAAAAAGCCTTTCCAAACATCAATAACCCCAATAGTGTTCATCTGAAGTCAAAAAAAGGTTTTGCTTGAGATGCTTATCTAAGTACTGATCTACAATCACAGTGCTAACTTTCTTCTGCTCCCGTACATATGCCTCTTTCAGTTTTAGAAATAGTGAATCAAACATGGGTTTGTACTACGGAATGACATTCTCCACGTACTTGGGGATTTCAACGCCATCATATCGTTCTTTATGCATATCAACCAAGAGGTATCCAGTTATTTATCTCAATCCAAAGTGAAATCCCTATCAATAGACGCAAACAAACAATATAAATTATCAATTCGATGTGAATCTAGTGTGAATGGCATCATTTCACCTGTTTAGAAATAATGAGTAGCTCTTTTTACTACCACTAAAACTAAACCAAGGCAAATAAGACAATCAAATAATCGCAACCAAACACATATAAACCATAATAATTCATCATCAATATTACTGGTCTAAAAAAAGTATAGCATGACACAAATATTATGAGTTCCCACCTAAAAACTAAGGCATGAATTCAAAAAATCATCCATGAAGGAGACAAATGTTGTTATAGATAGAATAATGTGTCTATAATGAGAATGTGATGCGTCAGATAAACTATTAATGGTATTTCCCAATAGATTTGAAAGGGATAAGGTTCATTTCAAAATACTATGCAAAAATAAAGTCTCCAACCATGGGAGATTAGTAGTATATTAGTGTTTGATACTCAAAACATAAATTATGCACGCTCGCAATTGTACATAAATAAAATTACCAGTGACGATGACACTTGGTTCAACAGTTGAGTGAAGGTGGTTTTTGGTGTGGTTTTCGGTGTCAATCCCTAAAATGTACAACAAAGAGTTCTCGCCAGTCCATTAACACTGCAACCTATCATATTAGCCTTCAATTTTCTCCCAATTTAGTGTGCGCTCTTCAATTTATTAACGCTGCAGCCTATCCAAATAGGTTCTGATCATTGTAACCAAAGCATAAAAGTTCGCATTGGTTAAAAACCGATCATTCAACTTTATGATTTGGTTAAAAACTGATCAGTGTAGGAACATTGCCATTGTAACAACTATCACAGTGCACATTTTATCAGAGTGAGAGTGGCAAAACAACCATTACCTCTCTCAAAACTCAAATCAATCTCCACGTTCAACTGCAAAATGAAACAAAACCGAAAATTACATACAAAATACAAAAACTATGGATTGAGAAAAGACTACAAAATAGAGAATTCTACCTAAAATTGTGAATAATATAGTAGCACTCTAAAAGTTCTTAGTAGCAAGGAAGAATATACGATGAAAGCATCGAATTCTACCTAAAATGTTAGGTAAAATAAATTCAATGAATGCCATACTTTCCCACTGTGATTATTGTACCTGCAAATGTAAATAAGGTACCGAATCTATATATATTTATTGCTTATATCCTATATTGTTCAATAGTTCCTAAACTAATGGAAGAGAACATTACCAAATCTACTTATGCGCATTCAAAAATAGGGCAGATCATCACAATAAATATATATAGCTTATAGCACGTCACATTACCAATTATATACATGCTCCCCATTTTTTTAATGACATCCAAGTATTAAATGCCTTAACAATATAGCGGTATGTCTCAACTCCGACACCGACTTAAGCAATTAATCAGCTGTCTCGACCATTCTATCCGCATGCATCTCTTGAAAGATTCTTATGAATTTCATACTGGTGGATCATTTACTCGGTCAACATGTATAGAATATGTAGAAGATGTAGAGAACTTCATACTATACTGGTGGATCTAAAAGTTTTACGACGATTCAGTTACAGTATCAAATGAGTATATTGAAAATCAAAGCATTTCAAACAGTCGACACAATATCAAATTAGTATATTGAAAAAACAGAGAATGAGGACAGTATAATGAAAATCAAACTAATATCAAATCAAAGCATTTAAAATGGTCACAGTAGTTTTATGACGATTCAGCTAGGTATAAATGTTGTACTGCTATAGCAGCTATAAAAGAAGTATGAAGTGTGAAATTGTTTCAGCAGTGCAAACATTAGCAGCTATAGCAATTATATCATCTATATAACTGCTATATAGCTGGCTATATAGAAACTCAAGTGATTCAAGATTAGGACAACCGTCCTATATACAAATCAACGCCATAACATAACATGAATAACATAGCATACTAAAGATAAATGCACATTCGGCACACAGATACTAAAGATAAATGCATTATCTCTAGATCATGTAAATTCATACTTTCTAGTACAACTCAGAGATCAAGAACATTAACCAGGAACATCTAATGCATACCTGAATTTTTTCACATTTGATAGTTAAACATCTGATGCTATATTAAAAGTTAAAAATTAAAATATAAACAATAGTTTGTTTGCGAGCCTATGTATTAAGATATTCAGGTTCGACGGGATCGGGTGGTATAACAAAGCTCAATTCAAGCCTGACCAAAACACAATTATCCATATTATATGGAGAAAGCTCAACCCATGCACACCCTTAGAACCTTAATTTCATGCCGAACTTTATACGGTTTACAATAAACTCCCTGGAACATATTTTACTTCCTTATCACACATTTACTAGACCAACCTTTATTTTTAACCATTTTTAACCACTGTCGCGTAAGGCAAAATGGCAAAAAAAGTTGTAGATGGTCTAATGTTCCGTTGCGAATATGAATTTCGTTGATAAATGGCCAAGTTTGAAACTGGAAGAATGTGACTTACTGGTAACATGCTAAACCATTGGTAACCATAGCATCACTTACATCAATGCATATAGGTGATTGGGACAATTTTATCCCGAGTGCCTAATCATGAATTGCTAATAGTTACTATTAATAATTAATGAATGGAACTCTGAAGATTGAAAGAGCATAAGAACAACCATCTTAACAATGATTTCAATACCAATTAAGCTATACACAACATAGACTTCCAGAGAATCACAAAAAAAGTAAAATAAGAAATACAGTCAGTAAGCCAATGTACTTAACAATTACAGGTTTCAAAATGTTAGTAGCCAACTCTAGGTTCAATATTGGAGGCATGAATTGTTTATTAAGAGAAAAGAAAGCAATAAACTAAGAAAATCAAAATAAAAAGGAAGGTTGCAGATGAAATACAATTCCAGGGTACCAGATGAAAGACCACACGCACACCTAAAAAGAAAGGGAAAAAGAACACAGGTTCCTTCTTAATGAACATGAACTATATCAACACTACTTCAATCACCTGTACCTGAATTTTTTCACATTTGATAGACTCATAGGTCTAATTTAGAAAGAAAAAACACAAGTGAACCATTGTTGGATGCATTTCAAAAAACACTATTGCATTTCAAAAGTAGAAAGCAAAAAACAAAACATAAAAATCTTCTATGACATGGCATGTGGTGCTAACAAAAGACTCTTGCATCGCACATCCTAATTGACAACATAAGTGAACCATTTTTGGATGCAAATTTGAGTAAAAAATGTTATGAAAAACTATTAGTAGTAAAATCAAACACAAAATCAAATGATATAAAGGGGGGTGAAATGAGATGAAGTGTGTTTGATTTTTTGCTTCACACATCATTTTACTACTTATTTACTTCCAGCGTTCAAAACTTGACTTCAACTTCGAAACTTGAATTAACAACATTCACGTTCCAATAAGAACAAAACAGCTGTTAAAGGAACATAGACTAACATCTAAAATTTTGAGTAAATAAATTTGAATAAAAAGAGTTTAGGCCCAAACCATATAGTGAGAGATTTAGAACCCCGAAAAGCATTAAATTTAAACACAATACTGTAATTGATACCTAAAAATGGAATTTGACGATTGGTGTAGGAGCTGATATTGTAACTATTTAGGAGCTGGTCTCACTATACGAAAACAACCCAAATTGTAATTGATACCTAAGAATGGAATTTGATGATTGGTGTACATTATTGATAGGATCAAACATCACATTTTGTTCTCTAGTCTTTCATACTGAGGACTGCCCCCATGAATAAATAAATAATCACCCCCCTTATAGTTAGTATCCATTCTTCCTTTTCCAATTACAATAAAGCACCTGCCCAAAATACATGGGACTTGGAATAGATCTAATCCAATTATGGAAGTGACCATTAAGAAAAAAAATCCAAATTGAAAAGAGTAACTCATAAAAACTGAAGCGCAGTGTACTCATGCATGTTCCAAACAAAAAGTATCTACCAAACTATAAATAATACTCTGAAATTCAACACTCATTTCAAACAAAAATGCCTACCAAAATATATATAAAACACCGAAACCCGTATAAGTACATATGAAACAATGAAATTCAACACTCATTCAGAAGTATGAATGATATTGCCTACTAAAGCATTTTTGAGTATTTCTATCATTAGCAATAAATGCATCATCAGAATAAAGTTCAAAGCAAGGGTATGGATAAAAAAAGCTTGTGAGAAACACTCAAAAACCCTCATTTAAACAGCTCAATTCACCATGTGTTACCATAGTTCCTTGTTGCCTCTATAATTTAAGAACCAAAGAAAAAGTAGCAGTAGATTGAACAACTCCCCTGGTTATTTCGAGAAGAATCTGTGGTGCCAAAGAAGCAGTAGCAGTAGCATTCACTTCTAGCATTGATCCTACAACAACTCTAGGAAAAATATAAACAAACTAAGAGTTTTTTAAGAAAATTCTAAATATGAACAAATAATAATGCAAAGAAAAAAGGGAAAAACAAAAATTAGAAGTCATATCATACCAAAGTAAAGTTTAGATGATGTGTTATAGAACAACATTCTTGAAAATGTTTCCATGTGATAGAATTGCTCACATTCCCCTAACCGAGTCGTCCACTGTGAGTATCAGACCAAATTGTAAAATCGATATGGCTTTCATTTGTATATAAAAAACACAATTAAGTGCAATAACAAATTAGTTGATTACAAATAGCTGAAGAAATTAGTTACCGTGTGCAAAATCGCAAACTGCAAACCGCAATCATCATCCATTGCAAACCGCAAACCGCAATCAGTCATTCTTGGAAGCATCTAAGAAAAGTGCAAGCCGCAATTAATTATTGTCAAAGAATTGAAAACCCACCAATGTGTATTAGGTAATACCATTAATCATGTTCAGATGTCCTGATGATTCTTCACTGTACCATAACAAATCGGCAAACAGTGAGCCTTTTACAATCAAAACCCCAATATTAAGGACTCGAGCAAATGGAAGATAGCTGAAAAAATCTCACCTGATTTCTCAACTCAATCATATGTGGTTCTATTTCCGAGTTCTTCCCTGTATAAAGAAATCATTTACTTCTATTTCATTGTGAAAATTAGCAGGCTGTGAAATAAGACCCCAGTTCTTTCCTTCTTTTCCTAATAAAATTTTTGTAAATAGAATAAACATATCTACAAAATAAATGTGGACTAAGCCAGGAACTCACATGTAAGCTGCAGAGGTTCATTCCGAAGTTCATCCCTTACCTGAATTAATACGAAAAGATACATGAAAAAAAACATAGTGAAAAGGGTTAAAACCAACCCCAAAAACAATTCAGCAAAAGGGCATCACAAAATCATTCCATTTGTGTGAGCATGTGTGTGTATGTTTGTGTGTAAGTGTGCATGAGAGAGAGAGAGACTGCTTGACTATAACGGAGGAGGGCGGCGGAGGGCAGTGACGGCTAGGGTAACGGCGGCTAGGGCTTGGAGCGAGAGAACGAGGGAGTGAGGTGAGGACGGCGGGGTGGGTTTGTGGGGTTTGGAGAGAGAGAGAATGAGGGAGAGAGGTGAGCGCGTACGTGTGTAAGAGTGTGAGAGAGACAGATTTTTGAAAATACCCTCATTTTTTAATTGAAGTGTAATTTTAGTGAGTATAAAAGAGGGGGAAATCAAAGAATTAAGGGGTAGGTTGGTAAAAAAAAGGGAGATGATTTGAACCATTAAAATGTGTAAAAATGTGTAAGGAGGTGGCATTGATCTGCACCGTTGAAAATGGGTACATTTTCAAAAACCAAGCTAACTTATTATATATATATATATATATATATATATATATATATATATATATATTTAAATTATTAGGGGTCTTTTATTGCTGTTTTGACTTCTAATTTCCCATATTTAGTTTCTTCACAGCTAAGAGTATGATGATAAGATTGAAAAAGATTCAAACCCACTACCCTGCTATTTCATCCTTATTCTGCCATGATGGCCCGCACCTACCTTCAATTCTCAACCATTAATTTTCAAAGCTTTTATTAATTACGAAGGAATCCAAAAAAAAGACAGAAGAAAAAAAGGTTCTTGAGTTGTATACATGATGAATTGGAAATCTAATTACAATTATCACTCTTTTGATTCCAATCTCTGTTAGTTGATTCCACATCATCCGAGATTTAAAAAAATTATCTATCCTATGGAAATAAATAGAATAAAGAAACTATAACAATATGTTTATGAGATGGAGCATCGCTTACTGATATTTTGATATCACCAACCTTCAATGCAAATTTTTTGTATTAAAATTTGACGCATTTGCTCTGCAAAATGGCTTTTTTCCCTCTCAATTAAAAATGAATATCAAAATTACTTATAATAAACCAAAAGATAAAGAACAACACCTGCTACTTACTTTATTTTTCAGGTGAAGAGAGTCGTGTGAATAAAAGTGGAAGCGGTGGGATTAATTTATATAGACAAAGTGGTAAACATATAAACGAAGTTCAAGCGAACATTATGGATTATATGAAAGGGTTAGAAAGGAAAAAGAAGACGTTCGTTGGTCGTGTGTATGTAAAGGGTTTGATAAAGGAAGTTAATGGAGTAACATAGTATGTGAAGGACTAGAAACCAATTGACACCATTTAAAGCAAGCTTTTGGCAGAGCATGTGGATCTACTTGACCAGTGATTGCATGTTCATTAATCGGGAACGAGGGGAGCCAGTTGAAAACTACAATACAATAACTCAAGGATGATATTGAGAAGCTCCTAATGTAAATGAGTAAAAGCCTTTCCATCATGATTGGCTTATGAGTATTGAAATTGGTCATTTGAGGCTTTGACTGCAGTTGTTGTCTTATTAGGGAATCGTCTAGTTGTTCGTGTTTCTTTTTTCCCCCTTTTATCACTTATGGTTTTATGTATGCTACTTCGTCACAAGGTTTAAAACTCTATTTGTGAGAAGGGTGAAGAAATTTTCTCAAAAAAAAAAGTTATTTAAGGGTTAAAAATGACATGATTTTCAATCCAAAAAAATGATGCTTTAGTCTAATAAATAGCGTGCCATGTAGCATGAGCATGTACTAGGGATTCGAAAGACTCTTATTTTATAAAATAAAAGAAAACCAACCCTCTAATACACTAAAAAAAACTGATATTGCAACATTGGATTTGCATGGTTATTGGAAGTGAAGCATGTGGTTGTATTGATGATATTCGGTTGTGCCCGAAATAGGCTCTTCGTCCAGCTATGCTAAAGAGTCACTTTGCAAACACTATCTTGAAGGAAAAACAAAAGATCCTCCTTAATCAAGGTGGTAAGGCTGATCCCATAAAGATGCATTGTGAAAAATAAAGATTAGAAAGGCAACAGTAAGAAGAGAAGGCCAGGATTGAAGTCTAAATAAAAGTTGCTGAAGCTGCCTCCTGATTGAGTGTAAATAAATTCTCTTATGTACTGCCTCATTATGTATATATTCTCTCATGTACTACCTCATTGATTATGAAATTCAATTCTTCTATTTCATCTTATTTATAAAATTCTAACCGCTCCAAAAATTTTAACTTCTTTTCCTCCTAAACACCAATGGGAAAAATTATATTGTGTAAAAGTATTGAATTTCAGTTGCTTCAAAAGATCATATAAAAAATGATTGAGCATTTCTAAGTATATCTGACTCTGGATAGGATGCAATGATTATTACTCCATCACCCAAGGCATATGGGAGTTTTCCAAAAACTTATCTGCTCAGTATGCTTTTCTGCAAAACCCAATTTATAAGGGTATTTGTAAATGTTAAGAAGAATTTTGGGAAAAAAACAAAGTGTTCCTTAAAACCATACCTTGTTTACTACATCAGCTTCCCAAATTATAAAGCTTCTTTATCCAATCAGTCTCACTAATAAGAATACTTTTTTGGAATACTAGAGGAGTAGGAATTAAACCGACTGTTAGAAAACTAAAAGAAAATATCCAAGAAGTACATCTTAGAGGTTATCATTTTGTCGGAACCTAAATATATTAAACATCACCACCTGCCCTTCCCAATTCAAATAATAGCAGATTATGGTAGCTGTGATAGTCAAATTAGGTACACCGTGATGATGGGTAATGGTATATTTTTCTTTGGATATTGATAGATCGTCAAAAAGACTGATAGAAGGAACCATGGAGCTGAAAAACATTACTAGTGTTGAACCACAAACCACTGAATTATGTTTGAGAGAGCTCATATTGATAAAGAAACAAATTCCTAGAAAATGTTTAGCTTAAGAATTAGATAAAAAAAAGATTAAAAAATGAAAATAAAATGAAACTTAAAACCCTAGAGCCCAATTGTTGCCAAGTTATATCAACCCTCATCGAGCTATACAAAGGCTTTAATTTTCTAAGATATCTTACCAAAAACCACAAACCAGAATCAAAAGAGTATATATATATATATATATATATATAGAAAATTCTCTGATCAAACCACCCTTCTAAAAAGGCATGTAGATAAATAGAAATGTGAATGTACTTTACATGCATGTAAAATGGTACTGTGAATACAAAACAACTACTGGAAATTATAATCTTATTTATGATAAAGGGTACATATAACTAAGGACCTAGTTAAAAAAGGTAACGTAAACAGTTTAAATCAAAGATGATTCAATCAGTATATATATGAAGTAAAGTTCAAAATTAGAGGCAGAAAGACCTATCTGACCGATGCGTGATACTTTATTAGATGTTAGCTGACCGATGTTTAGGATCAACTGATATTTAGGATCAAATATCGGCTGACCGACGTGAGATTCTTTATCAAATGTCAGTTGATCAACGTTTAGGATCAAATGTTGATTGAACGACACAAGATTCTTTATCAGATGTTAGCTGACCGATGCGAGTCATTGGTCAACCAACTATTACTAAGCACAAAAAATAAGCAAAAAGAAGAAGAGCAAGAATTCGATTGTGATTGTGCTTATTTCTTAGGTAAGAATGTGGGACACATACAAACTGAAGATATAATGCATAAGATAATATCAATAATTCTAACTAAAATTCACACAGAGAAGTATATGAATATTTTCATAAATTAATCTTAAAACTATACTTTAACAACCAACTTACAATTCGGGTTTTCAATTGGCTCACCCTCAACCTCCTATCACCACTAGAAATTAATCGAGTACAAAAACTAATGATATTAATCAATGACCCAGAATTAAAATTACCTTTATGCATATCAAATCGACGATATTATTGATGATACGAGAAATCGTCCACTTATCGTTTTCGCATCAGCAAATCGTGTGTGAAGTATGTAATAATCAACTAAAGCAAGTAAATAGAGAGAAGACAAGATATAGAGTGGTTCAGCCTTTAAAATAGGCCTACATCCACTGTGTTGCTCCGTTCTCATTGTATGCGTTGCATGGTACAGTATAATCGTGCCTTGAGTGGCATACAAATGAGAATAAAGGAGAGTACGTGGCAGTACTGAGGATTCCGGAGTGCTGGATAGGTGGCTGCGATGTGGATGGGTGGCCACCAAGTTGTGTCGAGATTGTGTAGTGAGAATCTGTATCGTAGAGCCTGCCTTGGGCGTATGTGGAATCCCCCTCCTTTTTCGGGCATGGTCCTCTATTTATAAGGAAGTGAGTTGAGTCACGTGCCCACAGCACGTGACATGTACCAAGTCTGCAGTCACTTGTGGATAAGGGTGCGCAGCCCGTAGAGTAAGCAACGCTGAGTAGTGAAGCGCCATAAGGTGGGGTGCCGCGGCCTTTGATGAAGGGGGCCGCACCCTACGAGAGATCTGGCCGCGCCCTGACTGTGGTAACTGCCGCGGCCTGTATGGTCTGAACATCCGCAGCTTCGAAAGAGTACCTCCGCAGCAGGGTGCTATATATTGCATTATCAATAAGCCCCCAAGCCGTTGTGCCAAGGGAAGTATATTGGGACTGCGGCTTGTAAGCCTAGTAACCGCGGTGCTTTCAAAGCGACGATTCGTCTTCCGCGCTCCCTTATATAAATTGTTTCTGGCCGTGGACTTCATTACGTTTCCAAAACTTTTGAGAGCAAATCGAGAGCGAAATTGTGCACAATCCTTCTTGCATTTTCTGGCAGCCTTCCGAGGTGGTTTGAAGCTGCGTGTGGTGTTTCCAAGATGGTGTGAGGCTGAACATAGCAGATTCTTCTCGTTTCCAGGTAATCTTTCGATCAATAGGCTTCGTAGTTTTCATTTCTTTCCAGTTTTTAATAATCGAATCATATGAATCAAATACCAAACCCATCTTTAACTTCCACGAACAAACTCTAGCTGTTTGATAGGAATCTAGGGTTATATTTGCTTGTTTTGTTTTTCCCACATATGCTGCACATGAAACACAACTGTTCTTGATGTTCATAATTGAACACTCCGTATTCTGTGGGTTTGATCCGAAAAATTATGGGATTTAGGAAATCACGTTTAGGATTGAGGCCGCGGCATGGTTTGATTTCAATGACTTTACAATTCTGCGTTTCCGCGCTAACTGGCCGCGGTCCGCGCTAACATCTGCGGCATCAAATCACCACCCCATAGTCCAGGAATAGCCTTAGAACTGTAGTTGATGCTAGTGTACTAAAAATTTAGGAAATGCCGTGTCTAGGAATGCCTTAAAACAATTTTGTATTATTACCGCGGCATCCTAAGTTCTTCTGATACGGATACGGATGCGGCTGCGGCTTGTTTGGACTGATCCCAAAAGTATCATTTTTAACTCAAAAATACCCTGCCGCGGCTTCTTGAAGTCTGACAAGTCATACTGGCTGCGGCGCCTAACTGCGAACTCTGCTTTTCAGGTACTGCTGCAGCCATATGAGTTTTGACCCCGACGAGTTCCTGGGAGGCTTTTGGGCAAAGCACTTTGGGACCTCTCCCCCCGAGCTTACTTCTGTGCCCCCTCTAAGATCAGTAGGGCCTTGTAAACTCACAGATTGCCCAAACTGCGTAATTCTTGACTCAGACTCCGCGGACTCCGCGTCTGGAAAGAATTGTCAATCGTCGATGGAAGAAGCCAACTCAAGTATCACCCCACGGCTGAAGGAGATAGTACCGCGGCCGCTAGAAACAAGCCAGGAGGTACATCAGGGAGGGGTGTGAGACCTTTGGCCGCGCTTGATATCCGCAGCTCAATGACCCAAGATTGGGTTGAGCAGGTGGCTGAGGCCTTCGAGTTTCCAGAAAATTTGATGTGTTCAGCTCCTGCCGCGAACCAAAGACCGTGCACGGTTCTATCTGACGACGGAATTTATTTCCCCCTGCACGCGTTCATTTACGGGCTGCGGCTACCTGTCCCAGTTCCTATCCGTCGACTTTTTCAGGCGATGAACCTGGCCCCCGCATAGTTGAACCCTAACGGCTGGAGAGCCATTCTCGCTGCAGTTGTCCTTTGGCAGCAGCAGTTCAAAAAGGACATCACTCCCGCGGAGTTCTTTCACTTCTACCGTCCAAAGGAGAACTCGGTGAAGTTCGCGGGCTACTATTATTTTTCTAGCCGCGGCAGGGATGAGACCCTTTATTCTGGGAGGCCGACAAGTGTGAAAAATTGGAAGGGAAAATATTTCTACATCTCTGGTGAAGGCTGGGAGATGCACCCCGAGGAGAATGAAAGAGAGAGAACATATACAATGCCGCGGCAGTGGGGGATACCCTCAAAATTAGGTATAAGATCATAGACGCGTCCTTTTTATTTCACGTGTAATTTCCACTAACTTGATTCGTCTTTTCATTCTGCAGCCCTTGGAAATCTGCATTTAAACAAGTGGCAGGAGAGAAGAGTTGCTGAGGCTGCGGAAGTTCCAGCTGAACACAAGAGGTTCAGCATACTTGTAACGTCGGCAACTATATTTGTGGCAGGATTTTTCCCAAACAAATCCATTCCTCAACAAATGGGCACGGAAGGTAAACCATTATTTTTATTCTATGGCCGTTTCTGTCCTTGAACTCATGCTATTCTTTTTCAGGTGAAGAGGTTGACAGGGACCTGCTAGCAGCGCAGCTGGCAGAGATGGATGAGGACGCGGTCGTCCTGAATAATACCGCGCGGAGTAGAAAAAGGAAGAGGTCCAAGGCTAAGGGACATGTCACGGCTCCCTCCGAAGAAAATAATGCTGCCCAAGCTGCGGTCACTGCCAATAAGGCGACTGATCCTGTCGCAGAGCAGGTGGTTAATGACGGCCTTCCGCATGACCAATTTGATGATGACATAGGGGAAAACCTGGCCGCGGTGGGCCTGATGTCAACCGATGTGCCCCTTCATTCATCATCTCCTCCACCGCCAGCTGTTGTGGGGGTTAACGCTAACTTGCCGCCCCCACAATTCCGCGGAGAGTCCGGGCCTGATGGAAGACCAAGACCCCAATTGAGGCAGCCTGACCCCAATTCCTCTTGGGACACTACTGCAAAGGCTGCACGGAGAATGAAGCGAGCACTGGATGCCGCGGACCTAGACAGGATAGTTGGTGAAGATCATGAAGACCTGGAGGACTGCGGCCTCCACAGCCATCTGAGGGTACGTACCAGTCGTCATTCTTTCAACTTTTGCACCATATGTATTTTTCATATTTTCTCCCCTTTATTTCATATTTTTCATATGTACTCCTTTATTTCAGGCCGCGGATGTGATTGTTGTTCAGAAGAGGAAGTACGAGGCCTTGTACAGGCTGAAGGAGGCTGAGAAGAGTGCCCATGCCGCGGACTTGCAGGCTGCACGGAACTCCTCATTTGAGGCTGGGAAGAGCTCTGCTGCCGCGGCTCTTCAAGCGGTAAAAATGAACTTGGAGAAGGCAGACAAGGAAAGGGAGGAAGCGGAGCAAAATTTCATACAAGCCGCGGAATCCCTAAAAGCCTCGCAGGCTCAGACCGCGGAAGCTGCCCAAGCTGCAGAGATTGCCAATAACAAGCTTATATTTCTCCAAAAGAAATATGATGAGCTGGAGTCTAAGTCTGCCCAGGATGCAGCAAACCATGCCGCGAAAATAAAAAGATTAGAGGCTGATCATGGTGAATCCCTCCAGTTAGCCATAGATCATGCCATGGAGTCATTTAAAGGCTCCAAGGACTTCTTTATTGTCAACAACAGGGCCTACCTCCGCGGCTACCAGGAGCTGCGGCAGAGATTTGTGAAGAACTTCCCCGAAACCAAGGAGAGGGTCCTGGCCTGGAAGTTAAGCGATGCCGAACATCATGAGTGCATCGCTGAGCTCAAGTCCGCAGCGGAAGAGAGGGCAAGGATAAAGGCGGAGGCCGAAGCAGCGGCTGCGGAAGGAGTGACAGAGTCTGTCGCGGACGGAGAAGATGCTGATGAAGATGATGACGCAGAATATTAAATTCAGTTAATTTCTGGAGCTCATCAATAATTCAGGGCTGCGTCCCTTCTTTTTGTAATCTGCATTTGTGGCTGCGGCCTCCTTTCTGTAATCTTGAATATTTAATATCAAGGCTGCGGCCATATTGACTATGTACATGATTGTTATCTTTCCATTCCTTGCTCTCTTACATTTCCTGCTTATAATGAATGATTCATCGTAGCTACCGCATATTTGAAAACGCATCCGTGTCGAGATAAACATAATATTTTAAGTCCGCGGACAGAGATCGAATTCGTATATTGATTAAAATCCCATTTCCGCGGACATATAGACAGTGCGACGTCTTTTGAAGTAAGGGATTTAGCGGTCACGAGGTAGCTGTGTGCAAGACGCGGCTCTTCATTATGCCATGCCACATAAATGTCTTCGCTTGGTTGCCGTGGTCCTAATTTCAAGGCTGGGACTTGCTGATTGCATGTGTCTCCATCCGCCTTCATTGCGCCCAGTTTGTCTGAACTGTTTGCCTTTTGTTGTCCCATAACCAACATGAACCATAAAGCAAACTCTTTCCTTAGACTTGGTACAATTGATTCTCTTCCACCGTGGCATTCGACATGGTAGCTCTCTCATGCCTCTAGATGTTAGCGTCTCAGCATTTTCACGGATGAGTGGCTCTTAGAGCTCTGCAATCGTACCGGTGGGATGCAGCACATTTCTGGTTCATCTGAACGATATGCCTTTGTAAACATATGCTGGTGTTTCCCAAACTTCTCGCGCTGGGTCATGTCACCAAGCACTAACATGTGAGACACTATCAAACCTCTCCCAGCTGGGTTACGTTATGAAGCCACCCACAGCTAATGTGTGAGACACTATCAAGCCTCTCCAGGCTGGGCTATGTTATTAAGCCGCCCACAGCTAATGTGTGAGACACTATCAAGCCTCTCCAGGCTGGGCTATGTTATTAAGCCGCCCGCAGCTAATGTGTGAGACACTATCAAGCCTCTCCAGGCTGGGCTATGTTATTAAGCCGCCCACAGCTAATGTGTGAGACACTATCAAGCCTCTCCAGGCTGGGCTATGTTATTAAGCCGCCCACAGCTAATGTGTGAGACACTATCAAGCCTCTCCAGGCTGGGCTATGTTATTAAGCCGCCCACAGCTAATATATGAGACACTATCATGCCTCTCCAGGCTGGGCTATGTTATTAAGCCGCCCACAGCTAATATATGAGACACTATCAAGCCTCTCTAGGCTGGGCTATGTTATTAAGCCGCCCACAGCTAATGTGTGAGACACTATCAAGCCTCTCCAGGCTGGGCTATGTTATTAAGCCGCCCACAGCTAATGTGTGAGACACTATCAAGCCTCTCCAGGCTGGGCTATGTTATTAAGCCGCCTACAGCTAATATATGAGACACTATCATGCCTCTCCAGGCTGGGCTATGTTATTAAGCCGCCCACAGCTAATATATGAGACACTATCAAGCCTCTCCAGGCTGGGCTATGTTAATAAGCCGCCCACAGCTAATATATGAGACACTATCAAGCCTCTCCAGGCTGGGTTACGTTATGAAGCCACCCACAGCTAATGTGTGAGACACTATCAAGCCTCTCCAGGCTGGGTTATGCTATGAAGCCACCCACAGCTACTGATATACACAAAGTCCTCCACGGCCAGAGATTATAAGCCTCCCGACTTGATGACGCGTCCCAAGAGCTGAGATCGGGCATTGTAAGCCCCCGTGGCTAATAAAAGCTCCTTGAATCCTTGGACGCTTTCATGATTATAATCATCATACGATAAGATACAGTTGCACATCGTGAGGGGCATTTTTGAGCTAATTAAGACCGCAATCCCTCCATAGGTGCATCTCAAAATAATCATAATCTTCCAAGATAATGTGTTATTCTTCCCTTGGAATCTGTTTAAGACAAAAGGTCTTTTTGTGAGATGACAAATTATGAAAGCAAGAGAGGAATGAGATATGGAAAAATTTGCTAATTCATATATTTATATATGTATGTTTCAGCCAATGACTTTGCTAATAAAACATAAAATCTTGAGTATTCGGGCTCTAATGAGCTACATAAAGCATAGACAGAAATAGTTGAAATTGAAAAAGGCTAAGGATGAGGTGTGGCATGCAGCCCCTGTCAGGTCTGGCTGAGCCCTTTATTCATTCTTCAGGAATCGCTGCAGCATCCCCTGGCCAATTAGCCTTTCGACTTCATCTTTCAAAGCATAGCATTGCTCTGTGTCATGGCCATGGTCCTGATGGAATTTGCACCAGGCAGCTTTGTTCCTCTTGTGGGGTGGAGCTCTTAGCTTTTCTGGCCACCTCAAAAGCTTATCCTCTTTGATACACTCAAAGATCCCTTCGATTGGAAAAATCAACGGCGTATAGATGCCCGACTTTTTCTCTGATTTCTCTGCTTCCCTTTTCTGCCTTTTACCAGTTTCTTTGACTGCCACGGCAGGTAAAACTCTTCCCGGACCTGCATTTGAATTTTGATTGGCCGCGGCCTCTAGCATCAGCACCCTCTGAGTGAGGTAATTGACCTGGGTCTGAAGTGAAGCATGGCTGTCATAGAGGTGATTAAGGTGATTATACAGTTGCACAATCTCATCTTTGACTTCTAGGCTCTGGCTGGATTCTCCCTCCATTTCTGCTTTGTTAATCTTTATAAAGTATATATAATCTGAGAAAAAAAACTAACTGAAGTGAGTGATCTCAGAAATATTGGAGTAACCAAGTAGGAAATGGGAATGCGGCGTTTTCACTATCACATGGCATTCCTGCCGAGGCCGCGGCCATTAAGGCACATAGGTACACTGCCGCGGCCTTGTATGATATACACCAAGGTTGATCCGAAGGCCACCCGAGTGTTCCTTGATGTTTTGAAGCTTCTGTATTACAACTGACCCAGTAGAGGTTGCGGCATGTAAGGTAGTTGAACTACCATGCCGCGTCCCTACCTAGGCAGTGAAGCCACAATCCCTAAATTGAAGCCCGGGAACTGAGTTTTTCTCCCAAAACTTATGGAGAGCATACCTACTAGGGTCTATCCATGAGAGAATAACCTCTCGGTGCACACAATGGCATAATTCTAATGATAAATCCTAGATCATAGGCAAAGAACAAAAAGGGAGTAAATAGAACTCTTCCCTAATCACCCACATTTACGGGGCTAAAGCCCATCAAGCCTTCCAGCTCTATCTAGGTGGGGTGATATCACAGGGGTATGTAAAATAGATCTAAGGTCGTCAAATGGAGACCCGAGAGCAGATCTGAAGGTAAGAAATACCCATTTAAGGGTGTAAGTATAAAATTGAGCTCAATAACCAAAATTTACTCATGTGAT
The DNA here is from genome assembly GCA_949130495.1 of Sambucus nigra. Taxonomy (NCBI): domain Eukaryota; kingdom Viridiplantae; phylum Streptophyta; class Magnoliopsida; order Dipsacales; family Adoxaceae; genus Sambucus; species Sambucus nigra. The sequence continues at coordinate 183,730,031 of OX422216.1, forward strand.
GATGATCCAGAGGATCCCCATGAATAGAATAAGGTGTTTAAGAACTCGAAACATAGAGAAACAAGATTGAAATATATCGTTCCCACAGACGGCGCCAAACTGATGATACGAGAAATCGTCCACTTATCGTTTTCGCATCAGCAAATCGTGTGTGAAGTATGTAATAATCAACTAAAGCAAGTAAATAGAGAGAAGACAAGATATAGAGTGGTTCAGCCTTTAAAATAGGCCTACATCCACTGTGTTGCTCCGTTCTCATTATATGCGTTGCATGGTACAGTATAATCGTGCCTTGAGTGGCATACAAATGAGAATAAAGGAGAGTACGTGGCAGTACTGAGGATTCCAGAGTGCTGGATAGGTGGCTGCGATGTGGATGGGTGGCCACCAAGTTGTGTCGAGATTGTGTAGTGAGAATCTGTATCGTAGAGCCTGCCTTGGGCGTATGTGGAATCCCCCTCCTTTTCTGGGCATGGTCCTCTATTTATAAGGAAGTGAGTTGAGTCACGTGCCCACAGCACGTGACATGTACCAAGTCTGCAGTCACTTGTGGATAAGGGTGCGCAGCCCGTAGAGTAAGCAACGCTGAGTAGTGAAGCGCCATAAGGTGGGGTGCCGCGGCCTTTGATGAAGGGGGCCGCACCCTACGAGAGATCTGGCCGCGCCCTGACTGTGGTAACTGCCGCGGCCTGTATGGTCTGAACATCCGCAGCTTCGGAAGAGTACCTCCGCGGCAGGGTGCTATATATTGCATTATCAATTATAACTTGAATATCATGGACTAGATAAACTCAGTCAATCATATCATTTAGTTTGTCTTCCTGCATCATCCAAAAAACATGAATAAATAATGACAATATAAAAGGAATATGTAAACTTCCAAACATCAGTTGAAATAAAATAATAATATCAAACATAAGTCTTCACTCAACAACATGCCAAATCCTCAACAAAAATAAATAGAAATTGATAATGTGGTACCCCAACGATTAGTTTTATTACGTCATTATTACCTCGCTTAACCTCAATAAAATAAATTATAACATTATTAGTATTACCTTAGCTTAACACGTTTGAGACTAAAATAACACGTTCGCTGGACAATAAAGCGAAAGGATTCGAGACAAGGAATATTGGATTCTAGGATGCAATATTAGGGCATTTTGTCTTCCACTCATTGTCTTTATTTGTTAAATTACATCAGTCCAATCAAACTAAACTTAGTTTATCTATCCATTTATAAAGCATTGCCATTACAATTTTACTATTTCTTACACATGATTATGTATCATTTGTTTGAATTTATATTATAATTCCTCTATAATAGGTTTTAAATGATAATTCAAGCAAAAAAGAAAGAGAGGTGTATATATAACAATTCATTAACACATTTTTCGGCGTTCAGAGTTCAACATTAAGCCTAAAACTCAAATTCGCGTATTCATTAAATCTATCGCCCTAACGTAATATCTAACTTCATAACTTTATTAACAGCAACAACAACATCTAATACAATCACTAAAATTCCAAAATAATAATAAAAAAAACCAACTCAATGTCTCTTTCCATGTGTCCACCAGTTCTACTCCCATCCAAACTCATCATATGAATCCTCACCATCCAAAAACCAAATCCTCATAACAAAACTCAATTTCTCACTAATCAAACCCCAATTTCACTAGTTTTTACCAATTCCAAACAATCTCACCTCAAATTACTGAAAAAACACCTCAAGTTAGGTTTTCTCATGCACACACTCACCAAATTCATTAACAAATTTTATTAGGCTTCAAATGATAATCGCAAATATTTAAATGATAATCATGATTATTCAAAGAAAGAAATAAAGGTCTTTATTACACATGATTATATATCATCATTAATATTCAAATGATAATCGTGACTTACCTCAGCAATGGCAAGGGATGGTGCGACATGCAAGATGGCGAGGGATGGGTGAGGGATGAGCGACTAGGTCTAAGGCTGGGGCGAGGGTGACGAAGGTGTGCGGGTGAAGAAGAAGGAGGATAACGATGTGTGGTTCTTTTTATGTGTCTTTTAGTTTCTTTTTTTTTTTAATTTCCTAGGTTCTTAGTCTATTGAAGAGGCGGGATACTAAAACTTGGTTGGAGGGAAACTAAAATTTGTTTAGCCGTCTCATAAGGTATACTTTTTGAAACGGCTACTCCTTTGTAGTCTTTTTCATAGTACTTTTTGAGACGGGTAATATAAGGGGTCTTACAAAACAAAGTTTTTAAGACGGCTAATTTAACCCGTCTTAAAAAGTGAGTTATAGAGACCCAAATTTTAGTCGTCTCAAAAGGTTCCATCTTAAAAAGTAGTTTTTTTGTAATGGGACTAATGTAACTCATAGGAACTGAACGCATGGTCATGGGACTCCCAGTTTGAGAATAAGGAGATAATTTGAAAATATTTAGACTTAGGCTTAAAAACATGGTGTTATACCGCAAAAAGCCAAAACGGGACGGTGAGAGGCACCAACACCTCGTATGGGAAGAATGTAACTAATAAGAACTGACCGCATGGTCATGAAACTTCCTATTTGAGAATACGATGATAATTTGAAAATATCTAGACTTAGGCTTAAAAACAAGGCGTTAGAGGGTGAACCCCCAAAATGGCCCTGTGAGAGGAACCAACACTCGCAAGAGACCAATGTAAGTCGTAGGAAGAGACCACGTGGTCACGGGACTCCCGGTTTGAGAATAAGATGATAATTTGAAAATATCTAGACGTCGGCATAAAAACATGGCATTATAGTAGGAAACCCTAAAATATCCCCCAAACGGCCCCTTGAGTGGTACCAACACCTTGCACGGGACCAATGTAATTCATAAGAACAGACTGTGTGGTCACGGGGATCCCAGTTTGAGAATACAACGATAATTTTAAAACATTTAGACTTAGGCTTAAAAGCATGTCGTTAGAGGCTAAAAACCCAAAACAGCCTCGTGAGAGGTACCAACACCTCGTAGTGTACCAATATAACTCGTAGGAACTAAATGCATGGTCACAAGACTCCTGGTTTGAGGATATGGAAATAATTTAAAAAATATCTAGACTTGAACTTAAAAACATAGCATTATAGCGTGAAACCCCGTAATAAGCCCCAAACTGCCCCGTGAGAGGCATCAACACCTCGTACGGAACCAATGTAGCTCATAGGAATTGAACGCATGCTCATGGTACTTTTGGTTTGAGCATACGATGATAATTTGAAAATATCTAGACTTAGGCTCAAAAACTTGGCATTAGAGGGGGAAACCCAAAAATAACCTCAAACAGCCCCGTGATAGGCACCAACACATCGTATGGGACCAATGTACCTTATAAAACCTGACCGCGTGATCACGGGACTATCGATTTGAGAAAACGATGATAATTTGAAAATATCTAGACTTCGTCTTAAAAGCATGGAATTATAGCGTGAAACCCCGAAATATCCCCCAAACGGCCTCGTGAGAGGCACTAATACCTCGCAACATACCAATGTAACTCATAGGATCTAAACGCATGGTCACGACACTCTCAATTTCATAAGATAATGATGATTTGAAACTATCTAGACTTGGGCTTAAAAATATGCACTTATAGCACGAGACCCCGAAAGAGTCCCCAAACGGCTCCATGAGAGGCACTAACACCTCGCACCCGACCAATGTAACTCGTACGAACTGATCGTGTGGTCATGGAACACCCGATTCAAGAATACAATGATAATTTGAAAATAACTATCCTTTAGCTTAAAAACTTGCCTTTAGAGCGTGAAACCCTAAACGACCTTGTGAGAGGAACTAACACCTCGCACGGGACCAATGGAACTCGTAGTAACTGACCGCGTGGTCACGGGACTCTGAGTTTTAGACTGTAATGTTAATTTGAAAACATTTAGACTTAGCCTCAAAAACTTTTCTTTACAATGCGAAACCCCAAAACAATCCCAAATGGCTTTGTGAGAGGCACTAACACCTCGCACGAGACCAAAGCAACTCGTAAGAACTAACTGACTGATTACAGGACTCGAGATTTAATAATACGAAGATAATTTTAAAATATCTAGACTTACGATTAAAATAATGGCGTTTGATGTCAAAAATCGAAAACAACCCCATGAGAAGTACCAACACCTCGCACGGGACCAATAAAATTCGTAGGAACTGAATGAGTGATCATGGGACTCTCGGTTTGATAATACAATGATAATTGGAAAAAATCCAGATTTAGGCTTTAAAACATAGCATAATAGCACAAAACCCCAAAACAACCCCGTGAGAGGTACCAACACCTCGCACGGGACCAATGTTGCTCGTAGGAACTGATTGCGTGGTCACGAGACTTCTAGTTTGAGAATACGATGAAAATTTGAAAAAATCTAGATGTAGGCTTAAAAACATGGCATTAGAAGGCAAAACCCCAAAATAACCCCCAAACGGCCCTATTAGAGGCACCAATACCTCGCACGGGAAAAATTTAAATCGTAAGAACTGGCCACGTGGTCACAGGACACTTTCAGTTTGAGAATACGATGATAATTTGTAAACATCTTGAATGAGGCTTCAAAACATGGCGATATAGCGTGAAAGCCCAAGATAGCCCCCAAACGTCACCTTAAGAGGCACCAACACCTCAAACGGGACTAATGTAACTCCTAGGAACTGATCGCGTGGTCACGGGACTCCCAATATGAGAATACGATGATAATTCAAAAATATCTAGAGTTACGATTAAAAGAAAGGGGTTAGAGGATGAAAACCAAAATAACCCCAAGAGAGGTACCAACTCCTCGTACGGGACCGATAAAATTCATAGGAACTGAACGAGTGGTCATGGGACTCCCAGTTTGAGAATATGGTGATAATTTGAAAATATCCAGACTTAGGCTTAAAACATAGCGTTATAGCACGAAACCCTAAAACAACCCCATGAGAGGCACCAACACCTCACACGGGACTAGTGTAACTCGTAGGAAATGATTTCGTGGTCATAAGACTCCTAATTTGAAAATACGATGATAATTTGAACATATCTAGACTTAAACATAAAAACATGGAATTATAGTAGTAAACCCCGAAACAACCTCATGAGAGGAACAAATACCTCGCACGAGACCAATCTAAATCGTAGGAACTGACTGAATGGTCACGGGACACTTTTTGTTTGAGAATACGATGATAATTTGAATATATATTGACTTAGGCTTAATAACATGGCGTTATAGTGCGAAACCCCAAAACAACCCCCAAACAGCACACTAAGAAGTACCAACACCTTAACGGGACTAATGTAACTCGTAGGAATAGACAACGTGGACACGAAACTCACTGTTTGAGAATACGATAATAATTTGATAATATATAGACTTAGGATGAAAAACATGACATTAGATGGTGAAACCCCTAAACGACCCCGTGAGAAGCACCAACAAGTCGCACGGGACCAACGTTACTCGTAGGAACTGAACACGTGGTCATGACACTCCCGGCTTGAGAATACGATGATAATTTTAAAATGTATAGATTTAGACTTAAAATTTTGGTGTTAAAGCACAAAACCCTAAAATAGACCACAAATTTCCTCGTGAGAGGCACCAACACCTCGCATGGGACCAATGTAACTCGTAGGAAGTGACTTCGTGGTCACAGGACCCCCGGTTTGATAATACAACAATAATTTGAAAATAACTAGATATAGGTTTTAAAGCATGGCATTGGGAGCCAAAAATCGGAAACAACCACAAAATGGCGCCGTGAGAGGCACCAACACCTCGAACGAGACCAATGTAACTTGCAGGAACTGAACGCGTGGTCAGGGGACTTTTGATTTGAGAATGCGATAATAATTTGATAATATCTTGACTTAGGCTTAAAACACGACTTTATAGCGTGAAAGCCCAAAGCATCCCCCTTAGAGGCACCAACACCTAACACATAACTAATGTTACTCGTAGGAAATAATTGCTTGTTCATGGGACTCCCAATTTTAAAATAAGATGATAATTTTATAATATCTAGACTTAGGCTGAAAAACATGACTTTAGATGGCGAAACCCCTAAGCAATCCATAAATGGCCCCGTGAGAGGCACCAACATGTCGCACGTGACTAATATAACACAAAAGAATATACCACATGGTCACGGGACTCCCAATTTAAGAATACAACGATAATTAAAAAATATATAGACTTAGGCATATATGCATGATGTTAGAAGCCAAAAACCCGAAACAACCCCTAAACGGCCCCATGAGAGGCACTAACACCACGCATGGATCAATTTAACTTATAGGAACTGAACGTGTGGTTATGACACTTTAAATTTTAGAATACGACGATAATTTGAAAATACATAGACTTAGCCTTAGAAATATGGACTTATAGCGACAAACCCCGAAACTACTCCCATATGGCCCAGTAAGAGGCACCAACACCTCACACTGGACCAATGTAACTCGTAGGAACTAACTGCATGGTCACGGGACTCCCAGTTTGAGAATACAATGATAATTCAAAAATATCTAGACTTAGGCATAAAAACTTGGCGTTAGAGTGTGAAACCCCGAATTTGCCACCAAATAGCCTTGTGGGAGGCACCAACACCCCTCACGGGATGAATGTAACTCGTAGGAAGTGACTTCATGGTCACAAAACTCCCGTTTGAGAATACAATAATAATTTGGAAATAACTAGACTTAGGCTTAAAAGCATGGCGATAGAGGTTGAAAATTGAAAATAACCCCCAAATGGCCCCGTGAGAGGCACCAACACCACGAACGAGACTAATGTAACTCGTAAGAACTGAACACGTGGTCACAGGACTTTTGGTTTGAGAATACGACATTAATTTGAAAATATCTCGATATAGTCTTACAACCATGGAATTATAGCATGAAATCCCAAAATAGCCCCCAAATTCCCCTTGAGAGGCACCAACACCTCACACGGGACTAATGTAACTTATAGTAATTGACCTCGTGGTCACGGGACTCCCAGTTTGAGAATACAATGATAATTTTATAATATCTAGACTTAGGCTGAAAAATATGACATTAGATGGTGAAACCCCTAAATAACCCCTAAACGGCCTCGTGAGACGTACTAACATGTCGCACGGGACCAATGTAACTCGTAGGAATTGACCGCGAGATCATGGACTTTCGATTTGAGAATATGATAATAATTTGAAAATATCTACACTAAGGCTTAGAAAATGGCGTTAGAGGATGAAGCCCCGAAACAACCACCAAACATCCCCATTAGAGGCACCAACACCTCGACCGAGACAAATGTAATTTATAGTAACTTGTCGCATGGTAACAGAACTCTCGAATTGAGACTATGATGATAATTTGAAAATATCTAGACTTAGTCCTAAAAACATGGCGTTATAGCGTGAAACCTCAAAACAGCCCCGTGGGAGGCACCAACACCTCACACAGAACCAATGTAACTCGTAGGAACTGACAGCATGCTCACGGGACAATCAGTTTGAGAATACAACGATAATTTGAAAATATCCATATTTAGGCTTAAAAACATGACGTTAGATGATGAAACCCAAAAATAGCCCCAAAATGGCCTCGTGAGTCGTACTAACCCTCACACGGGACCAATGTCACTCCTAGGAACTAATCGCGTGGTAACGGGACCCCAGGTTTGAGAATACGATGATAATTCATAATAACTAGACTTAGGCTCAAAAGCATGGCATTGAGGCTGAAAAATCAAACAGCCCCCAAACGACCCCATAAGAGGCACCAACACCTCGCACGAGACCAATGTAACTCATACGAACTGACCACGTGGTCACAAAACTCCCAGTTTGAGAATACGATGATAATTTGATAACATTTAGACTTAGGCTTATAAATATGGCATTATAGTGCAAACCCCCAAAACATCCCCTAAAGTTCCCCGTAAGAGGAAGCAACACTTTGCACAGGACAAATGTAACTCATAAAAACTAACCGCAAGGTCACATGACTCATAATTTGAGAATACGACGATAATTTGAAAATATCTAGGCTTAGGCTTAAAAGCATCGAATTATATCATGAAACCCATAAATAGCCCCAAAATGGCCCTTGAGAGCCACCAACACCAATGTAACTCGTAGGAACTGACTGCATGGCATGAGACCCTTGATTTGAGAATACGATGATAATTTGATAACATCTCGACTTAGGCTTAAAGACATGGGCTTGGAGGGAGAAAACTCGAAATAGTCCCCAAACGGCCTCATGAGAGGCACCAATACCTCACACGGGACCAATGTAACTTATTGGAACAAATCTGTGGTCTCGAAACTCTCGATTTGAGAATACAGTGATAAATTTAATAAATCTAAACTTAGGCTTAAAACATGACGTTAGATGGAGAAATGCTGAAATAACCCCAAACGGCCCCGTGAGAGGCACCAACACCTCGCACGAGACCAATGTAACTCGTATGGACAATCTGCATGGTCTCGGGACTTCCAATTTAAGAATACAAGAATTTTTTTATAATATCCGGACATAGGCCAAAAAACATGATGTTAAAGCGTGAAACCCATAAATAGTCCCAAAATGACCTCGTTAGAGGCACCAACACCTTGCACAGGACCAATGTAACTCGTAGCAACTCACCGTGTAGTCATGGGACACCCTATTTGAAAATACAATGATAATTACAAAATATCTAGACTTGACTTAAAAACTTGGCGTTAGAGATGAAACCCCAAAACTAACCCCAAACGGCCTTGTGGGAGGCACCGACTCCTCGCACGAGACCAATGTAATTCGTAGGAAGTGACCGTGTGATCACGGGACTCCTAGTTTGAGAATATGACAATAATTTGAAAATATCGATGCTTTGTATTAAAAGCATGGCGTTAGAGGCTTAAAATTAGAAACAACCACCAAGCATCCCCATGAGAGGCACCAACACCTCGCACGGTACCAATGTTACTCGTAGGAACTGAACGTGTGGTCATGAAACTCTCGGTTTGAGAATACAGTGATAATTTGAAAATTTATAGACTTAGGATTAAAAACATGGTGTTATAGCACAAAACTCCAAAATGGCCCCGTGAGAGGCACCAACACATGGTACGGGAACAATTTAACTCCTAGAAACTGACCGCATGTTCATGAGACTTCCTATTTGAGAAGACGATGATAATTTGAAAATATCTAGCCTTAGGCTTAAAATCACGGCGTTAAAGGGCGAAACCTCGAAACAGCCCCACAAACTTCCCCTCGAGAGGCACCAACACCTCGCACAAGACCAATGTAATTCATAGGGAGTGACCGCGTGGTCACGAAACTCCTAATTAGAGAATACGATGATAATTTGAACATATCTAGACTTAGACATAAAAACATGGCATTATAGTAGGAAACCCCGAAACAGCCTCGCACGGGATCAATGTAATTGATAAGAACTGACCGCGTGGTCACGGTACTCCCAGTTTGAGAATATGGCAATAATTTAAAAATATCTAGACATAGGCTTAAAAGCATGACATTAGAGGCCGAAAACCCGAAACAGCCCCGTGAGAGGTACCAATACCTCGCATTATACCAATGTAACTCGTAGGAACTAAACATGTGGTCACGGGACTTCCTTCTTGAGAATATGGCGATAATTTAAAAATATCTATACTTGGGATTTAAAATATAGCGTTATGGCGCAAAATCCTAAAATAGCCCCCAAACGGCCCCGTGAGATGCACCAACACCTCGCACAGGACCAACATAACTCATAGAAATTGGTGGCGTGGTCACAAGACTTCTAGTTTAAGAATACGATGATAATTTAAAAATATCTAGACTGACTTAAAAACATGGTGTTAGAGGGCAAAACCTGGAAATAGCCCCCAAACCGCCTAGTGAGAGGCACCAACACCTCGCAGGGGACCAATGTAACTCGTAAGAACTGACCGCGTGATCATAGGACTCCCGATTTAAGAATATGATGATAATTTAAAAATAATTAGACTTAGGCTTAAAAACATGGCATTATAGCGTGAAACCCCAAAACAGACCCCAAATGGCCCCGTGAGAGGCACCAACACCTCGCACAGGACTAATGTACTTCTTAGGAACTCACGGTGTGGTCACGAGACTCCCCATTATAGAATACTATGATAATTTAAAAACTATGTAGACTTAGGTTTAAAAACATGAAATTATAGCGTGAAACCCGAAAGAGTCCACAAGCAGCCCCCTGAGAGGCATCACAGCTCGCACGGACCAACGTAACTCGTAGGAACTAATCGCATGGACACGGGACTTCCGGTTTGAGAATACGATGATAATTTGAAATGATCTAGACTTAGGCTTAAAAATGTTGCGTTAGAGGGTGAAACACCGAAACAACCCTCAAGCGGCCCCATGACAGGAAGCAACACCTCCCACGACACCAATGTAACTTGCAGGAATTAACCAGGTGGTCCCAGGACTTCCGGTTGATATTTTATAATATTTGGACTTATGATTAAAAACTTGGCGTCGGAGTGCAAAACCCTAAAACATCCCTCAAAGGGCCTTGTGAGAGGCACCAACACCTCGCACGGGATCAATGTAACTCGTAGGAACGGACCGCATGGCCCCGGAACCCTTTGTTTGAGAATACTATGATAATTTGAAAATAACTAGTCTTAGGCATGAAAACTTAGCGTTAGAGCGTGACCCCCCCCCCCCCACACACACACACAAAAAAAACCTTGTAAGGGGCACCAGCACCTCTCACATGACCATTGTAACTCGTAGGAACTGATCGTGTGCACCGAACTCCCAGTTTGAGAATATAATGGTAATTTGAAAATATCTTGACTTAGGCTCAAAAATTTTTCTTTAGAGAGCGAAACCCCAAAACAATCCCCAAACGGCCTCGTGAGAGGCACCAACACCTAGCATAGGACCAATGTAACTCGCAGGAACTAATCGCATGGTCACGGGACTCTCAGTTGAGAATACGATGATAATTTAAAAAATATTTAGACTTACGCTTAAAATAATGTCATTAGAGTCAAAATATTGAAAACAAGCCCATGGTAGGTACCAACACCTCGCACAACACTAATGTAACTAGTAGGAACTGAACGAGTGGTCACGGAACTCCCAATTTTATAATACAATGATAATTTGAAAATATCCAGGCTTATACTTAAAAACATAGTGTTATACCACTAAACCCCAAAACAACCCTGTGAGAGGCACCAACGCCCATCACGGGACCAATGCAACTTGTAAAAACTAATCGCAGGGTCACAAGACTCTCGATTTGAGAATACGACGATAATTTGAAAATATCTAGACTTAGGCTTAAAAAATGGCACTATAGCATGAATTCCTGAAATAGCCCCCAAACGGCCCCGTGAGAGGCACTAACACCTCGCACGGGACTGTAATTCGTAGGAACTGATCTCGTGGTCATGGGACTCTCGATTTGAGAATACGATGATAATTTGAAAATATTTAGACTTAGGCTTAAAATGCATGGCGTTAGATGCAAAAAATTCCAAACATCCCTCAAACGGCGACATGAAAGGCACCAACACCTCTCACGGGACCAATGTAACTCATATGAACTAACCGCGTGGTTATGGGACTTTCGATTTGAGAATACGACGATAATTTGAAAATATCTAGACTTAGGCTAAAAAACGTCCACTTATAGCTCAAAACCTCGAAATATTCCCCAAACGACCTTGTGAGAGGCAACAACACCATAGACGAGACCAATGTAACTCATTAAAACTGATCGCGTGGTCACGGGACTTCCGATTTGAGAATACGACTATAATTTTAAAATATATGGACCTACGCATAAACGCATGGCGTTATATGTCGAAACCCCAAAACAGCTCCCAAACAGCTTAGTGAGAGGCTCAAACACCTCACACGGGACCAATGTAACTCGTTGGAACTGGACGCATGGTCACGGTACCCCCAGTTTCAGAATACAATGACAATATGAAAATAACTAGACTTAGGCTTAAAAACTTGGCATTAGAGGGTGAAACCCTGAAACAGCTCCCAAACGGCCTAGTGAGAGGCTCCAACACCTCGCACGGGACCAATGTAAATCGTTAGAACTGACCGCATGGTCACGACACCCCCGGTTTGAGAATACGATGGCAATTTGAAAATCACTTGACTTAGGCCTAAAAACTTAACGTTAGAGGGAGAAACCCCGAAACAGCCACCAAACGGCCTCGTGAGAGGCACCAGCACCTCGCACGGGACTAATGAAACTCGTAGGAACTAATCGCGTAGTAACGGGAATCTCGGTTTGAGAATACGATGATGATTTGAAAATAAGTAGACTTAGGCTTAAAAGCTTGGTGTTGGAGGTCAAAAACCAGATACAGCCCCTCAGCGGCCTCGTGAGAGGCACAAACCCCTAGCAAAGGACAAATGTAACTCATAGGAACTGACCGCATGGTCAGGGGACCCCCAGTTTGTGAATACGATGATAATTTGAAAATAACTAGACTTAGGCTCAAAAGCATGACATTGGAGGCTAAGAAGGCCCTTTAGTGTGTGCTTTAGGTAAAAATAACTACTTCAATTTTTAGTTAAATCCAATTTAAACTTCTTAAACCCTCAACATGCATCTAAGAGATTTAATGCATTAAACAATTAAAGCATGTGGTAAAAGAAATAATTTTAGGAAAAAACCCTTTCGAGTAAAACCTTTTTATTTCACTATGAACAGTAAATCGCAACTTACAACATAGCAAAATCTGCAATGAATCTACCGCAGAAAATCAACATAGACACGTCTAACTCATCAAAGGACTCCCAAAAGAACCCTCAAGAACAACAGATTTCGTCTTTAGCAAGGTATACTGGCAAGCATCCCTAATGACCTCAGTCAGTGTAATCAATGAATTAACTATCTTCTGGCAAACGCGTTCAAGATCACAAACTATATAACTGAGTAATTTTATCTTAATAAACTCTGGATGAAAAAGAACTCTATGGAATTTTTGAATCTGTTATGTTCTGTAAAACGTCTAAGTAGTGGGGTATTTATTTATGAGCAAACAAGAGTCCAACGAAAATAAAACACAAAAATCGAGGCGACAACTCGTTCGAGCGACATGCCATGTCATTCGAGCGAAGGTTAAACCACATTTTCTTTTTAAATAAATTCCTTTAATTTTCAATCATTATTTTGACTCAAAAATATTTAAAATACGTTTTTGCAACTATTTAATTCCCAATATATAAACATTTAATTCACCATCATTTAATCGAAATTCTAAATCACATAAATTCTTTTAAGTATTCATACATGTGTGATTAAGAACAAACTGAGTATGAATAATGCAACTTGACTTGATTTATTCTTCAAAGCTTTCCATTGCAAATTCTTCAATCTTAAACTATTGTAGGATCCAATTAATCTCAAATTAAAAACTAGCCTAGACTTAAATTATTTTATCATAAATTAATTTAAGTACAAACAAATTGACTCGATTAGAAATTTGTTCCTACCAATCTTCCCCTTTACCTATTTAGGGACAAAACTGAAAAATTAAAAATGATTAGACGTAAAACATATGTCATATCCCATACACATGAAATGATAAAATAACAGGATATGAACAAAAACTGTAGAACATCGGCAACATTTGAATCTCTGAAAAATATACCTACACACACGAGACATAAACATATACCCAAGTGAAGTATAGAGGAACAAAAAAATATATATCAATAAAGAATAAATAAATAAACTCTCAAAAACTCCCCCTACATCACATATCTCTCCCCCTTTTTGCCTAGAATAGACAAATCGCGGGACAGACAAACCAAAGCTAGCAATAATAAATGGATATTCACTTCATGGCTAGATAAATAAATCTAAGTATCAACATGACAATGGATACTAAAAGATAAAAGTAAATGGATAATGATCATAATCAATAAGACTACATCATCAATAATAATGTACATCCATGTCATTAATACATAAAAATATAGATATAAAATGTCCATCAGTAAGAGAGTACATCGTATCAGAGAAAGAATAAATACATCATACATATCAATAGTCTCAAATATAATGTCTTAATAAATATACAACTAAACATTTGTATCATCGTCGTCATCATCATCATCATCATCATCATCAGAATATGTATCTGCAATATGTCCTAAACGAGAAGAACCATCTCCTCTTCTCTGCTCTACTCTCTGCGTCGCATCTCGTCAAAAAATGTTGTCATCCGTGAATCACTACGAGCACGGGCCTCAACCTCAGCATCAAATCTAGCCATCATAGAATCATACATCCTGGCCTGTGAAGCTACTTGTGTTTGTAAGGTATATAACTCCTCCTCGAAAGGGCGTCTCGATGCAGATGTGTATAAAACCCTAGCTCAATCGAGATTTTTGACCCCAAATCAAAAATGAGAAATAATAACGTAGTATTCAGTAGAAAAATGGAGTAAAATGTGTATATTCACTTCATTAACAACTTGGAATCAGAAACCCATCTAACAGAAATCAGGCAAGGCAAAGTAACAAAAAAATACCTCAAACAGAGAAACTTAACCTCTGTGATGAAATGGCAAAGAAAAAGGTGACAGTGGTAGAAATCCTAGCTCCAACTTAAGAGAAAAATACCCACGAACTCAGAACCCCAGATACTTTTTTTTTCAAACTCAAAACAAGCTTGTGTATAGTGCAAATCAATGAGAACACAAACTAGAGGAAATTGTTTCTGTAATCAGGGTTTAAAAGAGGAAACCGAAGCTTGGAATGCAGAAAAATGGAGTTTCTGATAAAAAATCGCACAAAGGGTCGCTCAAATTGAGAGAGAGAGAGATAAGGGCAAATAAGGACAGAACTCGTAAAAAAATGATATAAACAAAACCTAATGTCACTTGAATGGAAAAGATCTCGATCGAACTAAAAGCAGTGTCGTTTGAACGAAAATATCGCGCGAAAAAAGAACTCGCTTGAACGATATATATGATTCACATGAGCGACATGAAGAAACTTACATAAAAAACTCAAAACATGATAAGGTTTTGTACAGTGAAATGTTTTTCATAAAAAACTTTCTTCAAAGGCCAAATAGTACTAAAATAGAAAAAAAATATATATGTGCTCAAACATGGTTATGGAATTTATGGGCGTGAACTACAACAAATGAGTCACAATTTTAACAAGCCGAAATGTTCAAGAAGCTCTAATTGATAGCGAAATATCATCAAACATTATTTTAGCCATATGTGACAATTGAAGTGTGAGATAAATGAACTAAGCAATCAAACATGCACACAAATCCAGAATTTTGACGATTTTATAAATAATAGTGTCATGATACAATTTTTCAACGTTTGGATTCGTGGTGCAAACCCGTTTAATTATCCATCCGAACACTCTCAAATATAACATATTTTTCTTTTGGAATGAACATAAGCTAATTGGCCCATTTTTGGCATATGATTCTTTATATTGACTTTTAATTTTTTTGGGCTCTTTTAAACGGTGGCTTTCACGATGAGTCAAGTTTTCACTCTCATATCCCTTTCTCGTGAACGCTCTCCATTTTTTAAATAACAATTCTCACAGAAAATATTTCTTACATGCACACCTCCTCCTCAAGTCTACTTATGCATAGATGCAAAAATTGAGATAATAACGTCTCACCAAACTCAAATATGCAAGAGATGACATTCATATAAACTCGTGCATGTGTGCAAAGATGACATATACACAAAGTCGAATCAAAATGCATATCAACTTCGAAACAACCCTATTAAAACAATGGTTAAGATCATTTGAAGCATCAATAATTATGACCAAATGTCCTGGCCACATGGATAATGAAAGGAAGGGGGTCGAAGTACACCAATATTCCACATCAAACATGTAAACTCGAGTCATAAAAACCAAAAATCTTTTTGTGTTTTTCAAAAAAAATTGACCTAAAAAATAAAATCTTTTTGTATTTTTTTTTACAAAGACTTAAGGAGAAAATACAATGAGATACAAGTCATAACACTAGAAAATAATAAATCATGATGTAAATACTAGAGTATGAAACACTGACGAACATGCTCAATCAAAAGATAAAACATGGGGAGAACCATGGGAAATGACACACATGTCACCAAGTCTAATACCTAACGCTTCTAAATACGATTTCCTAGCCCAAGTAGGTGTGAAACGATGAGTGGGGGTTTTGGGAACAGGAACGACCTTATTCGTAGACTTTCTTGGAGCATTTTTAAGATCATAGAAAAATAATCTAAGATGACCTCTCCTACAGCAATGAGTGCAATTGTAGATACGACGGGGAGTGTTTGCTATTGGATGATTATTTCTAAAGTTCCTAGGTGTCTCTCTCGTAACGTTCTTAGGAAGCTATTTCCTCACAATCCTAGGTGTCTCTCTTGCTTGCATGGTTTTGGCTTTGGGAACAGGTGCAACATGTTTATAGAAGCCAATACCACACCTATTATCTTTGATTTGAATGATTCCTAAGATTTTGTCTAACTTTTCGTACCTAGCTTCCAAATCAAATTTAACCCTACTCGAATCTTTCAATCTCTCCTCAAGCTCACCTATCATCGACTCAAGTAAACACCTAGAATCCTCAAACTCAAGTAATTACTTTTTCATAGCCTCCATCAAACCTCAAAGACTGTCTCTCTTACCCTCGACATATTCTAGCTTATCTCGAATTTTCTTCTCACACGCCCTAAGTTACTCAATTAAAGCATTGGAGTTATTATTTTCTATGGCACGTTCTTTCAATTAGCTTCTAACTTCAAGTTTACCTTCTTTACTTTCAAGATTTCTTCGTATAACTCATTAAAGTTAGTTTGTAAGTATCTACTATCCTCACTCACATCACCCTTACTCTCTAGGGTATCACAACATGTGACTACTGAAGAATCATGCAAAAGTATGTCGTCGTCACTTACATGATTATTCACAAGGTTGGGAAGGTCTCGCTTACTAGCATACAAATTTTCTTCTTCAGGGTCACTTTCACTAAGCGTAAAAACAAGATTTAACGGTTTATTAAAATTCTCCCTAAGTTTAGTGGGGCACTCATCTAACTTATGGCCAAAACCCTCGCAACAAAGACACTTCTTATAATTATCCTTTTTAACAAACACGCGAGTTCTAAAATTATCTAAATTATCAAAAGACATACCTAAAGTCATGGGATCACAAACACAATCAAATAGTGCAACAAGCTCTGATACCAATATGAGAAGGCCCTTCAGTGTGTGCTTTAGGTAAAAACAACTTTTTCCATTTTTAGTTAAATGCAATCTTAATTTCTTAAACCCTAAACATGCATCTAAGTGATTTAATTCATTAAACAATTAAAGCATGCGGTAAAAGAAATAATTTCAGGGAAAAAACCTTTGGGTAAAACCTTTTTATTTCATTATGAATAGTAATCACAACTTACAACATAGGAAAATATGCAATGAATCTACCATAGCAAATCAACATAGACACGAAGTCTAACTCAATAAAGGACACCCATAAGAACCCTGAAGAATAGCATATCTCGTCTTCAACAAGGTATGCCCACAATCATCCCCAATGACCTCAGTTAGTGTAATCAATGAATGGACTATTTTTCGACAAAAGCTTTCAATATCACAAACTATAAAATTGAGTAATTTGATCTTGAATAAACTCCAAATGATAAAGAACTCTATGGGAATTTTTAAAATTGTTCTGTTTTGTAAAATGTCTAAGCAGTGGGGTATTTATTTCTAAGCAAACAAGAGTCTAATGAAAACAAAACATAGAAATCGAGGCAGCATCTCTTTCGAGTGACATGCCATGTCGTTCGAGCGACATGATCATGTCGCTAGAACGATACACTCTGTCGTTCGAGCGACAGTTAAACCACATTTTCTTTTTAAATAAATTCGTTGAATTATTAATAATTATTTTGACTCAGAAATATTTAAAATACATTTTTGCCACTATTTAATTCAGAATATATAACATTTAATTCATCCACCATTTAATCAAAATTCTATATCACATCAAATTTTTTACGTATTCATACCTCTGTGATCAAGAACAAACTGCATATGAATAATGCAACTTGACTTGATTTCTTCTTCAAAGCTTTCAATTGCAAATTTTTCAATCTTGAACTGTCGTAGTCTCCAATTAATCTTAAATTAAAAACTAGCCTAGACTCAAATTATTTTGTTCGAAATTAAGACAATTACAAAAAAATTGCTTCGATTACAAATTTGTTCCAACAAAGGTCAAAAATAATAAACAACCTCCAAACGGCCCTGTGAGATTCACATTTTGACATTTTATTTTCCGTAATCGAACGAAAAAAAAAAAAGAATTTGAGATCATCGACGACTTTATTACTAAAGGAAAGTTTGAGTTATTCTAACTCGGATTGATTTAAATCTCTCAAAAACGATGAAAGGCACAATATCTCAACAGGTTAAAATCTTCATGTTTATTCGTCACGCATATTAAATTTCACCTCTATATACCTTTTCAATCATATTATATGGCTAATGTGTAAAATATTTCATAACTTGAAAGATTGCGTGATAATAATTAAATCGAATTCCCAAATTTCCAATTTAACCTTATTTAATCGGTGACAAAAATAAAAACAAAATAAATTAGCCCCTAAACATGCAACTACGTGTGTGTATGTGTCAAACCATCACAATTAAATTGTTAACTCGCAGATTTCAGGAAAAATCCTTTTCGGGAAAAATATTTATTTCACTATAAAATAGTAAATCGTAACTTACAAAGATTACAATGAAATATGAAATGAAATTCCGTAAGAATCCACAAAGACACGTAGTTTTGAGTTAGTAATGGAACAGCCGCAGCAGTCCACAAGAATACGCAGTCCAAATTAGCCAGTTAACCGTAGATTTACCCTCTCTAAAAGAGAAAAACATCACCAAAGTTGTATCTTGGGTTCCAATACAATTCACATAAAGATCGGGGTGTTTTGTGACTTAAAAACAAAAATGATTAAATCTTAAACGAAGAAGGCAAAGTGTTCTACCGATTTGCAGTGTTTACAGAAGCTAAAAAGTCAGGTCTTCTTATCGAAAACGAAGTAATTTAACACCCTATTTATAAAAACATTAAGGCGACAGATTGTTGTTATGAAATTGGCATCTCGCTTGAACATTGACACGCGTTGCTCGAACAAGCTTCGTGCGACATAGCCCTATCGCTCGAACGATCTCCTCTGTCGCTCTAACGAGATTAAATAAAATTAATTTTTTTATTTCGCCTTTAAAAATCCGCCTCAAAACATTAAAAATATACTTTTGACGAAAAACTCCGCTCCAAAACTTAGAAAATATTTTGTAAAAAAGATATCCCAATACTCTAAGTGAAATGCTAAGGTACTTAAACACAACCTTACTAAAACTAATCTCGTAGAGGCTTGAATGTTGAAGAACTTTGATATTCAGATTCATCTTAATCCAAGATTGATCTTCAATAAGTCTTCAATGGTTGTAGCAATATATGTCATACTCAATACAAAGTACGGACTATATAAAATATGTCCTTACAAATCTTCCCCTATGTCTATGCTGGGACAAAATAAAAACAGCCGAATTAAGAAATCACAATGCCTATACAAATTTAATACCCTCCCATGAACCCAAAACTGAAAAGGAACTAAAGATGCAAGTATCAAACTTTTCTTCAAAATTTTCAACATCAAATCTTCAAGCTTTTGTCATCAGGCTGTGTAACATAATGATCTTCAATCTTTGTACCTACACACATGAGACAAAGTAAATACCTTCGTGACGCATCAAGTTTGAAATTATATAAGAATAAATCAATCAATAATCAAATCTCCACCATAATGCAAAAACTCCCCCATAACATATGTGCATGATGAATATGTGTACTCCTAATGAATGAATCTCAAAATCGTCCTTAGGTGTCAAAAAGTGTTGAATTTAAATGATATCGACTCAATCCATCAACACATCAAAGTCAAGAATTATTCCCACACCAATAACATCTAAAACTATGTAATGCTTTTTCATGACGCTGTGAGGATGTGCAAACCCGTTGATTTGTATTTTTCTATCCAAACTCCCTCATAAACAATAATGCTTTTTATTTTTCTTTTGAGGTGATGAAACTAAATTTTCTCCTCAGAGAAATCCTATTAGCCAACTTTTTGGCATATTTATCTTTTTGTTGACTTTTAATTTTTTCAGGCTCTTTTCAAACGGTGTCTTTCACGATGAGTTAATTTTGTACTCCCGTAGCCCTTTCCCGTGTTTCACTCATCATTTTTTTTATTACAATTAAATCCGGACAGTAAACGATTCTTACATGCACTACTTTCATTGTCAAGTTTTATCACGTATGGTTCGTTTTAAAGACATAATTGAGATGACAACACTTCGACCAATATGCGATAAAAAGGAACAATAACCAAACAAATTGATGAAAGTGTTCATTAAAGGAACTCATGATTCAAACATGCAGGTAGTGACAAAAAATCACATCTTAATGACTCCAAACATTGTAAAGCACAAAAATGAAATGATGACACATATCAAAACGCTCGCAAATCTTCACATGGATATGGAATGAAATTGTGACTCGGTCATCCTAAATGTTCATTCATATATGGTGCAAAAACAAAATACAAAAATCTTTTTATCTTTTCAAAAAATTTATCAAAATAAAATCATTTTGTATTTTTCAAAAAAATCTAATACAAAAAGTACACAAGTCATAACACTAGCAAACATATAACATGAAGCACAACTAGAGTGTGGCAAACATGCGAACACAATCATCTATATGATATAGCAAGAGAAGAATCATGTGAAAGCAACTGAGAATCAACTACTCTAACATCTAGTGCTTCTAAAAGTGATTTCTTAACCCAAATAGGTGTGCAACGATGCATTGGCTTTTTAGAAACCAAGGGAATGCTAGACTTCAAATTCCTATGACTTTTTCAAAGAATGAAACAAAAAGACCTAAGGTGACCTTTCCTGCCACAATGTGAAAATGCGTAAACGGTTGGAACAACACTTATGGGTTGACCTTTTCTAACGTCCTTGGGATTTCTTGACCCTATAAAACAAATAATGTTCTTGGCTTTAACACTCAAAACATTAGAACATGACAAGCCACTACCATTGCTACCAACACTACTCGAGTCTTTCAAATCATTTTTTATCTCCAAATTTTATGACTCAAGCAAAGAATTAAACTCTTCCAATTTTAGGGACTCCTTCTCTAAAGTTTCAATAACTACTAGAATAGTATCACGTTCGTTCTTAAAATACGCACACTTATCCTTAAGAGTTTCCTCACGTGCCACAAACTCATCGAGTAAAATATTTTTATCCACTTTGGCACAAACAGAAATCCTAGATTCTTTAAGGTCCTCCAATTCTTTTTCTAAAACTAGGACTCTATCATCATTCTCCTTTTTGGACAATTTTAAAGCATTAAATCCATGGTCTAAAAAACAAAATTCTCATTATAAAAATCTCTTTGATTTTGAATCATTAGCAAAATATCCATCGAGGATTTAAAACAAGGACTTTTTTTTCCAAAAAATCAATTCTATAAGTAAACGTAAAATTCAAACTATTTAAATCATAACAATTATGACTCGTGTCATCAAAGGGGGGAATCCTATTACATAAGTGATCCATTGGAAAAATTGCAATTTTCCACAAAACAAATTTTCACAAAATAGTTAGAGTTGAGTAGGATAGTGGGTTTTCAATAAAAAGGCTTATTTTATTTTTGTGTCAAATGGTCTTGCAACTAAATAATGTAACGAGGATTGGAGTTTGGGCTTAATGTTGGGCTTTCAAATGATGGCCTAATCTCATTTCTCAAGCTTGGTGTACTTAATTTCTGTCTCAAGAAGACTTACTAAGACTTCTAGTGTCGAAGATTCACATTTTGACCTTTTGTTTTCTGTAATCGAACAAAAAAAAGAATTTGAGATCATCGACGACTTTATTACTAAAGGAAAGTTTGAGTTATTCTAACTCAGATTGATTTAAATCTCTCGAAAATGATGAAAGGCACAATATCTCACCGGGTTAAAATCTCCACGTTTATTCGTCAAGCATATTAACTTTCACCTCAATATTCCTTTTCGATCATATTATATGGCTAATGTGTATAATATTTCATAAGTTGAGAGATTGCGCGATACTAATTAAATCGAATTCGTAAATTTCCAATTTAACCTTATTTAATCAGTGACAAAGATCAAACCAAAATAAATTAACCCCTAAACATGCAGCAACGTGTGTGTCTGTGTCAAACCATCACAAATAAATTGCTAACTCGCAGATTTCAGGAAAAATCCGTTTTGGGAAAAACCTTTATTTCACTATAAAATAGTAAATTGCAACTTACAAAGATTATAATGAAATATGCAATGAAATTCCGCAAGAATCCACAAAGACACGCAGTCTTGAGTTAGCAATGGAACAACTGCAGCAGTCCACAAGAATACACAGTCCAAATTAGCCAGGAACACCCTCGATCACTCCCAATCGACACACAATCGTCAATCGTAGATTTACTCTCTCTAAAAGAGAAAAACTTCACCAAAGTTGTGTCATGGATTCCAATACAATTCACATAAAGATCGGGGTGTTTTGTGAATTGAAAACAAAAATGATTAAACCCTAAATGAAGAAGACAAAGTGTTCTGGCGATTTGCAGTGTTTGCAGAAACTAAAACGTCAGGTATTCTTATCGAAAACTAAGTGGTTTAATACCCTATTTATAAAAACATTAAGGCGATAGATCGCTCGAATGAAATTGGCATCTCGTTCGAACGTGGACACGCATCGCTCGAACGGGCTTCGTGCGACATAGACCTATCGCTCAAACGATCTCCTCTGTCGCTCTAACGAGATTAAACAAAAATAATTTTTTTATTTCGCTTGTAAAAATTCGCCTCAAAACATTAAAAAAATACTTTTGACAAAAAACTCCGCTCCAAAACTTAGAAAATATTTTGTAAAAAAGATATCCCAATACTCTAAGTGAAATGCCAAGGTACTTAAACACAACCATACTAAAATTAATCTCACGGAGGCTATAATGTTGAAGAACTTCGATATTCAGATTCGTCTTGACCCATGATTGATCTTCAATAAGTCTTCAATGGTTGTAGCGATATACGTCATACTCAATACAAAGTACGGACTATATAAAATATGTCTTTACAAATCTTCCCATATGTCTATGCCAGGACAAAATAAATACATCTGAATTATGAAATCACAATGCCTATACAAATCTAATACCCTCCCATGAATCCAAAACAGAAAAGTAACTAAAGATGCAAGTATCAAACTTTTCTTCAAAATTTTCAACATCAAATCTTCAAATCTTCAAGCTTTTATCATCAGGCTGTGTAACATAATGATCTTCAGTCTTTGTACCTACACACATGAGACAAAGCAAATATCTTCGTGACGCATCGAGTTTGAAATTATATAAGAATAAATCAATCAATAATCAAATCTCCCCCATAATGAAAAAACTCCCTCATAACATATGTGCATGATGAATATGTGTACTCCTGATAAATGAATCTTAAAATCGTCCTTAGGTGGCAAAAAGTGTTGAATTTAAATGACATCGACTCAATCCATCAACACATCAAAGTCAAGAATGATTCTCACACCAATAAATCTAAAGCCATGTAATGCTTTTTCATGACGCTGT
This sequence comes from Sambucus nigra, assembly GCA_949130495.1. Classification (NCBI taxonomy): domain Eukaryota; kingdom Viridiplantae; phylum Streptophyta; class Magnoliopsida; order Dipsacales; family Adoxaceae; genus Sambucus; species Sambucus nigra. The sequence goes on from OX422216.1 coordinate 183,753,785, forward strand.
GAGGATGTTAAAACCCGTTGATTTATATTTTTCCATCCAAACTCCCTCATAAATAATAATGCTTTTTATTTTTCTTTTGAGGTGATGAAGCTAAATTTTCTCCTCAGATAAATCCTATTGGCCCACTTTTTGGCATATTTATCTTTTTATTGACTTTTAATTTTTTTGGACTCTTTTCAAACGGTGTCTTTCACGATGAATTAATTTTGTACTCTCGCAGCCCTTTCCCGTGCTTCACTCATCATTTTTTTGTTACAATTAAATCCTGATTGTAAACGGTTCTTACATGCACTACTTTCATTGTCAAGTTTTGTCGCATATGGTTCATTTTAAAGACAGAATTGAGATGACAACACTTCGAACAATATGTGATAAAAAAGTACAATAATCAAACAAATTGATGAAAGTGTGCATTAAAGGAACTCATGATTCAAACATGTAGGTAGTGACAAAAAATCATATCTTAATGACTCCAAACGTTGTAAAGCACAAAAATGAAATGATGACGCACATCCAAACACTCTCAAATCTTCACGTGGATATGGAATAAAATTGTGAATCGGTCATCCTAAATGTTCATTCATATATGGTGCAAAAAAAATACAAAAATCTTTTTATCTTTTCAAAAAATTTATCAAAATAAAATCTTTTTGTATTTTTCAAAATTTTCAAAAAAATCTAATACAAAAAGTGCACAAGTCATAATAATAGCAAACATATAACATGAAGCACAACTAGAGTATGACACACATGCGAACACAATCATATATATGATATAGCAAGAGAATAATCATGTGAAAGCAATTAAGAATCACTAGTCTAACATCTAGTGCCTCTAAAAGTGATTTCCTAACCCAAATAGGTGTGCAACGATGCATGGGGTTTTTTGGAACCAAGGGAATACTAGACTTGAAATTCCGCTGACTTTTTCAAAGAACGAAACAAAAAGTCCTAAGGTGGCCTTTCCTACCACAATGTGAAAATGTGTAAACGGGTGGAACGACACTTATGGTTTGACCTTTTCTAACGTCCTTGGGATTTGTTGACCCTCTAAAACAAATAATATTCTTGGATTTAACACTCGAACAATTAGAACACGACGAGCCACTACCATTGCTACCAACACTACTCGAGTCTTCCAAATCAGTTTTTATCTCCAAATTTTCTGGCTCAAGCAAAGACTTAAACTCTTTCTATTTTGGGGACTCCTTCTCTAAATTTTCAATAACTCCTAGAAGAGTATCATGTTCGTTCTTAAAATACGTACACTTATCCCTAAGAGTCTCCTCACGTGCCACAAACTCATCGAGTAAAACATTTTTATCCACTTTGGCACAAATAGAAATCCTAGAGTCTTTAAGGTCCTCCAATTCCTTTTCTAAAACTTGGACTCTATTATCACTCTCCTTTTTGGACAATTTTAAAGCATCAAATTTATGGTCCAAAGAAAAAATTTCTCATTATAAAAATCTCTTTAATTTTGAATCATTTGCAAAAGATCCATCACGGATTTAAAACAAGGATTTTCTTTTTCCAAACAATCAATTCTATTAGCAAACGTAAAATTCAAACTATTTAAATCATCACAATTATGACTCGTGTCATCAAAGGGGGGAATCCTATTACATAAGTTCTCCACTGGGAAAATTGCAATTTTTCACAAAACAGATTTTCACAAAACAGTTAGAGTTGAGTAGGATAGTGGATTTTCAACAAAAAGGCTAATTTTCTTTTTGTCTCAAATGGTCTTGCAACTAAATAATGTAATGAGGATTGGAGTTTGGGCTTAATGTTGGGCTTTCAAACGATGGCCTAATCTCATTTCTCAAGCTTCATTGACTTAATTTCTGTTTCAAGAAGACTTACTAAAACTTCTAGTGCCTAAGATTCACATTTTAACCTTTTGTTTTCTGTAATCGAACAAAAAAAAAAGAATTTGAGATCATCGATGACTTTATTACTAAAGGAAAGTTTGAGTTATTCTAACTCGGATTGATTTAAATCTCTCAAAAACGATGAAAGGCACAATATCTCACCGGGTTAAAATCTCCACGTTTATTCGTCAAGCATATTAATTTTCACCTCAATATTCCTTTTCAATCATATTATATGGCTAATGTGTAAAATATTTCATAAGTTGAGAGATTGCGCGATACTAATTAAATCCAATTCGCAAATTAGCAATTTAACCTTATTTAATCGGTGAAAAAGATCAAACCAAAATAAATTAGCCCCTAAACATGCAACTACGTGTGTGTTTGTGTCAAACCATGACAAATAAATTTCTAACTCGCATATTTCAGGGAAAATCCCCTTCGGGAAAAACCTTTATTTCACTATAAAATAGTAAATCGCAACTTACAAAGATTAAATGAAATATGCAATGAAATTCCGCAAGAATCCGTAAAGACATGCAGTCTTGAGTTAGCAATGGACCAACAACAACAGTCCACAAGAATACGCAGTCCAAATTAGCCAGGAACACCCTCGAGCACTTCTAATCAACACGCAACCGTCAATCGTAGATTTACTCTTTCTAAAAGAGAAAAACTTCACCAAAGTTGTATCTTGGGTTCCAATACAATTCACATAAAGATCGGGGTGTTTGGTGAATTGAAAACAAAAATGATTAAACCCTAATCAAAGAAGACAAAATGTTCTGCCGATTTGCAGTGTTTGCAGAAACTAAAACGTCAAGTCTTCTTATCGAAAACTAAGTGGTTTAACACCCTATTTATAAAAACATTAAGGCGACAGATTGCTTGAATGAAATTGGCATCTCGCTCGAATGTTGACACGCGTCACTCGAACGAGCTTCATGCGACATAGCCCTATCGGTCAAACGATCTCCTCTGTCGCTCTAACGAGATTAAATACAAATATTTTTTTTATTTCACCTATAATAATCCTCCTCAAAACATAAAAAAAATACTTTTAACGAAAAACTCCATTCCAAAACTTAGAAAATATTTTGTAGAAAAGATATCCCAATACTCTAAGTGAAATGCTAAGGTACTTAAACACAACCTTACCAAAATTAATCTCGCGGAGGCTTGAATGTTGAAGAACTTTGATATTCAGATTCATCTTGACCTATGATTGATCTTCGATACTACAAAAAAAAAGTTGCTTTTAAAACCCTATTTTTTGAGACAGACAAAATGTAGTCTTTAAAACTTATTTTTTTATACGGATATAATTAACTGTCTCCAAAACTATTATGTTTTTAGACTACTAATTATATCCGTCTCAAAAAAGGTCACTTTTGATACAATTAATTATATCCGTCTTATAAAGTAAACCAAATAAAACGGTAAATATTTAGTGTATCTTAAAATATAGCAAATAAGACGGCTAAAAAAATTGGTTCCCACCACTAATTCTTTTCATCTCCCACTCACACTTTAACCTCCCACCTCAAGAAAATAAAAAAACAAAACCCTATCACATTTACAATACCGAAACTGGCAACCCCCTCCCCCCCCCCCCCCGGGCGCACCCCCGGATTCATCTTCGCCCCTCCCCCCAGGTTGTCTTCTCCTCCTCTGCCCCCTAGGTGTTATTCTCCTCCGCTCCTAGGAGTTTTTCTCCTCCTCCGCCCCCAGCTGTTTTCTCTCTCCAATTATTTTTCATTTCATGGTAACTTTTCATCTTTGTTTTTTTGTTGAAGAAAACAACATATTGTTATTTATTTTGATTTTTCTTCTTCAAATTGTGTTACTGTATATAGTTAGTTGGACAATGGTGACAATGGCTGATCAAAAATCATTCTTTAGACATAATTAATTAACCATATGCATAATACTTATATAAAATGTAAATAAAGAAAGGATTCTTATTTGTTGATTTTAATTTTTTTTGTAGCTTTCAATGTGACCTAAATAAGCAGATTTATAATAGGCTATTTATTTTGTTTGATGTTATATAGCATTATGGTTCATTTTGGCTCAATGATTCTAATTAGGTTTGTTTATTGGTTTAATTGCTTTCATTCTATATTTCAAGGTTGTTTTAAAAAATATTTTAGGGCTTTAAGTTAATTAGACATTATTCATAATGATTGACTATTGTTTTTTTGGGACTTGAAATTAATGGGTATTATTAGTTATGTCTCTACTTAAATAGGTATTGTTTATATTGATTTGGTATACTCCTTCGTTCCATATTAAGAGTCCATGTCTTTATTTTGTATAAATCAAAGATACACTCAATTAACGGGCAATTATTAACTCATGTTCACCATCATGTAATTTGTGTACATAAAAAAGGGGCATATACCAAATAGTCCATCGAACATTTTTTTAATACATGTTTAGTTCAAGCCTTTTTATTTGTTCTAAAAAGTCCCTCACTATGACGCTAGCGCGGACTTTAAAAATAAGAGAGTATTATTTAAATGAGTATTTGAGAGAATTTTTGGAACAACATGAAACACTTGGACTAAATGTGTATTAAAAAATGTTTTAGGGACTTTTTGGTATTTGATCCTGTAAAAAATATCAAATTATCCTACAAATATCAGCTCGGGAGTGCCCACGCCAAATTTCTCGGCACTTATCATAAATTTTGCTCCCCCTCAACTACAATCCTTGATCCGCCATTGGTGATTGGTAGATCTTCTCTTTTTTTTATGTATTTCTAAGAGTGAAGTTAAATGATATTGAGTATTATTACCACAAAGCTAAATGAAAGGATAAAAAAGCTTTAAAGTTCTACAACTACTTTGAGAGAAAGTATAGAAATGAAATTAACATGTTAAAGAAGTAGTATGAGTCTCATTCCTTCTTTAATTACATATCTTTTCGAAGAAAAAGTTTGTGACAATAAAGGAGTACTAGAAAGAAAAGAGGAAGAGAATAGAAGAGAATAAAGCAAAATTGAAGGAATTGGGAATACATGAATTGTATTCGACAATTCAAAATAAAGATAAAAATAAAAAAAAAGTGGTTCAAAGAGTAAAAAAAAAATCACTGGTGATGATGACGAGTTTGTGCCATGTGAAGAAGAAAACGAGCATGAAAAGTCAAACGAGGATGAAAATGGGTACGTGCCTTGTGAGTTTTTTAATGTGTAAATGTTTAGTAATGTAGATGTTAATTAGTTGATTGTGTGAACTCTTGTTTGATACTTTCCATTATCATGCGTACATTAGTATTCCAATATTTTAAATTTGAATTGTTCGGTTTAGTTAGCCATAATAATACTTAAATTAATGTGATGAATTATATTCTTATTTTTATGCTTGTTCCCCCTTTATGTGCTAATCACTTTAGGAATTCATGTTTGCCATTATTAATCTTTTTTTCTTTTCATCATCTTGCGAAGACATTATTAATATCTTTATCTTTATATTATGAAATATAAATTTACTGACATTTTTTTTTAGATTCAGAGATGGGAACCATGGATAAGAGTTGGATTGATTTTCGCAACCGGTGTTCAAGAGAATACATTAATGGGATTGAAGGGTTTCTTAACTATGCATATGCAAATAAAAACATCGAGACAAAAAAAATCTATTGCCCCTGTAAGAGATGTGCAAATCGAGTGTACCACGCCCGACAAACTGTGAGAGATCACCTTGAGATGCATGGTTTCGACAAGACATATGAGGTTTGGATTTTTCACGGAGAAACTATTGGTAGTGTAAGCAGCGATAGAAATACTCTGCGGGATGATATGTTAGTTGATGATATACCTATACCTGTTGAACTGAGTGCTCGAGATAACATGGTTACAATGGTTTAAGAGGGAATAGGTATTTCCCACGCGTATGACAATATGCGTGAGGAGGAATGTAACACCAAAGATGTCTTTGAATTCGACGAAGATGTTCCAGAGTACTATAAACTTATGAAAAAGGCTCAATGTGACTTCTATGAAAATTGTCCGTCGGGGGTTACCGAATTGTCATTTATTGTTGAACTCTTGCAAATGAAGCAACTTCATGGTTGGAAAAATTGTTCTCTCATGACTTTATTGAAATTTTTGGGGAGGATGTTTCCACATGCTAGAATTCCCAAGTCTTACTACAAAGCCAACAAGCTACAAAAAGACTTGGGATTCAAGTACAAGACATGGGATGCATGCCCAAATAACTGTATTCTATTTCGTAATGAAACCGAGGGTCTTAAAAAGTGTGGCCTATGCGGATCTTCTCGATATAAAGATGAGGACTCAACTATTGATGGTGTCCATGGTCCGAAGGTAGCCATAAAGAAAATGAGATATTTCCCTTTCAAACCGAGAATGCAGAAATTATTTTGGTCATCCTATTCAACTCCTCTAATGAAATGGCATGCTAAGGAAAGGATCGACGATGGTGTAATGAGACATCCCGCTAATTCTCCTTCTTGGAAAACTTTTAATGAGAAAAACCCGTCTTTTGCGAGGGAGATTCGCAATGTTAGACTTGGGTTAGGCTCTGATGGATTTAATCCATTTGGTAATATGAGCATTAAGCACAGCACTGTGACACCCCGCCTAATTAAATACCGGGCGATCACTCCTTTATTAAATTAAATCAAGGTAAACAGTTGGTTCATTCTCAGCATCACTGTCGATAAAAATAATTTTCCAATTTAACACCCTAAATAATTAAGCTAAGTGTCAAAACATTTTCATACATAACTTTCCAAATTTTATTTAAAGGAAAAGATTTATTTATTTTATTAACAACATTCCAACAATTAAGAATCACATCACAAAAACCTGGAACACAAAAATCCAATGAATATAATACATTCGTCAATCGAATGTCCACATACGAAAACTAAAGTCACAAATCCAAACTGAATAAAACCCATAGTAACAATACTGGAAATAACTGAAATACAAATATCCCAACAATAATGAAATAATGGAAAGGGCGACACATGCCCAATAAATGAGAATGCTAGAAGTGGAGTCAATAAAGGAAGTCGTCTACGCAAGTGACCTGCAACTCCCACCTAAGCTGCAGCACGTTCCTCTCAAGGGATCCTAAGCAAGACGCTCCTGTGGCTGGGCACCTGAAATATATACATATATATACAAGAGAGAGAGAGAAAAAGAAACGGGTCAGAGCCCGAAAGTGTGTTTGATTTTAAAATACGTTTAGCAAGTATTTAAATTGATACAGGCCAATGCAACAACATATTAGAGCGTCACTCTCTTGAGAAATACTCACCTCTCTTCTAATGTGCACACCTATCGCACTAACCTTCCCAAGGGTTTATCTTATCATTTTATCATACTAACCTTCCCAATAATTTAGCGTATCTTAACTTACTCATAAGATTTCAAAATCGAACAATATTATTGTTTAGAAAGAATACTTCCAATTAGCAGCACAACTCTCGTTTTAACTTTTATTAATTTATAAAGTTTTCCAGTGACATTTTATACTTTCACAAAACAAGTATTTACTATATGAGTCATCAACCATGTCCTACTTATCAAATCACAGTAGGCAGTTTCAAATTTCCAAATCTTATATATATATTAACTACTCGCATAATATATATAAAATAACAGCACCCCACATAAAACTATGGTGCGTGCATACTTCTACTATCCAAACCCCATACCACTCATAACAAGGGGAATACAAGTTCGGAATCACTCTCGAACTGTATTAACACATACACAAACAATATCGAGGCGAAGCATGGATTCCAAGTCTCTAAGAGGATGGCACATACTCGCGTCTCTTAGGACCGTCTGAACTATCAATTCGATAGCCTGTACCAAGGATATCTATCTTCTAGGGTACAAGTCAATATCCCCCATAAAGGTCCCATCGAGATAAAACTGTCCCAGCGCGGTAACCTCAAGGATAGCAAGTAGCGCAGTATGTTTTTTTCACATGTATATAATATATGTACACACAATCATATAAATATACCACTTTATCATATTAATATTGGTTCTTCTCGTCACCCATAATTACAACATTTATCCTAAATTTCACATTTTTAGTATTACGTATAAGGTTTTATCTCTAACCTTAACTCGAAGGGTTTTCTCACTTATTTTGTGACATTCGTGGAATCTATCCTTCCAAGTAGAAAATTCAGTAATTATACCTGTATTTACTATTGTAGCTATTCACCGTAATCTCTCACATGAAATACGTAGCTTCATCGTTCATTATACAATTACCCCAAAAGTAAACTTCTCGTCTTATAATAAAGTTCCCAACACTTATTCATAGGTCCTACTGGTCTTTCCTATCTCCCAAAACATTTTATTAAGAATACCCAAGAATTATTTCACGATAAATTTAATTTAACTAATTAAACAAGGGAAATAGGAGTCTGCCAGGAGGGGTCGATCGATCGAGGTCTGGGGCTCGATCGATCGAAGCTCTAGGTTCGATCGATCGATTAAGCAGGTCTGCGAAAATTCTGCAGAAATGCAGTTACGGGTTCTACCAAATTTCTTCATCCAAAACCATGTTTTTCCATTCTAAACGTCCCAAAAATCCTACTACTATCATTATAACAATATACCAGATGTTTTCAACGTAAAGCATGTGTATATCTAACATTCAACATGGATAATTAACCCAAAATCCCATCTAATCATCAAGAACCCTAGAGTTTTTCTTGATCAAGGTTCTAATCTGTTTTTACCAGAAATTCCTTCTCATATATCATCAAAATTTCGTGGGTTATATTCCTCTACATGGCAAGGGTTCCATAATTTCCATATAATCAATACTACATGCATTTTCCTAACACAAATTGGGTTTTCTTCCATAGTTTTCATCTCTAATCAATCCTAAATTAATATGAGATTGCACTAACGAAAATACACAAGTTAAATACTTGCCTGGGATTTTCAGAAGTCTGGTTTGCAGATGAATCCGGTGTGGTTGCGTTCCCCTTCTCGCGATCTACGCGTTGGTGGTGGCGGCGGTGCAAACCGGTGACTTTTTGGCCTCGGATTGCCTTGGAGCTCTCTCCTCTCTTATCCAATAGCCGTCACTTGTGTTCTGAATATTCTAACCCTAAAAACTAACCTAAATGGCTGATATAGGTTGCTGAATTTCGTGGGTTTAATTACCCAAAAAGGTGAAATGACTAAATTGCCCTCCCGGGGTACCAATTAGGCCTAAAAACACCCCGAGACCCAAACTAAACCCCCGGGTACACATTTCTGACTATCTCGACCCTTCCGGATGCATTGGCGCACTCAAAACGACCATAAGAACAACTTATAAAATATTCACTTTTTATTTAACAAAATTAGTCCCGACGTGACACGGGCACGTCTCGACTTAATTTTCCGAAATTGTCATTTAATTCACTCCTGACATTCAATATAACCAATATAGTATATTACTTTTCTCATTAGTAATATTCAGCAAATTTCCCATAATTACTAACTCTCGTCACGTTAATAATTATAACATAATTAATTTCCGGATTTTTATTAAATAAATCATTCACGTTAAATTTTATAAATCCCCAAATTAATATAGCATGAAAATACGGGGTATTACAAGCACATGGCCAGTTATCCTCATTATTTACAACTTACCTTCGTGGTTGTGCATGAAGCAACCTAACTTGATTTTGTCTACTCTTATAGATGGACCAAAAGGACCCGGAGATAAGATTGATGTATTTTTACAGCCGTTGATTGATGAGTTGATTGAGCTATGGGTTGATGGTGTACGCACTTACAATGCGTCAAGTAAGGAGTTCTTTCAGTTGCATGCATCGTTGTTGTGGACCATTAACGATTTCCCCGCTTATGCCATGTTATCGGGATGGACCACAAAAGGTACATTTTCTTGCCCTTGTTGTAATGAAGACCACCAGTCAATGCGATTAGATAAGGGTAAGAAGTTATGTTATTGGGGTCATCGTCGATTCTTAGACTCACGCCATAGGCTTCGTAGGCAGAAGGCACCATTTAATGGGAGGGTAGAATTACGTCCAGTCCCACTTAAACTTTCGGGCTTACAAGTATTGCAACAGTTGAATGATCTTGACGTTGAATGTGAATATAAGATGGAAGATGTCTTTAGAAGGAGGGAAAGAGAGGCGTTAGAAAAAACTAAACCAGTAGTTCGAAAATGTATATTTGGTTGGAAAAAAAAGAGCATATTTTTTGAATTGCCATATTGGAAGGATAATCTTATTCTCCATAATCTTGATGTCATGCATATTGAGAAAAACGTCTGCGATAATGTCATGTTTACATTGTTGGGTACTACTAAAGGGAAGACAAAAGACAATTTACAGGCTCAAAAAGATCTAAAAGTTTTGGGTATTAGATCAGAGCTACATCCTCAACCACGAGGGTCAAATCTAGAGTACCTCCCCCCAGCCGAGTACACGATGAGTAACAAAGAGAAGGAGATTTTTTTAAAAGTGTTGCAGAATGTTAAAGTTCCTGATGGCTACTCTTCGAACATTTCACGGTGCATGAACATGCAAGAAAGAAATATTTCGGGATTAAAGAGCCATGATAATCATATTTTAATGCAACAATTACTTCCAATAGCCGCGAGAAGGGTATTGCGCACTCTTATTGTCAAAGTCTTGATTGAATTAAGCAATTGATTTGTTATAATGTGATCAAAAGCAGTTACCGCAGCTGATTTGGAAAAGTTTAAAGATCGAATGGTCCTTACACTTTGTAGCCTCAGAATATATTCCCTCCGAGTTTCTTTGATGTGATGGAACATTTGCCTATACATTTGTCGGATAAACTCTTATCTGTTGGCTGTGTCCTTTATCGTGGGATGTATCCGATTGAAAGGTACCTCCACACTTTAAAAGGATACATTGGTAATCGGGCTCATCCTGAGGCCTCGATTGCCAACTTTGTTATTCTTCAGGAATGCATGACTTTTTATTCCCATTATGTGGATGTGGAAACTAAGTCTAACCGACCGGCTGGAAATGATGATTGGGGGCATATAAATGGTCATGCAATTGGGAAAATAAGTTTAATTTGAACTTGATTCTGTAATGTATATGCAAGCTCATCGGCACGTTCTTACCAACACTGAGGCAGTGGCGCCATTTGTTGAGTAAGTTTTATTACAAGTATTTGGTGTTTTTGAAAACCATTTTTATATTTTTTGTGGAATTGGCATATGGCTATTTGTTTACTTATATAAAGCATCTCGCGGAACTTTTATCAAAGTATCCTCAAGATTCACAAAAGCATCGTGTTAATCGTCTTCACAACGATGAGTTTCACAAATGGTTTAAGGATTATGTAAGCGAAAATATCATAACTAATAGTTGAATTATGATTAAATACTATACTTTTATATTGACATTTACTTTAATACACTATAGGTTAATAAATTGGGACGTGACGGTGTGCAAGTATCTGACGAAATCAAATGCTTGTCTTTAGTTCCTCTTAAGGATGCGGTCAGATTCAACATTTATATTGTTAGCAGTTTTAGATTTCAAATAAAGAGACTTGATAAGGGAAAGAAAACTCAAAATAGAAGAGTTTTTATAAAAGCCCAACAAATGAGTTATTCTAGCAGGAAGGATAAAAAACCCCATTGTGGGTGATATTACATACTATGGGGAACTAACGGACATTATTGAAGTTCAATATCTTAATGGCATGAAGTTTGTGTTATTCAAGTGTGATTGGGTTAAAAATCATATGGGTACAAAAGTTGACGAGTTTAACTATACGCTGGTGAATTTTAAGCATTTGAAATATAAAGATGATCGAGAGATTAACGAACCTTTCATACTAGCATCCCAAGAAGAACAAGTATTTTACATGCAGTACCCTATTAATACAGATTGGTATGTTGTTGTTCCCATGCCACCAAGAGACCAATTTGATAAGTACACGACAGTTCAAGAAGATGGAAAAGAATTGTTGCTTAATGGAGATGAGCCGTTTGTCATGCAAAATTTGAATGAAGATCACAACTTACAGTGGGTGAGGGATGGATATGGATTAATAGTTGACACTAGTGTGGTTCAAGCTAATGATCACGAAGATGCAAATGCAGATGAAGACGAAGATGGAGATGAAATTTAGAGGGACAATGCTTGAGGGAGATATAGTCCTAAACTAGTTTTTTTTTTTTTGAACTAGAGAATTTGTAGTTTGGTTTTGTATTGATGCATAACTGAGTAGTGTTTCTTATAACAAATTCATAACTCAACAGATAGTTTGTTGCATATCTGAACATATATTTTGTTAGTTTTCTGAATTAGCTAGTTTATTGAATTTGCTTTGTGATTACTGAATTCGCTATATCATATGCTTTATAATTAATAGTTGTTGAACAGATAGTTTGTTGAACAGAGAGTTTGTTGCATATCTGAACAAATATTTACTAATTACTGATGATAGTTATTGATTGCTGACGATAGTCACTGGTTGCAGCATTCGGTATGTAATTATAGGTAGTGATACTGGCTTTATTTTCACCGTTGAAATCAATGATGCTCATCTTGATTCTACTAAACTCCTGTTCACTAAAGGAAAAATCTCTTTATCTGTTAATGTACGAGCATGATTTGACTAATCAATTCATCTGTTTCTATAGTCCTTACGTAAATATAATCCATTTGTTCAGTGGACAAGTGAAACTAAGAACGAATGGATGACAGTCCATCTCCTGATGAACGAATGGATGTCCGTGCTTCATAGGTTATTATCCTTTTAATTTCTTCTTCTTCTTCCTATATTTTCTCATCATCAACTTCACATCATCAGTCTTAAGTTGTGTCACGAGATTACCACTTTTTCTCCTTCCTTCAAGGAAAAGTTTATGTGTGATGTTTGAGATATGCTTTTGAATATTTCAACCATCATTAGTTTCACCTCTCTGTTTCTCAAGAGCTTTCAAGTAAACTTCCCATATGTAAAAGAGGGCCTCACATTCTCTTTGCTCAAAATAGAACCTCTAATGGTGTAAAAAATGATCTATTAATTATGAATTTTTTGAGATATAATAAATTAATAACTCAAAACGAAATGACTCAAAATGAAAAAAAAAAATAGCAGGTATGGAAACAAAATTGAACATGACGCAGATAACTCTACATTTGAAGATCTGCATAACAATTACGCAGATAACATTTTTCTGTATATCGACAAATAGGAATACCAACTCTACGAATATTGTTGATTTCACAATCATTATAATTTTAAGGTTACACCTTGAAGATGAACTTCCTTGCCATTTTACAATAACTAGAATGAATGGACTCAACAAGTTATAATTAATAGCGCTTTAGCAAATTACTATCAGTATGATCAGCTTTATCCTATATTGTAGTTGTAATGAATGAAAATGCCACCACTCATAAATCTACCTTAGTACAATTGAATAATTTTCTTGTATTGTAGTCTTTCATGCACTAAATTTGTGTATCGTGTTGCGATTATATTTATCTTTATTAGAACAATTGGTAACATTTCCTTGACCTTTAGCAACCGGTAAAACCTAAACAAACACATGATTGAGTGTTTTTTTAGTATTGTGAATATACATAATCATGGAAAGCATAGAATCCAACGGTGGAAGACAAAATTGGATTCGATTTGGTAGTAAGAATAATAATTTCTACGCTATTCCATAACTTTATTAATTCAGAATTTGTGATTTGTGTCAAAGATTAAATTAATTGATATTTTAAAGATATGGTGCAAAATATAAAGCATAGAATCCAAGGGTGGAAGAAAAAGTGTTTGAGTTTAGGAGGTAAGATTGTCCTCATCAAATATGTGCTTTCTTCTATGTACTTGTATCTATTGTCTACCTTAAGCCCTCCTAAAGCTATCCTCAATAGAATATCTGCTCTTCTAGCAAAATTCTTTTGGAGTAACAGTTTTGGAGACCAAAGATATCATTGGTGTGGTTGGGAGAATATTATCAAGCCTATAAATGAAGGTGGTTTAGGTTTAAGACATATAAATGATGTTCACTCCTCTCTTAGTATGAAATTGTGGTGGAATTTTGGACAACAAACTTTAATTTGGGCTCAATTCATGAAGGAAACTTACTATAAAAAGCTTCACCCTTCTTCTGCTCCTATTAGAGGTTGTGCTCAGACTTGGAACGAATGCGTTTCGTAAGGGACAAACCTAAAGACTATATGATGTGGCTTATTGGAGAAGGCAATATCAACATTGTAAATCATAATTGGAGTATTCTTGAAATAAGTCAACATCTGAGATAGAAGCAGGTCAGTTAAAGGACTACTAGATTCAAGAACAAAAGTGGAATAAGGAGAAGTTAGAGTAGGTGTTTAATCCAACTGTGACTAACAAAGTGATTAATTTTAATGAAATTATGCCAAATAAACCAATTTCTCTTATTTGGAAGCCTACAAGCATAGAAATATTTTCCATTACCCCAGTGTGGAATATATGCAGAAAGTCTAGTCCTACTAGATTCAATGCTAAATTTATTTGGCATACGAATTTTCCCATTAAAATGTTAGTGTTTATGTGGAAGTTAATGAATAATCTCCATTCTACGGATGATAGGATAAAGTCTATTGGATTCAAAGGTCCTTACAAATGTTGTCGTTGTTCAGAGCCCAAAGAAGAAGAATCAAACCACATTTTTCGGGTGGAGATGTTCCTTATAAAGTTAGGGATAAAATGACTATATAGTATGGGATTAAATGATGAACAGGAGGACGTTTGAGAAACTAACTTTTCCAATGGTGGCTTCATGGGGTAAAGGTAAACCACTTTGTTAGTAGAGTTGTTCCAGTAATTGCATGTTGGTGTTTATGGAGCTATAGGAACAAATGTAGATTTGATGATAACACACCAAGTGTGTTTTCAGTTCTGATTCATATAAAGCATGAGATTTTCTAAACAAAGTACCCTTATAGTTCAAGAGCCAAAAACTATAATGTATATCACGTGGAGCCCTCTTCCAACAGGTTTTTTAAAGCTTAATGTGGATGGCAGTTCTATAGGGAATCTAGGAAAGGGAGTTGTGTCTAATACGGAAGTTAAGGCTTTGGCTTTGCTTAAAGGTCTAGAGTTCTTTATGGACTTAATAGACTATGATTTTTTGATAGAGAGTGATTCCAAGTCTCTAGTGGATGTAATCCTCAATAAAAGTAAGCCGCAATGGAAATTCAACTGGGTTGTGTTCAAAATCAGGAGCTTAATGAAGAATATCCTCAATGGGAACCTGTCCTTTTCCTTGATAATGAGTACATTTAAAAGATCTCAGAGCCATTCAAATATTCCCCAGATGGAAAGTGCATGCATGAAAGACCACCCATTGAGGATATTAAAATGATGTTGACATCCATGGGTTTGAAAGCAACTTTTAATGTAGGTATCATTGATTTCAAACACATCATGATTAGATTATTTCATGAAGATGATTTCCACAGACTTTTTCTCAGAAAGACATGGTACATCAATCGTTTCCCAATGAGGGTATTCAAATGGACAAGTGAATTTCACCCTGACCGTGAGACTCCCGTGGTTCCAGTTTGGGTAAGTTTTCCTCTTTTACTTATTCATCTCTATAATAGGGAAAATTTTGTAACACCCCGTATTTTTGTACAGTTAATATTTAATTAATTCGGGAATTTTAAATTACTGGTGTGTTGTAATTTTAACTGAATTAATTATGGCAATATATATATTTAAATATTAATCGGGGAGTGAATGGTTAATGTTTAGGGAAATTTATTTACTAAGTGAATAGTAATAATTTAATTACGTCATTTCGGGTATTAATGACGGGGTATGCACTTATCTCAATCGGGAGTCGGTATAGACTAAATTGGGTGTGAGATAAGGATTTTTATAAATTAATTCGGATGCCAATTCTGAGTGCGCGGTTGAGTCCGTATGGGTCGAGATAGTCAGAAAAGAGTACCCGGGGGTAGTAATTAGGTCTCGGGATATTTTTGGGCATGGCCGGGCCCACACGGGGTGAGTTGGGCCACTTTAATTAAGCCCATTAGACTAAAAACGGGATTAAGGGTTTTTAACCTAATGGGGAGATTAAGGAATGGCAGCTAACATAACTCTAAACCTAGGGTTTGAGAGGAGATTTGGGGGAAAGCAAATCAAGAACAAATTGGAGGTTATTGGAGCCAAATTAAGGGGCATCAATAACGGATCAGACACTACGAACACTTATAGGCAAGTGGTTAACTGTTGTGATTTCTAAAATTATGATAATCAATTCATATCATAGTGATGTGTATATGAAAATTCGTTTTGGGTGTGTCACCAAAATCTAAATTGGGTTTTTTTTGTAAATCTATATACCTTAATGAGATTAAGGGGGAGATTGATCGTGTTTATGATTCTAGAATGTAGAGAACTGAATCAGATGTTAAAATTAGTAAGAGTAGAGGGTTAATTACTGATAAAATGAATGAAATTCGTATTGGGGATTTGAAACCCGGATAATACCCAAATCGGGAAAAAAATAGGAAATCGTGAGATTTAATTTCAGTTTGATGTTCTATAAGGTGTTTTGATCCTATTCTTATGTAGAAATAGGGTTGATTGGGCTTCGGTTAGTCCAGGGGAAAGACTGAAAGTTGGAGGTTTTCGTTAATGGTAGAACTGCCTCTTGAAGAAGACGAAGTCAGGGACGATCGATCGATCGACCCAAGGGGTTCGATCGATCGATGATTCGGAATTCTGGGCAGTTCGCCCAGTTTGTATATAAGGGGGAAATTAATTAGAAATTTAATTCCCCTACATTAATTAGTGATAAATAATTATGTAACAAATATTCCTAGCAATTATGGGAGAAAATAATTGGGACTAGGATGAATTTATGTGGGACATTTAATGGATGAATTTGAGAGATTTTATTCCAAAATAGTGAGGTACGGATCAAGTGAGTGAATCCGGGTATATTGGTCATGCGACCCCAAGGTAATGAATTAAGTTTGAAGATAAACTAATTTATTTAGAGTCGGGATATAGACTCGGGAAAATATTTAATTATGGACCAAGTGGGCGAGTCCGGGTATGTTGGTAATTATAAGTAAATATAATTGGGAAATTATGGAGATAAATGTGTGACACATTGTGGGTGAAAAATGTGGAAAAGAAATTATGAGATGTAAAAATGGACCGAGTGAGTGAGTCCGGGTATGTTGGTTATGTGACACCAAAGTATTAAATTTATTTTTTAGAGAGAGTAATTAATTTGGAATCGAAACATAGACTCGGGAAATATTGAGTTACGGGCCAAGTAAGTGAGTCCGGGGATAATGGTTGGGTGACACCAAGTTATGAAATAAATGAATGCGCTAATTGATTGAATAAGAGTCGGATGGTAGACTCGGGTAGGATTAAATTAATGGGTGTGATAATTAATTTAATTAGAGTCAGATTGTAGACTCGGATAGGATTAAAATAATAATTGTGACAATTAATATAATTAGAGTCAGATTGTAAACTCGGGTAAGATTAAATTAATGGGTGTGAGAATTAATTTAATAAGAGTCGAATTGTAGACTCGGGTAGTATTAAATTAATAAGAGTGATAATTAATTTAATAAGAGTCGGATTATAGACTCGGGGCGTTATTAAATTAATGGGTGTGTTAATTAATTTAATTAGAGTCGGATTGTGGACTCGGGTAGGATTTAATTAATTAATGTGTAAATTAATTATATTAGAGTCGGACCATAGACTCGGATTTTTGTTGATTAATTAATGGGTAAATTAATTAAATTAGAGTCAGACGATAGACTCGGGGTGGCATTAAATTATCAAGTGTGTTAAATAATTTAATTAGAGTCGGGCGATAGACTCGGGGAAAGTATTACATAAATTGAGGTGTGAATTAAATACATTAGAGTCGGACCATAGACTCGGGAAGACGATAAATTATTAAGTGAGAAAATTAATTACGTTGAATAGGGCCACAGACTCAGGAAATTACAGGCAGTGTACGGGATTTTTAGTTCACGATAAAGCCGGGGTTATTAATATATATATATATATATATATATATATACGTGTATGTATTGTGTGTGACATTAAATTACAAGCAGTGTACGAGATTTTGAGTACACGGTAAAGTCGGGGTTCACAGTATATATATACGGTGTAGTGATAGTATATATATATGTGTGTGTGTGTGTGTGTGTGTGTGTATATTGTGTGTGATAGTAAATATCAGTGACTAGATATTTATTCAATTTATATACTCTAATGCTATCAAGGGAGGTTGCGCGATGTGGGTGAATCCCCTAGCTTGAGGAGTAGGGTGAGTATATCCCCAGGTCATAGCGTCCAGTATTTATGGGTGAGGGATTTATCTCACTTTCAGGGAAGGAATATGACCGCCTCCACTACGCTTATATTTTGGGCCAAGTTGGTGAGCGATTCCAACTTGGGGAACTAGGTTTTGTGAGCACACCTAGTGAGATAGCATTTTAGAGGGAATCATCCGGCGAGGGTATACTCGAAGGGATGGATATACGTATGTTATGTGTGTGGATATTGTGGTAAAGGTACGTATATAATGGTAGTAAATATTATATACGGGTAATAATACAGTGTGTGATGTATTTACTTTTTATAACTTGTGATACGGTTATAAGTTACTATTTAAGAGGAATTAATTAAGTTAATTGTGAAATAACTTATAATTCAAGAAATTATTATACTTGGGTTAGAGTAGTATGTCAAGGGAAGGTTATACCAGGACTAGTTGGACGGGGTAGTACAACTAGGCAGGGTTAAGGTAACCGGTAGGTGTGCACAATAGTGGAGGGGTGAGAATGTCCTCAAGGGAGTGCGACACTAACTTAAATATGAAGCGCATTCATGCATTTTAAATTACTGCAGTTAATTCACTTGCTAAATATTTTCAAAATGTTTTGGGTTCTAACCCTTGCTATAAAACCATTTTCAAAACCTTTTAGGTGTCCAGCCACAGGGATGCCAGGATTAATATTATATTCCAGGGACACGGAGCTGCGGCATATGTGGATGCTAGCAAGTGTTTGGTTTAGAATCATCATTCATTCATTCCTAGAGTAAGAATATTGTATCAGTTTCAGTATTATTTAGGGCTTGTCGCCCAGACTTCTCGGTACAATTTTCAGGTGTAATTTATTCAAGTGTTGAAAATTTGTAATGGATTATTTCTTTGGTGGCCGGTGATTTATTCGGCAAGTTGTGTATATATGATTCAGTTTATTTTCATTCAGTAGTGTGAATGGTTTATATTTTAATTCTGCATGTACGGTTTTGTTAAATCAAAAAGTTAAAATTGGCACCAACTTTTGGAATACTAGGTGGGTAGTAAGTTTTAAAAAGTTTTCGACAGTAATGCTAAGGATGATCCAACTGGGATTCCTATTTTAATTTGGTATAGGACTGATCACCCGGTATTTTATTAGGCGGGGTGTCACAGATGGTATCAGAGCATCAGGTTCTAGTGTCCTTAGGATCTGTGCGGCTTTTCACGTTTCGGCTTAGCAATCTTTGATATAGAGCCCTATTATAGGATTGTTGAATTCTCATACGTTTGCGCATATACGTTCTTCTGCGAAATTGATATTTGAGAGTGAACTCATACAAAATTCGATTCTCATTTCAGATGACGCCCTGGAGAGAGAGAACAGCTAGGGCAGCAGGGGGAGATGAGACGAGGGAGGCTCGTTAGGAGCAAGAGCTACCACAGCAACGGCCAGAGATGATTTTGGCAGTATAGGTCACTGAAATAGTGGCACAGGCAGTTGGAGCAATGGTGGTCACAATGGCAAGGTACTTTCCACGGGATCCGCCACAAGTGTTAGTGGCGCCAGATGTTCAGACTCACGCGGGGTCGTTGGGGTGCAAACAAGAAAGAGAGGTTATTTTTAGTGGGAACCCACCAGAGTTGCGAGGGGGTTCAGGTGTAGTACTAGCATGTCAAGGAAGAGAGGTATCCAGCGTCACCTACGCATGGGAGATTGCGATGGGGTGCGAAAGTAAATGTTAACCACTTTTAGTTAGTGGGAGCGGCGCTACAGTGGTGGGAGTCGATCACCACAGTTGAGGAAAGGGACACACTAGCTACTGCAGAGTTTTGGGTGTGGTTTGACCTCAAGTATTTTTCCTTCAGCGGTTGAGACCGAAATGAGGAGAAAATTTTGTGAGGTGACTCAAAGGGAGACCGTTCAGTGGCCGATTACGAGGAAGATTTCACTCATTGGAAAATTTTGTACCGGTTGAGGTAAGAGAGGAAAAGAGAAAGAAATCAAAGTTTATGGATGGGTTAGTCTGGAGAATCAGACAACATTTAATTGATAATTCCGCATTAGTAGATCTGATGTCATTAACGCAACACTCCGGCACTGTTGGGAATATCGCTTCCACGCGAAAGGAAGCGGGAGGGGAGTGGGGATCAGCCAGTCGGATGAGACAGAAGAGAACAATACCAGTGGGGTATCCCAGCAGCAGACTGGGGGAGATCAGGGGCAGGATTTCCGATAGGGAAATCATGCCAAACGATCTAGAACTGGAGGCTATCGGCGGGATGGCCAGGAATTCCAACAAGGTTGGCATGGAAGGGATCAGTGGCAGGGTGGACCTATTAGAAAGTGTTTCGTTTGTGGAAAAAGCGAGACACGTGAAGAGATATTGCCTTAAGCGAGGAAGGGGTCAACTACAGGACAAGATCCTGGATGTACAGCCACTAAAACAAGTCACGGGTGCATTCGGGCAGGGAGAAGCTCCTCCGGAACCCGAGAACCAGCCGTTGCAGCTGGGGTATAGAGGTAATCATTTTACCCTAGGGTAATGGGGTATATTTTTGAGTGACAAAGAGGATGTCATAGTATAAGACTTATTTTTCACTAGAGTTCGCAGGTAAGTCGAACTTAGTGGGTGCGTTGGCGGTAGCAGCCATAGCATGTGGGTAAACTTTTCGTAGGGTAGCGGAGTTCCTTAGTGTTCTTCTCGGGAGAGTGGAGGCGTACACTGAGTGATTGGTTGAATTATGCGAGGAATTACTACTTTCGAGAATTATGGGAGTAGGGTTAATAATATTTTCAAAATATCGGCTGCATAGCGATGGAATTTAACTATTGTGGATAGTGGAGTTAAATTTTGGTGTTCGCGACACCAGGGTATGGTTGGTACTAGGTATCACCTGAGAGGGCGTATAGCCTATATATATGTTTTATTACGTGGTGCAATAGCACATAGTGAGGTTTTGTGTTCTCACATTTTATCCCGGTAAGTGGGGATGTTTACTGAAGTGCATCAGGGTGGTTGAATTGATTTTCGAGCAAAGATAAATAGATCAGGATTTATTTTGCGCAAGGACTAGTGGTAGTAAGGGCGCGGTATTATGTTGTCTTTGGTAGCATAAGGGTAAGCGCATATACTTTTGTGTTGAGAGATAAGTATTTATGGGGAGATGTTTGGACGTAGCACATGGGTTGAGTACCCGGGCAGTAGATATATATGTGTGTATATATATATATATATATATATATATATATATATATATATATATATATATATATATATATATATGTAATATGATTACAAGTTCGAAGTTATATTATGGGTTACGAATAACATATTCAGGTAACTTTTGTGTGGTAGAGTGCGGGGATAGGGTGTATGGGCACCCGGGTTAATTAAGGCAAATTTTGTGCGATTAAGCACGGGTATAGGGTGTATGGGCGCCCTGGCAAAGTTAAATGCATACTTGTGTAACGTATGGTTAGAAGCGGATGTGATGGATATAGCGGGCTTGGAGGCACATGACTAGCGAGTAAGATGTGAATATTGGAACACTAAGTTTATCTTAATTTCAAGGACGAAATTCCTTTGTAAGGGGGGGAGTATGTAACACCCCGTATTTTTGTACAGTTAATACTTAATTAATTCGAGAATTTTAAATTAATGGGTGTGATAATTAATTTAATTAGAGTCAGATTGTAGACTCAGATAGGATTAAATTAATAATTGTGACAATTAATTTAATTAGAGTCAGATTGTAAACTCGGGTAAGATTAAATTAATGGGTGTGAGAATTAATTTAATAAGAGTTGGATTTTAGACTCGGGTAGTATTAAATTAATAAGAGTGATAATTAATTTAATAAGAGTCGGATTATAGACTCGGGGCGTTATTAAATTAATGGGTGTGTTAATTAATTTAATTAGAGTTGGATTGTGGGCTCGGGTAGGATTTACTTAATTAATGTGTAAATTAATTATATTAGAGTCGGACCATAGACTCGGATTTTTGTTGACTAATTAATGGGTAAATTAATTAAATTAGAGTCAGACGATAGACTCGGGGCGGCATTAAATTATTAAGTGTGTTAAATAATTTAATTAGAGTCGGGCGATAGACTCGGGGAAAGTATTACATAAATTGAGGTGTGAATTAAATACATTAGAGTCGGACCATAGACTCGGGAAGACGATAAATTATTAAGTGAGAAAATTAATTACGTTGAATCGGGCCACAGACTCAGGAAATTACAGGCATTGTACGGGATTTTTAGTTCACGGTAAAGCCGGGGTTATTAATATATATATATATATATATATATATATATATATATATATATATATATATATATATATATATATATATATATATATATATATATATATATATATATACGTGTATGTATTGTGTGACATTAAATTGCAAGCAGTGTACGGGATTTTGAGTACACGGTAAAGCCGGGGTTCACAGTATATATATACGGTGTAGTGATAGTATATATATGTGTATATATTATGTGTGATAGTAAATATCAGTGACTAGATATTTATTCAATTTATATACTCTAATGCTATCAAGGGAGGTTGCGCGATGTGGGTGAATCCCCTAGCTTGAGGAGTAGGGTGAGTATATCCCCAGGTCATAGCGTCCGGTATATATGGGTGAGGGATTTATCTCACTTTCAGGGAAGGAATATGACCGCCTCCACTACGTTTATATTTTGGGCCAAGTTGGTGAGCGATTCCAACTTGGGGAACTAGGTTTTGTGATCACACCTAGTGAGATAGCATTTTAGAGGGAATCATCCGGCGAGGGTATACTCGAAGGGATGGATATACGTATGTTATGTGTGTGGATATTGTGGTAAAGGTACGTATATAATGGTAGTAAATATTATATACGGGTAATAATACAGTGTGTGATGTATTTACTTTTTATGACTTGTGATGCGGTTATAAGTTATTATTTAAGAGGAATTAATTAAGTTAATTGTGAAATAACTTATAATTCAAGAAATTATTATACTCGGGTTAGAGTAGTATGTCAAGGGAAGGTTATACCATGACTAGTTGGACGGGGTAGTACAACTAGGCGATGTTAAGGTAACCGGTAGGTGTGCACAATAGTGGATGGGTGAGAATGTCCTCAAGGGAGTGCGACACAAACTTAAATATGAAGCGCATTCATGCATTTTAAATTACTGCAGTTAATTCACTTGCTAAATATTTTCAAAATGTTTTGGGTTCTAACCCTTGCTATAAACCCATTTTCAAAACCTTTTAGGTGTCCAGCCATAGGGACGCCAGGATTGATATTCTATTCCAGGGACACGTAGCTGCGACATATGTGGATGCTAGCAGGAGTTTGGTTTAGACGCATCATTCATTCATTCCTAGAGTAGGAATATTGTATCAGTTTCAGTATTATTTAGGGCTTGTCGCCCAGACTTCTCGGTACAGTTTTCAGGTGTAATTTATTCAGGTGTTGAAAATTTGTAATGGATTATTTCTTTGGTGGCCGGTGATTTATTCGGCAAGTTGTGTATATATGATTCAGTTTATTTTCATTCAGTTGTGTGAATGGTTTATATTTTAGTTCCGCATGTACTGTTTTGTTAAATCAAAAAGTTAAAATTGGCACCAACTTTTGGAAAACTAGGTGGTTAGTAAGTTTTAAAAAGTTTTCGACGGTGATGCTAAGGATGATCCAACTGGGATTCGTGTTTTAATTTGGTATAAGACTGATCACCCGGTAATTTATTAGGCGGGGTGTCACAAATTTATTCTTTATTTGTGGAGCAGCTGGTAAACCTCTAAAGATGGATAGTGCCACTGCATGTTTAGCTAGGCCAGGCCTAGAAAGGGTTTACTTAGAGTTTGATCTTAAAAAAAACTACCTAAGAGGATTTGAATTGCCAATAAAGAGTCTAGAAGAGGTTTCTGGAAATATTTTGAATATGAATGACTTCCAAAATATTGTTTCAACTATGAAAAAAAGGTCATTTAGAATAAAGTTGTTTGTCCAAAATAAAGAAGTCTACCAAGGAGGATCGTAATGAGATAAAGGCAATAGAATAAAAAGAAGTTGTAGTTAGAAAAGAAACCATAAAAGAATGGGTAAAAAAGACCTTCAAGAACTATTAATAACATAATCATGAACCCTCAAAAACTTATAATCATCAGCCTATGCCTGCCACTATCAACTAAGGACCAATCATTATGGACCTTTAAGAACCAATCATCTAATCTAACAAAAAAACCAGACAAAAAATACTTATTTTTATGAGATGAAGAATAAATTGGAGAATATTGAAAATATGAATTAAACCCCTACTTATCTTACACCTCTTAAGATCTCAAATGAATAAGAAGATGAAGTTTAAAGCCAATATCCAAATGCCCACCATAACAAATCCTAATGTTGAAGAAGGAGAAATAAATGACAATAATTCTCTTGGTGAATATAGACCCGATCTACCCAAGAACAGTGCAGATGGTAGACTGTAAGGGAATGTAAATGAATTGAAAGGAGATTTGAAGATGTATAGTTACCCTACCTTCAAAGGTGGAATAAATAATAGTAAGATCAACAAGTCAATCCCTCACAAGAGTATTGGGGTTATTGGAAAATCTCAAAATGTGAGATCAGGTACTAAAAAATTTCCTTCCATTATATCCCAATGATTAACACAATTATTTGGAACATTAGAGGCATCTTTAAAAAAGGAGTTGTAAACAGGATAAAAAGATGAAGTAGAATTCACAAAATATCCGTTCTTGTCATCATTGAGCCAGAGCTTGCAGTGGAGCAAATGGATTCTTTCATGGGGTAAAGGTAAACCACTTTGTTAGAAGAGTTGTTCCAGTAATTTTATGTTGGTGTTTATGGAGCTATAGGAACAAATATAGATTTAATGATAGCACACCAAGTGTGTTTTCTATTCTGTTTTTGTTATTAACTTCTTAAACTCTTTATGATTAGTACACATATTGTGGAAAACAAATCACTTTCGTACTTCATCAAAAGTAGTGCATAAACTGATCAAAAGAGGAGAGTGGTCAGAAGAATTTTTATTCAGATGAGAGACACTTGTTTTGGGGATCAAATTCATCCAATCGTGGCTGCAAAGGGTTCTCTCAAACCTGCACCAAATTTTGATAGCCCTCTCCCTTTCAATACATGCGTATCTATATCATCGCAGCTTCGGACCCTCTGAAGAAAATCATTGTTAATATTGCAACAGTCTTGGCTGATTTCTTTATTATTATCTTATCCAATCACATTCTCTTTAAATTTCCATCTCATCTAGCAGTCACACAATTTATTAGTAGATATTTTGAGCTTAAGTAAGGATAAGAAAGGGAACTTATGATTTTTGATTAGTTTCAAATTAGACTACATATCAAATAGGCTTGACATCATCCCAATGCCAACAATTTTTGCAACTTCTAAATTCGCAAATTGCAATTTCATCCACTGATTCCCAAACTGATCGATCATTATCATTGAATTTCATTCAATCTGGCAGCACATCTATGACAGGTTTTATTAATTCTACAAAGTCTTTATGTTCATCAGCTATATTTTCTTCTATTAAATATATGCATATTGATGATAGTATTTGGATCATGACACTGGTGCTACTTACCATATGATTGGTTCTTTATCCTTATTTCAATCCTATTATCCAGTTCATAACGCCAAATCCTTGAGTTGTGCCTTGCTTTTCTCACAATATAATTTTTTTTTTATCCAGGATCTCAACATTTTAATTTTATAAAAAACATTTCATGAGTTTTTAAATACTGAGACTTCTAGGATAGTTAAAATTCGACACCTTAAATAAATAGCCACCCTTGAGTGCAACCCCTTCTTTTTTTACTAAAGTGTGCGCAATTTAGTTATTAATTTCTTATCTTCGATATAACTGTTCATTTTACACAGAGATAGATGAAATCAAGATCTCTATGACTCAAATTAATAAGTGTTTATCAGTAATGGGTTTAAGTTGCTTCTCTTATTCTTGGAAATGATTTTAAAATGAACATGATCATTTTAATGTAATGATCGATCATTTTATATTTTATTTCATGTTTGATTAGTTTTATAGCCGATGTTGAAATGTGATATATAACTGAAATGTAACTCCTTGCTATGATAAATGCAAATATACAGATCCATGACATTGAGGCGTCGTCGATTGACTATGTCCGACCTCATAGGCGAGGAAAGACTACTCGAGAAGCAACCACTCACAACTCCAGTGAGAAATGATTTAGAGAGGACATCTCAAATTACTTTCATGCAACACAATATAAGGGACCATGGAAATAGAGAGATGCAACCACAACTTTCCCCAAATATTGAATTAACATACCATAATACACACTGCAACTCAAGAGCTCAAGTTTCTTTATTTCAAACACATACAAGTCAACTTTCCCCAAATATTGAGCAGATTGATAATTCAGTTGAGAATGCCAATCCTCCATCCGTTTTAGATGGTGAGGATCTCATAGGTATGTTGTGTTACACAGTGCACTGTTTGTATATCTCCATTTGTATTACATTTTATGTTTATATTCATATTGAACAAGATGTATAAACATTATTTACCATTTTTTTGTTCAGGTACAATGACTACCCTTACTAGTAAAAAAAGGGTTAGAAAGGGGGCAAGGCCTTGGATCGAATGGAATGATAATAAAAAGAAGATATTGGAATGGAATGAACTTTGTCAGCCAGTTTATAAGCTTGAAAGTAAATTGATGTCACATTTAGGTTATTATGCAAGGTGTGGAAATTTATTTCCATTGACAATGTTGTATTGGAGCGAGGCGGACAAGGAAGCACTTGACAATATTTGGAAGGAAGTGAAGGTAACTTATTAGTTTGATTTATTTACTTATGCCGTTGTACATTAGCTTGTCAAGTTTTAACTAATTTATTCTTTTTGTTCTTAGAATAACACAAATGCACCAGAAGGTTTTAAACAAATCTGCTTTGCAAGGATGGGACTTGCGTGGAAGCAATGGAAGCATTGAGTGAAGGTGAATCACTATATAAAGTTTCAAACAGATGAAGAGCGGTTGAGTTATACGCCTGAACGAGTCAAAAAAGATCAGTGGCCTGAATTGGTGAAATACTGGGGTCTAAAGAAGATTAAGGTATAAATATCACCTCTTATTAAGAATTTTATACCTACATTCTTCGTCACTAGTAACATAATTTTTATTTTTATTTCTTCAAATATATAGAATATTGCGGATCAAAACGCTAAGAACCGTGAAGTTGAATGTGCTTACTCAAGGATAGGACGAAAGCCACATGCTAAAATAGCCAAGGAGGTTGGAATTTTTATTATTATAAATATTTCTGATTTTAACCTAATAGTATTAATATATATACATTGTTTTTTCAAAGGATAGAACAGGGGGAGCCCGTTGACAATATTAGCATGTGAAAAGCCACTCGAGCTCCAAATAATAAACCTTTCAGTGTTGAAGATGGATCATTTGATAGAGCGGTATGTATAAATATTAATTCATAAGTGATGCTTGCAAGATTTATTTAATATTTGTTATAAATTGTGTTCTTGAAAATTATTTTATGTTCACTAACTATAATATTAATTCTATTGGTAGAAAATGCTTGAAAGACGACTAAATGAGCTACCAGAAGAGCAACAAAATGACCCAGAAGTGCGGAACAATATTTTTACTGATGTAATAGGATATGGAGGGCAAGGGTATGCTGTACTAAAGGGAGCAGGTATTAGGCCAACGTCGACAAAAGCATGTTCATCTCAATTATTATTGGAAGAAATTAACCAGTTAAAGAAAGAAGCTGAAGACCAAGAGACTCGACATTGACAGGAGCTTGAAGAGTTAGAGATTCGCAACCAACAAGCGTTTTTATAGATGAAGAATGATATGCGAAGTGAAATGCAAAGTTTGTTCCAAAGTATTATCCCTCATCATCCTTCCACTACCTCGACGATTCAGTACAACTAGATAATACAATATAATTCATACATATAGTTATTTATATATAATGGAAAATTCTCTCGTTTAAAGTTAAATTTTCAATGGTGGTGGTGAAAGTTTGTTATGGTGGTGATAATTTATTATGGTGGTGGTTAAAAATATCTGTTGGGTGGTGTATATCATTCTTCAAATCAATTTTAATGTTTAAAACAGGTTGACTACCTGTGGTTTTCATGAATAAACAAAGGATACTCTGCTGAATGTTTTTAAAAATAGTAGTAGTTAGATATTTATATTGTTTTATCATGAGAATATACTATATTGATTCATTTTTCACATTGTATTGTTGAAGAGGGGTATTAATTCTGACATAATTGACACTATTTTTTTTTTGTGCAGGTGATAATTTTTGTAGAACATGCAAATGTTAATCAATGGTTTTGGAGGTCGTACGCTTCAGTGTTGCTGAATTACTTTGATAAAGACATTTCTTGTTTGGTGTATTAATACATTAATGTATTTTTTTTGTCAAGACAAATATCTGAACTTAGTGTTATAATTCTAATTTTGATGAATATTTGGAGATGGTTGTAAGAACTCTATTTATGGTTGAATGACAATAATTCGTTGTGTTGGTTGAAAATCATCTTATGTATTACATTTTTTGATTATTCGTTGTTTGTGTTGTTTCAAATATAACTCAATTTTATATTAAACTTTAGCGGTATATTTTATTCTCCACAAAATATTGGTGCAAAAATTTTATGATCCCTTCACCTCTTTTGGGATGGTTAAAATTGTCTAAAAAATATATTAAAGACGGCTATGTTGTCGTCTTAAAAAGATCTTCTAAAATAGTAACCTTTTGAGACAGATTAATTCTCGTATCAAAAACAATCTTTTGTGACAACTTTTGTTCCGTCTCAAAAGGGTCATATAAAATGAGGACCTTTTGAGATGGATCTGTTCCTGTCTTAAAAAACTCTTTTGAGACGACTATGGGGTCACAAAAAGAATTTATAACCCCCTATCAAAAAGACCCCCCCTAGCCATCCCAAATAGCGTCACAAAAAGTATTTGAGACGGATAAATGATCTTTTGAGACTATTACACCACCATCTCAAAAACTACTTTTTTTGTAGTCAATGGTTGTAGCGATATACGTCATACTCAATACAAAGTATGGACTATATAAAATATGTCCTTACAAATCTTCCCCTATGTCTATGCCGAGACAAAATAAAAACATCCGAATTATGAAATCACAATGCCTATAAAAATCTAATACCCTCCCATGAACCAAAAATTGCAAAGGAACTAAAGATGCAAGTATCAAACTTTTCTTCAAAGTCTTCAACATCAAATCTTCAAGCTTTTGTCATCAGGGTGTGCAACATAATGATCTTCAATCTTTGTACCTACACACATGCGACAAAGCAAATACCTTCGTGACCCATCGAGTTTGAAATTATATAAGAATAAATCAACCAATAATTAAATCTCCCCCATAATGCAAAAACTCCCCCATAACATATGTGCATGATGAATATGTGTACTCCTAATGAATGAATCTCAAAATCGTCCTTAGGTGGCAAAAAGTGTTGAATTTAAATGACATAGACTCAATCCATCAACACATCAAAGTCAAGAATTATTCCCATACAAATAACATTTAAAACTATGTAATGCTTTTTCATGACGCTGTGAGGATGTGCAAACCTGTTGATTTATATTTTTCCATCCAAACTCCTTCATAAATAATAATGCTTTTTATTTTTCTTTTGAGGTGATGAAACTAAATTTTCTCCTTAGAGAAATCCTATTGGCCCACTTTTTGGCATATTTATCTTTTATTGACTTTTAATTTTTTTTTTTGGGCTCTTTTCAAGCGGTGTCTTTCACGACGAGTTAATTTTGTACTCTCGCAGCCCTTTCCCGTATCTCACTCATCATTTTTTTGTTGCAATTAAATCCTGACAGTAAACGGTTCTTACATGCACTACTTTCATTGTCAAGTTTGGTCGCATATGGTTCGTTTTAAAGACAGAATTGAGATGACAACACTTCGACCAATATGTGATAAAAGAGTACAAAAAACAAACAAATTGATGAAAATGTGCATTAAAGCAACTCATGATTCAAACATGTAGGTAGTCACAAAAAATCACATCTTGATGACTCCAAACATTGTAAAGCACAAAAATGAACTGATGACGCACATCAAAACACTCTCAAATCTTCACAGAGATAAGGAATGAAATTGTGAATCGGTTATCCTAAATGTCCATTCATATATGGTGCAAAAACAAAAAACAAAAATCTTTTTATCTTTTGAAAAAATTTACCAAAATAAAATCTTTTTGTATTTTTCAAAATTTTCCAAAAAAATCTAATACAAAAAGTACACAAGTCATAATAATAGTAAACATATAACATGAAACACAACTAGAGTATGACAAACATGAGAGCACAATCATCTATATGATATAGCAAGAGAAGAATCATGTGAAAGAAACTGAGAATCAACTAGTCTAACATCTAGTGCCTCTAAAAGTGATTTCCTAACCCAAATAGGTGTGCAACGATGCATGGGGTTTTGGGGAACCAAGGGAATACTAGACTTCGAATTCCTATGACTTTTTCCAAGAACGAAACAAAAAGTCCTAAGGTGGACTTTCCTACCACAATGTGAAAATGTGTAAACGGGTGGAACAACACTTATGGGTTGACCTTTTCTAACGTCCTTGGGATTTATTAACCCTCTAAAACAAACAATGTTCTTGGCTTTAACACTTGAAACATTAGAACACGACGAGCCACTACCATTGCTACCAACACTACTCGAGTCTTTCAAATCATTTTTTATCTCCAAATTTTTTGACTCAAGCAAAGAATTAGACTCTTCCTATTTAGGGAATCCATCTCAAAATTTTCAATAACTCCTAAAAGAGTATCACGTTCGTTCTTAAAATACGCACACTTATCCCTAAGAGTCTCCTCACGTGCCACAAACTCATCGAGTAAAACATTTTTATCCACTTTGGCACAAACAGAAATCCTAGAGTCTTTAAGGTCCTCTAATTATTTTTCTAAAATTAGGACTCTATCATCACTCTTCTGTTTGGACAATTTTAAAGCATTAAATTCATGGTCCAAAGAAATAAATTTCTCATTATAAAAATTTCTTTGATTTTGAATCATTTGCAAAAGATCCATCGCGAATTTAAAACAAGGATTTTTCTTTTCCAAAAAATTAATTCTATTAGCAAATGTAAAATTCAAACTATTTAAATCATCACAATTATGACTCTTGTCATCAAGGGGGGCATCCGATTACATAAGTGCTCCATTGGAAAAATTGTGAATTTTCACAAAACAGATTTTCACAAAAAGTACGAACGAGCTCCGTGCGACATAGCCTTGTCGCTCGAACGATCTCCTCTGTCACTCTAACGAGATTAAATAATAATAATTTTATTATTTCTCCTTTTAAAATCCGCCTCAAAACTTTAAAAAATACTTTTGACAAAAAACTCCGCTCCAACACTTAGAAAATATTTTGTAAAAAAATATCCCAATATTCTAAGTGAAATGCTAAGGTACTTAAACAAAAACTTACCAAAAATAATCTCGCGGAGGCTTGAATGTTGAAGAACTTTGATCTTCGGATCCGCCTTGACCCATAATTGATCTTGAATATGTCTTCGACGGTTGTAGAATGTATACGACATACTCAATACAAAGCACAGACTATATAAAATATGTCCTTACACCATGAATTAATTCTATATCAAGAAATCGATTCAAAACTCAGTTATATTGAAAATATTTTTTGGATTTTTGAATTTTTTTAATTTTATTTTATTAAAAAATACCATCCTTGTCCCCAAACCTAAATTTTTACATTGTCCTCAATGTATGCTCAAACTAGAAATATGGACAACGCAAATAAAGTACAGAAGTAAAAGGACAATATTACCCGTGAATTTCCAATTGTGTTACCAACTTCGCATCGATATTACATGCATTGCATCATAAATAAAAAATCTGAACAGTTAGGAGTCAACCCAATCAACAAAGTATATACATGAAGGCACAAAATGAATGTGAGTGAAATTTTCAAGATGCATAGTCACATTATAGCATAATTGGTCAGACTCGACGAGACTGTCATAATGAAATTTTGAATGACATGTTAAGCCTGGGTTTCCCTCAAACGTGAGAATGAATAAATCAGGCTCCAAATTGGACGATACTCTAGTCATGTTC
Organism: Sambucus nigra; assembly: GCA_949130495.1. Lineage (NCBI taxonomy): Eukaryota > Viridiplantae > Streptophyta > Magnoliopsida > Dipsacales > Adoxaceae > Sambucus > Sambucus nigra. Next base: position 183,786,229 of record OX422216.1, read on the forward strand.
TCAATCTCATCCAAACATTCAAATGACACACGTGGATGTGGTAGAACAAGACAATGCGGTATGAAAAAACATGCGCCAACAGATGGAAATGCTCTAATGATTTTTTCAATCTCATCACTAATAGATAGAATCTCACATGTTAGCATATTCTCGAAAGGATTGGGCTTGCATTCATAGAGAAGGAATTGATCGATCATATCATACCAGTCTCTCTCATCTAAGTGACGAAACGAGTCCAATAATGATTGGACTTCAACACTACGATCTTTATCGCCCGGGCATAAATTCTTTTTTAAAATCTTCGGGACTCATATCTAGAGACAAAGTAGGAGGTCAAGTCCGTAGATCGATTGCGTCACTATCTTGTGGAGTTGTGACATCGGTCACTTCTTGAATGTACTTGAGTTCATTCTCTCCCTTATTAGATGATGGAATATCTAAATTAAACACATTCAAGCCCATGTTCATGTTCCTAAACGGCAGGTTCACTTTCCTGCTATGACACCTAATGATGGCATTAGATATGGCGAGGAAATGATGACCCAAAATAATAGGGATTTGTACAATAGGATTTTTCACTTGTTGGGTGTCCAAGACAACGAAATCGATAGGAAATACGAAGTCACCCACTTTAATTAGAACGTCCTCAATGATACCTCATGGAATTTTCATAAAACGATCAGCTAATGATAAGTAATCCTAGTCAGCTTCAACTCCCCTAAACCTAGTTTCTCAACAATGTTCTCCCCTATCTTGATAGAGATCATGGGAGTACCGGGATCCTTATACTTGATGGGATTTCTATAGGAAACGATTGAGCTTTCTTGCTCAACAAGAAAAGATTTCTTAGGCATGTTGGTGTTTCTCTTAGTATTGACCCTTGGACCATGAAAAATTTGTGTGGTCTCACCACCCCTTATTGTACGCATTGGAATATGGGTCATACTTTGGCCTATTTTGGTAGAGGTCATTGGCTTTCTCGATAAGTGCTTTGTGGGTCGAAAGGGCAGGATAATTCTCGACTAAGTGGTCAAATGCGTCATAAAGTACACATATAGGAGAACCTATATGTTGTACGATCACAGGTGCGGCTTGATTGACCTCTTTGCTCGTCTCTAAAGCTTCTAAACGTCGGACCAATGTAGCCACTTTGGCATTTAAATCATAACTTTGCTCGACTTTCAGAGTGTAACCCTCATCGGACGTGGTGGACCTTGATTCTTTATTGGGTGCCATCGCTAGGACTTTTTCACTATGGCTTTCGGGATTAACCACGCGTCGACCTCACTTTTCTCAGTAAAATTATCGTTACATAGTGACTCAAGCATAGTTCGAGTATTACAATCGAACCTCTCATACAAAATCTGGAGTTGGCATCCCATCTCAACCCCGTGATGTGGGCATTGTAGTAGCAAGTCCATGAATCTCTCCAAATACATCAACAAGGCTTCTCCCTTCTTTTGGCTAAATTTATTGATGGCGTGATGCATCGACACCATCTTTTGGTTGGGAAAGAATTTTTGTAGGAAAGTGACACTCATTTGGTTCCAAGTAGTGATGGATCCGGGTTTTAACGAGTTAACCCAACTCTCGGATTTATCTTTCAATGAGAATGGGAATAATTTAAGTTTAAGAATCTCGTCAGTGAGTTGTTGGTACTTAATGGTCCCACATATCTCCTTGAATTCCCAAACATGAAGGTAGGGGTCCTTTTTTTGGTACATCAAAACACGGGTAACAATTGGATAATTCCCAGATGAAATAGAAAATTGTTCGCATTGTGATCGTGGAGAAGAATGCATGAAGGTTGACTAGACCTAGTCGGATAAAGGTAGCCTCTTTGTGGATTCCCTTTGTTTCTCACATAACTAACCCTAACCCCCTTCTCTAATCAGATATATTACACTTATAAATTCGTAGGTATTATTTCTCCAAAATTTCGAATGACCAAAATACCCCCCCAGGGTGCCGGTTTGGCCTAAAACTGCCCCGGGATCCAAACTAAACCCCCGGGTAGATTTTTCTGACTATCTCGACCCTTACGGAAACTTTAGCGCACTCAAAATGACCATTTAGAGGACTTAAAAATAAATTACTTTCTATCTCATTAAATTGGGTCCTGATACGATTGACATGTGCATCTCGACTTATTTATTGTAATTGTCGTATTTTTCACTCGCGACTTCACATATTACTTTATGCACTAAGTAATATTCAATATAACTCACATCAATAAATACTAACCCTTATCTCTTTAGTTAATATTTATTTTAATTCAGATTAATTATCAATTAATTTCCCATATTTAGTTTTAATTAATCCCACATTTAAAAATCATACAAAATACGGGGTGTTACACATATGTACAATTATGTATTTGTGTGGACATACCAGTGGAGCATCCTATCGGCTCAGGTGTTCACCCGTTCGGACCGTGTACCACACGTCGACACAGGTGGGCTTGACGATGTGTAAGTCATATAGGTACTACGTGGAGGCATCACCTATGGGAGGTAGATGTTAGCGCTGACCGTTCCTCTATCACTGTTGGGTATGAGCGGTGTACAGGTGTTCTGCGTAGGGACCGCCCCCAACTTGTGTGTATTTTGTGATGTCCGTTTAGGATAAGAAATTCCTCCAGACTTGCCGATAGAGCCCGAATTAGACAACAACGATAGATGCCCTTGTGTGTCATATATATATATATATATATATATATATATATATATATATATATATATATATATATATAATTACCCGAACTTTATATGAGATAAATTGAAATGTCTAAGACTGTGGACATAAATGACAATTTTGATTCTTTAATGTATAATACGCGTTTATGCCATTTATGTGAAAATTATGAGACTAGGATATTATAGGTATTGATAATTAAATGTAGCCGGTACACTTAAATCATTTAATCATTTTTATTAAATTTTCACGTCGTCGTAGTTATTATTTAGGGACTTTTGCGACACATAATATCACACTTAGATGAGAGGTGAGGTGTTAAACGCATGTGAGTGACGAAGGGGAAAAAATATTTTGCATCGATTGTACTATTGCATTATAAATTAAATAAGTTAATTCTTGCACACCTCGAGCTCTGACCCAAATTTAGATGCCCCCCGTACCTAGGTGATTTCTAGATAGGGATAGTGGGATTGTTGTTGTACCAACCTTGCGATCTCTCGTGTTTAGCAGCTTTCCAGATTATTGGCTCTAATTTAAGTGGTTTTCAAGTCTTAGTTATTTTATTTGGGAACATTTGTAAGGGCATAATCTCGAAATTTATATAATTATTTACATGATGCTGGAGATATGATTTTTACTTGTTGTTGAATTCATTATCTAGTTGGTGTTGATTTGAGTTTAATTATTGTAAGTTAAATATTCATAAAGTTTAAGGTATCGACCTTTTTAATATAACAATATTTATATTACGTTGTGCTGAGAATGGTATTAATTGACCGATAAGCACCATTTTCGACATATCGTACCTGGCTAGACTTTACGTGAGAAAGTGGGGGTTGTTACAAAAATTGTTTCATAAAGTGTGCTTTGTTGTTTTTTTTGTGTTAAATACACCACTAGTGCGTGTGTCATGTAAATTATTTTTTTCTTTTTATTTTCTTTCTTTATTTTTTTTGTCGCGCTTTATGTTTGGTGTAGTTTCTTTTGTATTTGTTTTTCAAAAGCACATTCAAAAAAGGGGGGGGGAGTGAAGAAAAAATCGAAAAAGTGTGCAACGGTGACCGAACGTGAAGAAAACTTGTGCAATCTTTCCATGAGCACAAGGAACTCTTGAGGACGAATGAAACATAGGAAATGTTTGCCCTCCGATCGACATCAACTTAAACTCTGGACCATCGTAAATAAGGACTGTAAAAATTCCACGCCAGGGGTACGTTTTTATTTGCTCCTACGTGGTTTAAATTCGCATTTAATTTAGCATGTTGCATAAATTGACTTAAGGACAAAAGCCTTGTGAAAGATTAGGTGGGGATTTCATCACCCTTACTTGGACCGAAAATCACTAATTAACCAAGCATTTGTATATCCCGAGCCATCACATTTAATTTAAAATCAAGTTGACATTGGCCTTACGATATCAGATAGCTCATAGTAAACCTCTTAACGAGGCTAGAATTAAAAGAAACCTCAACGCGAACTTGTCAAATTAATCCCGTTTTACCTTGACTAAGATTGGTGTTTTTTAATGAGTCTTCGTACTGACCACCTACCTGGAGGAAAAAGTGGGATTTGAGGCGATAACTGTAGTAGGTCGTTATTTAAATTCTCCCTTATCAAAGAGTAGGAGTTGTCTAATTAGGGAGATTAATTCGGAGACCCCTGTTGTCATCGTTTAGTTTCGAGAAAACTAGATTTAAAAATTAAAATTCCCCTCACCTAAGTTAGATAATTCAATTTTCTCTGTGTTAGCTAGGAATTACGTGGTTTGAGTCAAATATTTTTTTAAATTTTCTTCACATAAAAAAAGTGAAAAATTAAATAAATTAAGAAAAACTCGAGTGAGCTCAGTGTATGCGAAGTTGGTTTCGAGATTATACCGGTCGTTTGTCGATTGTGGAGTCTAGCATTCCCGATACTTATGTAGAACAATTTTTGATATTCACCGAGTTATGAGTTAGCACCACGTGCCTTTAAATACTACAGAAGGAAGAGGGGAGGAGTTCCAAAGGCTAGAACCACTAATCTTACACCTTTTTGCACCACCACCACCACTAGATTGTAGATCGGAAAGGAAGGAACACTAATAGACTCATATTCTTCAACAAATCAGACCTACATACAAAGGAAAGTGTTTAAACTTGCTAAATTTTGAGTACATAATATATCCATGTTAGTGTAGGAATATTCTTCACATAATTATGTTGAAATTGGGTTGAATTAGAAAGTCAATTTGATGATTTTGAATCACAACGATGTATGATTTAACGCTGTAGTGTATGTAGAATGAAATTTATGACTTGAGTACATTTAATTTGGTAAGAAATCTGGGTTGTTCTAAGTTCTTGAAGAGCAATTAAGAAACTAGGGTTTTCAAGAAATTATCTTGAATTAGTCCCAATATTTGATGCCCCGTGATGAATTTATGATTCTTGTACGTTAGAACTCATGTATTTAGGTTGGTATAACATCTAGTACAATTGTTTGGGAGTTTGGTATGATCTAATGGAGGTTTTGGTGATGATTATGGATCAAACCCGTAGTTTGAGACATGCAGAAATTCGATATCTATAGGGACGAATCGATTCGGATAAGAGACGAATCGATTCGGCTGCCCAGTTTTGTCCACCTTCTCCTTTTTTGTTAGAATCTTTGGAAATCGTTCAGGATTCATTAGTGGAACTTAATTTTAAATATAATGGAAATAATATTGAAGTACTAGTAGGCTTATAGTGGGTTTTAGGCACGGTCCTATGAGGAGGAAGTAAGAACTGAATTTAATTAGGCTTACTAGAGACAAATATCTAACTGTGTGAATAATTCGGGATGCAAGAATCCGAAGAAACTGATGACTTAGACCATTATGATGTGAGTGAGTTACAGACTTATATTACGTATAAAATGAAGGATACACTTCGAGTGGTGAGAGATACTCGGGAGAGTACAATGAGAAGTAAAGTTACGATTTATTAATATGTGGGATATTTGGGATATAAATATACTACGTATGAGACTTATGATATGGAATGCTTGTATATCTATATCAATGATATAAATATATAGGTTATACGTATGCCTATTGTATGATTTTTATGTGTATGACATACCTACGTTGCTTGCTATCGGGGGGAGGTTTCGCATCGTGTGGACGATCTTATCCTAATGAGCCTATTAGGGGGATTTTGGACTCGTACCCAGAACATAGAACCTTGGACACGTGCTATCTGAGAGTATGATAGTTTTGACAGTTGAATGGGAGCGTTGGTATGTGCATGACCCATTTGGCAGGGGACTATGTACACATCCAATATATGTGATTTGCATTTGTGGTTCGAGGGAGATACTGAACCAATAGTTCTTTATACAGTGCGAGATGTACCAGGACTTGATAGCAGAGTATGCATGCACCGCAGTTGAGTCTAGAGGTTCCATATTAGTATATATATATATATATATATATGTGTGTGATAGAGTGATGAATATATATATATATATATATATATATATATATATATATATATATATATATATATCAAGGTTCTAAAAAATACGGGGCGTGACCAAGGCGTGGAGGCCAAGACTTAAGCCTTAGAAGCCTAGGCGGGACTTACGCATGAAAAGGCGTGAAAAGGCGTTTAGGCCTTTTTAAATAACAAGGCTAATAAAAATACTATAATTGTACATATCATAAATATATGTCTGAATATTTTCAGATTAAAATACTATTTGATTATTTTGGACGAGTTATTGGTCCGGTTTGTAAAAAAAGTCTTTAAAAGGCGATATCATTTCACTAAAGAATTTTTCTTTTAAAACAAAAGCGCACCTTAAGGATTTTACCAAGAATAAGGCGTAAAAGTCTTATGACGGGGCGTTTCTCCCAAGTCTCAAGCCTAGGCGTGCTTTTTAGAACACTGAAAGCCTTAAGGCGCAAATATATGTCTGAATACTTGTGATATGTTCTATTGTGCGAACTTAGTAGATAACATGGATAGTGAAATCTAAAATAATTTAAGTACATGAACACTTAACTTTGAATGTGAAAACTCTCACTCGAGATAAAAGATGTGAAAATATTCATTAACGTTTTACGTGGGAAATACGGGTGGCTATTATGAGATAGTAAATTTGAAGATTAATGAGCTTGAACTAGTTACACGTGATAGTAGTAACTAGAATGGTTTAGCGGTACATTAGGCGTGCACACTAGTTGAGAGGTGAGATTTCTCAATAGAGAGAACCCGCATAACTAAAATGTATATAATATATTCTTTTAAGCATTTTAAATACTTGTTAAACTGTTTTAAACTATTTTCACTCAGGCTCTGGCCCATTTTTTGCAAATCTATTTTTCCCTTGTGTAAACTATTTTAGTTGTCCAGCCACAGGGACGCTTGATGTAGGCTATCAGATGATTTGATGTGCTGCAACTATTGTGGGAGTTGCAGGCCCTCGTATTAGACGCCTACAATATTATTCATTCAGTTCCTGATCTAGTTATTTCAGTCAAGGCATGTTTCTTATTCTTGGCTATCATTTATTTCAGTTAGATGTTGTACTCCTTTATTTCAGTTTGACGGGATTCAGTTTATTTATGGATTATTGTATTTGAGACTTTTGAATTGGGATGTTTATTCCAGCCTTATTTATTCAGTCGGATGGTTCTTATTCAGTATTTTTTTTATTCATGAGAATGGTGAATGTGGTGAATGATTTAAATTATTGGAAATTAATTAATGGGTGTAAAAGTTTTGGCACTAGCTTGATTAATTATTCGGTGATAAATAAAATAAATATTTTTCGACAGTGATGCTAGGAATGAACCAACTGGATATTCTGATTTAATTTAATAAAGGACTGATCACTCGGGATTTAATTGAACGAGGTGTCACAAGTGGTATAAGAGCATCAGGTTTTAGAGTCCTTAGGATCTGTGCGGTTTTTCACGTTTCAGCTTAGCATTTTTTTTAGAGAGAGCCCTATTATAAGAATGTTGTATTCCTCTACGTATGCGACCTACATTCTTCTGCTGTTAAATTGTGTTATATGATTCATTTGCGAGTTCGGTTGGGCTTCGTACACCAAATAATATAAGACGAACAACAAGGGCTGTTAGAAGGGCAGTGGGAGGAAAGGCTGAGTTGAAGCCATGGGATACTCTGGGAACGGTGATCACGGTGGAAGTCACCATAATTATTATTTCGATAGATGATAATGGGATAATCACTTGGGGACAGTAGCTTTCTCAAACATTGTCATAGATAAAAGTGGTATAATCTGATACTCACCCAACGTAGTAGGTTGGGGGGGCAGAGGGACTCTTTGGAAGAGTCACATGTAAGAATTCTAGGAAAAGAGGAAGTGTGATGGGCTAATGGAAGGATAATCAAAAGGAAATTGTGTAGGGTGGAGGGCAGCGACGCCCATGATTAAATTTCAAGTGAATTTATTTTTTTTCTCAAAGGGGCAGTGTAATAATTATGGGAGTCATCCACCAGAACCATGGAGAGATAAATTAATAATGAGGGATTTGGGTGCTACTTGATCGTAAGATCTTCCATCTGCTGTTCGGATAGAGATGCGAATTGAGTTTTGAAACTATTCACAAGTGGGCAAGATAGAGACCAATCGTGGAGGAATAACCTATTTGAAAACTTATTACCCGACGAAGGGGGTACATAGGACATTATAGGTCCCATAAGTTGATAATGGATCCGTGATGAAATTTTACAAGCGTGAATGAGGATTCTGATTAGGATGAATAGTGATGATGTCATCAAAGTCGTACATTTACAAGTTGATATCAATGTTTCCCTCGAAAGGGAGTCAAGAGGGTTGGAGAATCTAGTTGGAAAGCAAGAATGGTTTTTATGGTGATAGTGAAGCACCATGGGAGGGTGTACCCAGTAGGGAACCCATTTAAATGATTAAGATCAATCGAACTCCTACCGTGATGGTAGATTCACTTAGGGATGCCGATACCAACAATGAGTTCTATAGGGTCAGTGGAGCCTAAGGAACAACGAGGGTAGTAATAGAGGCTAAAACTACCCGGTCCGAGGGAAGGATATCCCAACATGGCCAGTGGGGACAGGGACAAGGGAAGGGCACATAAAGGTGTCCTATCTGTGGCGAGTAAGGTCACCTATACGAAATGTGTCCACATTGATAAAGTGAGACCGATTAGACTGGAAAAATAGATGAAAACGATGCCAGTGGTGGCTAATAGCAGGAGGAGCATGATTTTTGGCAGGAGAATCGAGCTAAGAGATTTAGACCCAGAGTTACCACCCCGAGAATGACGGGTTCAGGCAGGACCAACGGAGTCCTCAACAGCAGTAGCATTTCGTTCCTCAGGGTCGTTCGAACTAAGGAAATAATAGGGGAAGACAACAGGGCCAGGGCCAGAGGTAGGAGAGTCTCTCTAGCAGTTATTACAGTCGTGGAGAGAATGAACACATCATGAAGGATTTCTTGAAGTGAGGCAGAGGATGAACTACGCAATGAGATCCTGAATATATATCCATTTCAGTAAGTCACGGGTCAGTTTTGGTACGAGAGTGATGTTCAGGGACCCATTGACTAGGTAAGGTAGATTACAAAAGGAGATAGAATTTTTATTTTATCCCTACGAGAATGGGATTAGGATTGGGTGACATGGGTGCGTCATAATATATGATTGGTAGCACTAAAAACTCGAGTGTGAGTTCGGTTTAGTGGGTGCGCTGGCGATAACAACCTTATTAGGTATACAATACCCGCTGGGTAGCAGGACTTTTTTGTATCACTTGCGGGGAGGAGCAGGTGTGAACACTAAAACAAAATTTTATATTATGAAATGATTTTTTCTCCTTCGAGTGTTATGAGAGGAGAACCTATTTTTATTATGTCGTGTAATGATTGGATACAGAGGGTTTGAACGGTAGTAAATTATGTGATAAGACTACGGTAATCGTTATTTCGGGGCTATTTATATTATTTTTGTGAGGTATCACCTGAAAGAGGTTTGAACATATATATGTGTATATGTTAAAAATAGTGTGTGACTTCTATGTGTACGTTTTCAAGTTATATTTAATCCCTATGAGTAGGGGCGTTTACTGATGTGATTCAGGGTCTATTGGCTTTTATTGAGAGGACAAATGTAACTCATGATTTAGTTGCGAAGCTTGTGATAGTAAGAGCGCCATGTTGTATGTCGTCTTTTATAACATGACAGTGGAAAAGTAGACTTTTATGTAGCAGATGGGACTTTGGGGGTACATATTATGGACTCGAGACTTAACGTATCTCAACGACTGACAATGTTAGAGAGCAGTGTATCGGGGGGCTTCCTTATTTGGATTTCTCTTTGCGAGACATCCCACGCATAAAACTAGCGAACGTTGGGAGTTGAGGGATGTTTGATCTTTAGGATATGAGTTAGTACCCTAGTTATTATACGTATATGTGATTATAAATGGGAGATGATATCTATATTACCATTTAAGGTCGGTAAAGCCGAATAATACGTGTGTGAAGACCAGTGTAGAATGTTTACACCATGAATATATCGGTGCGGCAATCCCGATAATAATTCATCTGTGATTAGTAGGGTAATCGAGTATAACCTTACTGTATGGTCATGCTAAGTACGTGAAAATTAATTTAACATGAGTCTATTACATTTAGTGGAATTGGCAGCAATGCAAGGGACATTGGGTGTATGGACACCCTAGCTAGTTGAGATTTGCAGTATCACTCACGAGGAGTAAACGTGGAATTTATTAAATAAATGTAGACGCATGAGAAAATTAAAAACTGAGATAAAATGAGACAAAGAGAATGTAGTGGCATTGAGAGCGATGCGAGTCACTAGAAATTGAAGAATAAATGGAAATAAGTGATTATAGTGTTAAAAAGTACACGGAATGTGCATTTTAGGTTCTCAAGAATTACCAGGAGCTAATCTTTGTAGAAGGGTAATATGACGGGAGTTGCGTTAGAACCATCTCAAGACATAAAGGTTGGACGTGAACAGTCGGGCATGATTATTGATATCTTCCATGAACGGAATGACCACTAGTTTGAATGGTAGAGTATAGACAACTGGACTAAAGAGTGTCATTAGTTAAAGGGTACTGGGTACAACATAATGGTCCAAAATTTAGATTGATGTGGAAGTATATGTGTAATAAGAGCAAATGAATAAGGGAGTTTACACATGGGGGTGTTACGGTTTTCCCTAGTACAAGGTATACATTAGCCGTGAGGAAAGAGGCTCATAATAGTGTAAAAAAGTGAACGAAATAGCAACTTATTGTGTAGACACAAAGGTGAATTAGTAGATTCAATGATGAAGTATTTTGATATGTGATGACTAAAGTGAATTAGTCACTAGATGGGACGATGGGGGAAAACTGTCTAACTGAAGGATACCGTTAGTAGAGAGATAACAGGGAAAACAAAATAACATAACTAAGACAGCAAGATTTCATGGGTACGGAGTTACGATTACGTATGACCTATCACCTGCAGACTGATGGGCAGACCGAGAGGATGAATCGGATGTTAGGGGATATGTTACGTATGCGTGTCATTAATTTTGGGGAGGTTGGGATAAGTATCTTCCACTGGTGAAGTTTGCATACAATAACACCCATCAGTTTACTATTGGTATGGCTCCATTTGAGGCCTCGTACGATAGTCCTTTCCGTTCCCATATTTGTTGTCTAGAGGTGGGGAACAATAAGCTACTCAGACCAGAGTTCATTCTGGACACTATGGCCAGGGTTAAGAAGATTCGAGGTCATGTACGGGTAACCCAAGACAGACAGAAAAGCTACGCCGATGCCAAATGGTTCTTTCGAGAGTTTGATGTGGGGAATCAGGTGTTACTGCGATTATCTCCTATGAAAGGGATAGTGAGATTTGGGAATAAGGGGAAGTTGGCACCGAGGTACATGGGGCCATTTCATATCATCGAGAATATTGGACCTGAAGAGTATAGACTTGGGTTTCTAGAGCACTTGCATCGTATTCATGATGTGTTCCATATTTCTTCGCTGAGACGATACCTCCGGGATGAGTTGGCCCACACTCACATTCATTGGAGGATATTGAGGTCAAAGGTAGTTCCACTTGTGCGTGTTGAGTGGGAACATCATAATGTCGAGGAGTCTACTTCGGAGCGCGAGGATGAGATGCGCAAAAAATATCCCGAGTTGTTCTTATTAGTATACTTTTATTTTCTAAATTTCGGGATGAAATTACGTTATAAGGGGGGAAGTATGTAACACCCCGTATTTTTTTATGATTTTTAAATATGGGATTAATTAAAATTAAATATGGGAAATTAATTGATAATTAATTCGGATCAAAATAAATATTAATTAGCAATATAAGGCCTAATATTTATTGATCTGAAATATATTTAATATCACTTAGTGAGTAAAGTAATATGTGATTACGAATTTATTAAAATTGTGGCGAGTGAAAAATACGACAATTATAATAAATAAGTCGGGACGCGCATGTCAATCATGTCGGGACTCAATTTAATGAGATAGAAAGTAATTTATTTTTAAGTCATCTAAATGGTCATTTTGAGTGCGCCAAAGTGTTCGAAAGGGTCGAGATAGTCAGAAAAGTCTACCTCGGGGTTTAGTTTGGGCTCCGACGCAGTTTTAGTCCAAACCAGCACCCCAGGAGGGTATTTTGGTCATTCAAAATTTTGGGGAAATAATACTGTGACACCCTGCCTAGTAAAATATCGGGTGATCAATCCTTTACCAGATTAAAACAGGAATCTCATATGGTTCATTATCAGCATCACTGCCGAAAGCCAATATAATTACTAATAACTTATTAGGCTGGCGTCAAAATTTTATTTAACTAATCTTTTTAATCAAACCAAACAAGTAAAACAATCACAACAGTTTATAAACAACACCTAAAATGAAATAAAATTATCGAACTCTCGGTACATCATAATACAACCAAATCGAATAGCCGCAAACTAAAATGCGGTAAAAGAATAAATGAATACAGTTGGGCTATCAGCCCGAGTGTTTCTGCAATACCTCCTATCTAAATCTCAAGGATAGAGGTGTCTAAAATAAACCTGCTTGCATCTACAGCTACTGCAGCAAACGTCTAACTCGAAAGAATCATCAGCCAGGTGTCCCTGTGTCTGGACACCTAATATATATATATATATATATATATATATATATATATATATATATATATATATATATATATATATATATATATATATATATATATATAGCAAGAGAGGGGGAGAATAGAGAAACTGTGCAGAGCCCAAGTTTTGAAAATATTCAGCAAGTGCATCAAATGCCATATTTTTAAAATATGAAATCTCTCATATTTAAACTGGTATCGCACTCTCATGATATACACCTAACCCCTCATATAATAGTGCACACCTATCGTATATATTTTTAAACAACCTAGTTAAGCTAACCTGCCTAACTAATCTCTTTCACACATCCTCTGAATTTTCATAACGATCACATACCCAGCGTGATATAATATAAGTTATACCATAAGATATCACCTAAGCTTTAATTAATATAATCCTCGAATATATATATATATATATATATATATATATATATATATATATATATATGTAAACCGTTCATATTCACAAACTTTCACTAGTTTAAAATACAATTTTCACTTTAGTATATAAAATCTCGTATATATAATTCTCATTTTAATATACGAATCACAGTTTAAATCCGAATAATAATTTCCCGAAATGAGAATAAAACCTTATTCATCTTACACTTTACACAAGTCTAAATTATATGATTTCACATCTTCCCATATAAATAATATACTATGCACAACAAGTAAGATTTATACCTATTTCACAACCATAAGTATAATGACCATCCCATCAAGCTATAACTCGAGGATGCAGTCTCAAGTTCCTATCCACATCTGGGTTTACTCACGTGACCACGATACCAAGCCACACTCATTCATGGTCATGGTAAAAACTAAACGTTGGAGGCGGTCATATTCCCTCCTAAAAATGGAATCATCATCCTCATTCACCCATATGCGGGACGATATGACCTGGGGACTATACTCTCCTTGCTCCTCAAGCCAGGGGATTCACCCAGATCATGCAACATCCCTCGATAGCACTATATATATATATATATATATATATATATATATATATATATATAGTCTGGTTGTCCATCCCTATGCCCGTGGAACCAGCCTCTAACATACAAATATACCAATCACACACAAATACATTTATATTCTTATCATATCATATATATATCGTAACAACTCCTGTATATACAATATATCAACTGCTCAATATACCTTGGCTATATTTGCCAAACTCTCATAGCGATAGCCAAAATATAGAATGTTCACATTCGTAATAGTATATAAGTATTCACACTTAAAATACTAAACTTACAAGTATTCTCTTACTCACGATTTAACTTACACCTTAATCACTTTCAAGGATTTATATATAATTCTGAATATACCAATTCATAATAATTAAATAATTAGAGTATCAACTTATCTTAATTCCATAGGTATCGCATCACCTATATTAATAATCGTCAATAGACGTATCGGATAGTCGCTCAATCCTCTTTAGCCCATATCCTAAATTCCATCCTAATCACATCCTAGGATTTACTCAAAGGCAATCGGCCCATATTCATTCTAACCTCATAAATATATCTATACACGATTGCCGAAGACTTCTCTCGAATGTTACTCGTCCTAAACATTCATTTAAAGTATAACCTGGATTTATTTCTACGAACCCAAGGTTTTTATATCTTCTCAAGTCATTTAGAAGTCCTACAAAATTATTTAGGAACCCCTAATATTTAGTTCCAAGCAATTCTAGCCTTAATTACCCCAATATCAGGTTTGATTTCTGACTAACGATTTTGATCTCGGACAACCTTCCGTAGAAAAATCATAACTAATTAAAAAAAATAAGAAAAATATGCAGTCGGTGCCCACGCCTTCGTATCGAAAAGATTTAGAAATTTTATTTTTTGACAAAGAGCCGAATCGATTTTCTTCCTGGCCGAATTGATTCGGAAAGGACGCTGAGTTACTATTCATCGCATTCTCCAATGTTCTCTTTATTCCAACACAATCCTAACTCCAATCCCATGATTTCTACCTCAACAACCAACAAAATAATCATCTATACATAATGATATAACCAACACATCAATATATTTTTGGGACTCAGCCTATAAATTAAAAAATTAAACCGTATTCTTAATTAACCCACCATTTTCATTTCTTCCAATTTCTCAACAAGATTTACACCATTAACATGGTTTTAAAACTAGAATTCATAAGGAGTTAACAATACATCAATTTTTTAACTCTCAATCAAATTTCCCCAAACTTATTTAAAGGGTTCTAAACCAAAATTTTCTAGTTACCAACTATAATATGAGATACACACACTCAAATGATTAAAGCAAGTAAACACTTGCCTCGTGGATAAAATTCGACGTCCTCGAGTCGAATCCCGTGGAGTTTGGTCGGATATCCCCTTTTCTCTCTTCCTTTCCTTTTTCTCTCTGTTCTTTCTTCTCTTTCTCTCTCTTAGGTCTTATAAGAGGGAGATAATGGTTTATCCCTTCTAAAACCTAGTTTTGACTCGTATACTTAATTGCGATCCCTGCTAGTCCAAAAGTACCTGAAACCTAAACACTACCCTCGGATACTCTATTCTGACTATCTCGGACATTTTGAAACCAACCGTACACTTGAAATCTCCATCTGAGTCACTTACTAAAATTCACTATTCGGACCAAACGCTTCTTAACACGTGTTTTCTTCAAAGTGAAATATTACATATCGCTTTACCCAGTTGCGACATGACATAGAAATATTCCAACTCATTTACTTAGTCCCAGAAGTAAATATAACACACATCGGTAAACATCTAACACTCATAAACTCCAAAAATTATTATTCAGAGTAATTCCTCAAATTTCTAAGTTACTCCCACTTATGTACTTTAAATATCCATAAAAGTACGGGGTATTACATTCTCCCCTCCCCCTACAACAGAATTTCATCTCCGAAATTCGGATACGACTGGTACTACCAACCTAGGATCACTAATCACACTATATCCTAGTATATCGTAGTCGAATGGTACTAACATAATGGTACCCTTCCATATACCTGTTCGCGGTATCCATCCATCTCAAGGATTATGCTTTATCGCACTAGCTTAACAACAAGCTTGACTAAGTCTTTACAAGTTGAAAACGATGACACATCACACCTAGTTCTTCTATAACCGTATTTAAAGATAACGATCCTATAATCACATATCTAATGTATCAATCTTATCGAAAATTCGCATCACCCTAAGCGCTCTATTCGTCTACACCATGACATAGAATTTCCCCCCAAAAGGAAAGTACACTGGCACTTAACTACTCCCGTCAGTCTTATCGCTTATCTCAGGCGTGTTAATTCTTGTAGCACCTACATATTTGGATTATTGCGTACCTTATACGACATTCAATCCAATACACTCTAATTCCATTCATTACTGCCCTAAAGAAAAATCTTCGGTTGTATATACTACGCCCTTTCTACCTCGAACGGTATATAAAATTAACTTACCAAGGTTCCCACATACCTTGTAACCCATGTCTATCTGCACAACTATTTTAAAAGTCACACACGTAACACGTATCTAAAAATGGTCTTCACTTCCTTGGCCTAGGACTAACACCTGGGTACTCTCAACCCGAATTACTCGAGATTCAGTTCTTCCTATACCTGGAAATAAATCCTTCTCAAGGTTGACCTATTTATCTTCTCATGGTTAACTCACTACAATCTCCCTATCTTAGCGCTACCGGACCCCACTGGATTTTCATCATGATCCTCTAGGATCAATATGTTTTCCTGCATATGTAAAATGAGTATTATACTAACTATATCCCTAGTGCCCAAGACCTTTCTCAACTTCTGACATTCGCTTGGTTTCATACGTGGCATGTCTCGCAAAGAAAAATCCAAACAAGGAACCCTCCCGTTACACTACTTCCTCGCATCTCCAGTCATCAAGATATGATGGCCTAAGGCAAACAATCGGGACATTCTAAATCCTACCTCATAAACACACTAACGCATTTCAACCACTATGTCTTTCTAATTCGACGAAATGGAAAGTCTAACTAATCGGGGCTCCTACACTCTGCATAAGTGTTACGAACATCATACCCAAAACAAATTACCTCATAATTTGCCTTTTAATAAAGGTCTGGCTATAAGCCTCAAATAAATTCTCCTAATCTTACCTCACCCATTACTTACGGTGAGAGAACTATTTCAGTGCATTTCCACTGCACTCCCGGCTCCATAAGCCTCTAATCATAACACGGCTCTCAGTTTATAGTGTTTTCTCCACACTAGGTAATTCATCATCAAAACCAACATCCTTGCATCCAATAACATCTCTCCACTCCCAACGCCATTAAGGTTCATGCGTGGAGTGTCTCGCAAGAAAAATTCAAACAAAGAACCCCTCTGATACACTACTACTTAACTTTGTTGATCGTGGAGGTATGTTAGTGTAACACATACAATTGGTATATTCCAATCCCGTCTACCAACAAAATGTGGTCAGAGATCTTACTTCTCTTAAGGATCCAAACCATAAAGCGCTTGTACTAACACTAGTCATTTGCGTGAATAACAACGAGCTTAAACTCACAGCTTAACAATAAATCATGCGTACCTTAAATCATATCTATAAGGTCGCCACACACTAAAATCGTGATAATGAAGCATCTACTCATCGAAGTTCCATATAAACATACACTAAAGGCGAGATCAACCCGTATACAGGTGAGATGTCGTAAAAAAAACATGTTCCACCTTGGAACTACGAATAAGATAGCCTTGTAATTAGCAGTCTACTATCTCTCCGACCATCCACGAATATATTATACTCATAATATTACTATACTTGTATAACATACACAAAACGAGCAGTGAAAACCAAATATAGGCCCAAAACACCAACACCTGCTTCCAAAGCGAATGAAGAGAACATATAGATATACACTATGTAATATTACCGATATTACCACTAAACTCGAATCACACACAAAAATATAGGAATAAAAAATATTGTGACTCAATCTTACCAAACAAAATATACCTCCTTCATCCGAGGTGAAATCCATAATAATATTCTTGCCAATCACCCTGGCTGCCCCAAATGGGTCCCAGACATAGTACACTTGTCTTAACCGAACCAAAAATTTCTTAATCAATGCCCCATCTAGGCACCCTACTCTTGTCTGTTAAATCATACCAGGTAAGATCAAAGCATGTGGTTGTACCCTCCACATTACAACACTCCCCATTTCTGGCCACCCTAACCATGTTAAGGTTATTAGTATCTTGAACTCTATAGCCTCGATCTTGATAATCACCCTCATAGTTCTCTTAGCTCCTCCGACTAAAAGGAAACACACTACCAGCCTCAAAATCCATGCTTCAATTAATCCTCGAGCGGATTTCCACCTGGGGGGTCTCATGAACACAAACACCTTCAGTCTTTACCCTTGGACTTAATTCTTCAACTCATCCAGTTCCTCTCTCATGGAAGCATTAACATTCCTAGTATAAGAGGTACGAGACTACCATCATATACACAAGGAATTCGAGTGAAATATCTTTATGTGTTAGCAACACTTGCTAGTGAGCCTATCATTCCATTGAAGGACTCTCTCTTTATTGTACCTACCTTTTTAGGTACCAAATTCACTTATCCATATTACTCTTTGTTCACTGTCGGCCCCTGACCGTTACTTATGTGAATAATTCAGAAATTTCATTCTCTTTATTTATGGAAATTAAAGGAATTCATGGTTAAAACCATCCGTAAGATTCCTCCATGAGCAAAACATTCTGCTCCCCAAATACGATGACCACCGGTCCCACCATTTCAATAATGCTCCAACGAGTGAAATTTTTTTACTCAAATTTTCATGTGTGGGCATCCCTATACCCTGCTCTAAGCCAAAGATTTCGATCCTCCTACTTCCGTTGGATAATGCAACCCCTCCTTCACATAACTTAAACTTCAACGTATGATCCCTATCGAAGACCTTTGAAACTTTTTCCCCATTTAACTTCACTGGGTAAATCAAGTTTAGCACCACTCTCTACTATAGCGGTACGTGGATAATTATAACTACTATACTTTAGTAGTCATGGTAGCAATCCTTGATAATTCCACAAGGTGAGTGACCCTCTATTGCGGTCCTCCTTCCCAACTACAACTTACAGCTCTAACTAAGCACTGCCTCCTTCCGCCCTCGCAATGACTTCCCTGGTCGCACTTCGTTGATCAGCACACGAATCTCACTCGAGCGTGCAAATGATTTACAATAATCTTACATAATAGTAGGAGAACGAAACCTCACAATAGGAATAAACAATTCTAATGATAAGGCTCTATATCAAATAGAAAGAAACGCTGAAAGCATAGTACGTCCACACAGATTCCTAAGGACACTAGAACCTGATGCTCTGATACTATCTGTGACACCCCGCCTAATAAAATATTGGGTGATCAATCATTTACCAGATTAAAACAGGAATCTCATATGGTTCATTCTCAGTATCACTGTCGAAATCCAATTTAATTACAAATAACTTATTAGGCTGGCGTTAAAATTTTATTTAACTAATCTTTTTAATCAAACCAACCAAGTAAAACAATCACAACGGTTTATATACAACAACTGAAATGAAATAAAATTACCGAACTCTTGGCATAACATAATACAACCAAATTGAATAGCCGTAAACTAAAATGTTGTAAAATAATAAATGAATACAGTTGGGCTATCAACCTGAGTGCTTCTATAATACATCCAATCTATATCTCAAGGATAGAGGGATCTAAAATAAACCTACTTGCATCCACAGCTACTGCAGAAAATGTCTAACTCGAAAAAATCATCATCTAGGCGTCCCTATGTCTGGACACCTAATATATATAAATCTATGACAAGAGAGGGGGAAAATAGAGAAACGGGTCAGAGCCCGAGTTTTGAAAATATGTAGTAAGTGCATCAAATGCCATGTTTTTAAAATATAAAATCTCTCATATTTAAACTCGTATCGCACTCTCATGAGATATACCTCACCCCTCCTCTAATAGTTCACACCTATCGTATATATTTTTAAACAACCTAATTAAGCTACCCTGCCTAACTAATCTCTTTCACCCATCCTATGAATTCTCATAACGATCACTTACCCGGTGTGATATAATATAAGTTATACCGTAAGCTATCACCTAAGATTTAATTTATATAATCCTTGATTATATATATATATATATATATATATATATATATATATCGTTCATATTCCAAAACTTTCACAAGTTTAAAATACCATTTTCACGTTAGTATATACAATCTTGTATATATAATTCTCATTTTAATATACGAATCACATTTTAAGTCCGGATAAGAATCTCCCAGAATGAGAATAAAACCTTATTCATCTTACACTTTACACAAGTCAAAATTATATGATTTCACATTTTCCCATATAAATAATATACTATGCACAACAAGTAAAATTTATACCTATTTCAAAAACATAAGTATAATAACCATCCCATCAAGCTATAACTCGAGGATGCAGTCTCAAGTTCCTATCGAGATCCGGGTTTAATCACGTGACCATGATACTAAGCCAGACTCATTCATGGTTATGGTAAAAACTAAATGGTGTAGGCGGTCATATTCCCTCCTGAAAATGGAATCATCATCCTCATCCACCCATATGCGGGACGATATGACCTGGCGACTATACACTCCCTGCTCCTCAAGCCAGGGGGATTCACCCACATCGCTCAACCTCCCTGGATAGCACTAGATATATATATATATAGTCTGGTTGTCCATCCCTATGCCTATGGAACCAACCTCTAACATACAAATATACCAATCACACACATATACATTTATATTCTTATCATATCATATATATATCGTAACAACTCCCGTATATATAATATATCAACTCCTCAATATACCTTGGCTATATTTGCCAAACTCTCATAGCGATAGCCAAAATCTAGAATGTTCACATTCGTAATAGTAAATAAGTATTCACACTTAAAATACTAAACTTACAAGTATTCTCTTACTCACGATTTAACTTACACCTTAATCACTTTTAAGGATTTATATATAATTCCGAATATACCAATTCATAATAATTAAATAAGTAGAGTATCAACTTATCTTAATTCCATAAGTATCGCATCACCTATATTAATAATCGTCAATAGATGTATCGGATAGCCGCTCAATCCTATTTAGCCCATATCCTAAATTCCATCCTAATCACATCCTAGGATTTACTCAAAGGCAATCGGCCCATATTCATTCTAACCTCATAAATATATCTATACACGCTTGCCGAAGACTTCTCTCGAATGTTACTCGTCCTAAACATTCATTTAAAGTATAACCTGGATTTATTTCTACGAACCCAAGGTTTTTATGTCTCCTCAAGTCATTTAGAAGTCCTAAAACTTTATTTAGGAACCCTAATATTTAGCTCCAAACAATTCTAGTCTTAATTCCCCCAATATCAGGTTTGATTTCTAACTAACAATTTCGATCTCGGACACCCTTCCGTAGAAAAGTCATAACTAATTAAAAATAAATAAATAAAATACGCAGTCGGCGCCTACGCATTCGTATCGAAAAGATCTAGAAATTTTAATTTTTACAAAGAGCCGAATTAATTCTCTTCCTGGCCGAATCGATTCGGAAAGGACGCTGAGTTACTATTCGCCATCTTCTCCAATTTTCTCTTTAATCCAACACAATCCCAACTCCAATCCCATGATTTCTACCTCAACAACCAACAAAATAATCATCTATACATAATTATATAACCAACACATCAATATCTTTATGGGATTCAACCTATAAATCAATAAATTAAACCCCTTTCTTAATTAACCCACGATTTTCATTTCTTCCAATTTCTCAACAAGATTTACACCATTAACATGGTTTTAACACTAGAATTCATAAGGAGTTAACAACACATCAATTTTTTAACTCTCAATCCAATTTCCTCAAATTTATTTAAAGGGTTCTAACCCAAAATTTTTTAGTTACCAACTATAATATGAGATAGACACACTCAAATGAATAAAGTAAGTAAACACTTGCCTTGTGGATAAAATCCGATGACCTCGAGTCGAATCCCACGGAGTTTGGCCGAAAATCCCCTTTTCGCTCTTCCTTTTCTTCCTTTCTTCTTTTTCTCCTTTCTTTCTTCTCTTTCTCTCTCCTAGGGCTTATAAGAGGTAGATAAGGGTTTATCCCTTATAAAACCCAGTTTTGACTCGTATACTTAATTGTGAGTCCCTACTAGTCCAAAAGTCCCTGGATATGATTTTCTGACTATCTCTGCCATTACGAAATCAACCGTGCACTCGAAATCTCCATCTAAGTCACTTACTAAAATTCACTATTCGGACCAAACACTTCTCATCACGCGTTTTCTTTAAAGTCAAATATTACTCGTCGTTTTACCCAGTTGCGACATGACATAAAAATATTCCGACTCATTTACTTAGTCCCAAAAGTAAATGTAACACACATCGGTAAACATCTAACACTTATAAACTCCAAAAATATTTATTCAGAGTAATTCCTCAAATTTCTAAGTTATACCCACTTATGTAATTTAAATATCCATAAAAGTATGGGGCATTACAAATACCTACGAATTTTATAAGTGTAATATATATGATTAGAGAAGGGGTTTAGGGTTATTTACATGAGAAATGAAGGGAAGCCATAGAGAGGCCATAGGAGGAAGAGGAGAGGAGTTACAAAGGCTAGAACCACAAATCCTACACCTTCTTGCACAACCACCACCACCGGATTGTAGATCGGAAAGGAAGGAACACCAA